>JANVCQ010000004.1:7642304-7656876 GCA_025531925.1 Erythroxylum plowmanianum
TGTTATTATTATTCTAAGTTAATTTTTTAACTAATACAAACCATTCATAGTAAAAGTATCAATGAATTACATATTTCCAATCATATTAAGGACCAAGGGCATATTCGTCATTTGCATTATATTTGTTTTCTGTCCCCTGCAACCAAACACATTCTGTCCTGGAGACGGAGACAGTTTTCTCTGTTCTGTCAACCCTAACCAAACACCTCACTGTCCCCAGTTTCTATTCCGTTCCGTCTCCAAATTTATGTTCCGTTTCGTCTCCAGCTACCGGAGACAGCAACCATACGCAGTGTAAAAGATACAGAGGTTATTAAACATCTAAATACTCTTATTAATGTGTGGAGAATTTCTTAGGAAAGGGTCACATGATATATAACAAAAATTTCTTTTTTATTTATCAATCAAATTTATCCTAATCAAAAAGTGTTAGCAATATCGAGCAAGTTAAGATTAATAGCCAAGTGAGTAATCAAAGAACCAAGATACAAATTCTTTTTAGATGATTAAACAATGTTAAATTACATAACCAACCAAGCACCTAAATTATCATAAACTTTATGTACCATGCACCAAATAAAGAATAGTTTAATCGTCATAAATATACAAGTTATAGCCTTCCTCTCTAAATAATTAAATGCAAGAAAATGTTGCAATTCACCCTCTTAGGCATTTTAAGATAGCTACCATTAGATTGGATATAATGGTATATAAACATATCGAAAGATATGAAAGAGGATGAGAGGCTTTTTAAAGTATGATTTATGTATTAAATTAATGTATGCTTGAGGATAAGTATAAGTCTGATGTGGCAAAATTTCAAAAGATGTAATTCAATTATATTAATTAGATTCATCTCTTTAGTTTTGGGTTAAGTTTTGGTACTTAATTAGTAAATTCAATATTTGTTTTATTTTAGGAGGTCACAAGTAGAGATTGGACCAAAATTGTAGCAATATTTATCAAAGTTATGAATTTTGGAAGGATTAATTCAAAGATGATAGATTGCTAAAGAAGGTAAGCTGAGATCATGTTTAGAGGCAGATTCACTGTAAGAAGTTCAGTTCAATTAAGAGACTTATTCTCAGCCTTATTGTATAGGATTTTGTTTGTTTAAAAGATTATCTTTGTAATATTGAAAGAAGTTTGTTTTTGAGAGGGAATAAAGGAGGAAAATGTTGATAAGATGTTATTTAGTTATATTAATTAGATTCATCTCTTTAGTTTTTGGTTTTTTTTGGTGCTTAACTGGTAAAATTAATATTTATATTATTTTAAGGGGTGAAAATTATAAACTGGACCAAATTTGTCTTGAAAGTTGAAACATCTCATTGGAGCATTATTTGTTAAAGACACAAATTTTAGAAGGATAAAGTCAAAGATGATAGATTGCTTAAGCAGGTAAGGTAAAATTATGCCTAGAGCTTGATTCACTCTAAAAAAGTTTAATTTAATTAGGAAACTTATTCTCAACCTTATTAGATAGAGATTTTGATTTGTTTAAAGGATTTTTCTCTAGAATATTGAAAGAAGTTAGTTTTTGAGTGGAAGGAGAGGAGGAAAATGTTACATACACACTCTACTAGTCTCTTTTGTCTTTATTTTGTTTTTTATTCTTCTTTCATCTATCTATAGTGTGGAACAATATGCGGATAAATTTGAATTTTCTTATTCAAGAGAAATCAAAACTTTAGGTGTAATATCGGGAGGTTTTGCTCTGAACCTAAATTTTTATTTCAACTCAAGTATTTCTTATTTCATAAGCAATTAATATTGTTTGATCTTATAAATTAATTTAATACTGATTATTCTATGGTTGTCTATAAGTTTAGTGATATGTAATTGTCATGAATGATTAGTACATGTAGCAAGTAGGTTATTTAAGCATTTCCATATTTAACTTATGGGAAACAAAAAGATAAATTATATAGAAGTAGCTATCTTAATTATTTAATTTAAAGTTTAGTATTTTTCATTAATCTTATTACTATAATTAAATAGATGTAGCTATCTCAATTATTTAATTTAAGGTTTAGTATTATTCATTAAGCTTATTACCATCATTTAGTTGACATAGAATTTTATCATACACAATCAATTAATGGAAAGTTTTGGTTTGAATACTAAGTTTGAATGAATTAATTTAGGAAAAATTGCGATTTATTATTGCTATCTTGATAGGTTTCATACTAACTGCTTGAGTTGTGAAAAATTATTCTTTTTAGATTAATGGTTGAGAGATATTATTGGTGAATATTTGATTCCTATAAGTTAGCTAAATCAAATCATGATCATATCATGTTCAACTGTAATTAGCTAAATCAGATCAGGACCTTATCATGTATAGCTATAGGTTCCTATAATAAAAATCTGTAAAGTTTATATATTATGCGACAATGTAAAGTGAAAGATATGTAATACCTATTTCTTTATTTAGGTTCTAATTTCTATATGGTGTTAGAAAACCTTAAACTAGAATAAACCCAAGTTGTCATCCCTCTAAGACAGCTATGTCTAACATTAAAGAATCCGCCAACCACCCTACTCAGTTTATTACTACTCATAATCTTACCTATGAATCCCACTCCATTCAGGTTACCTCTATACCACTGAATGGATAGAATTGTCTTCGTCGGTCTCAATCAGTATGAATGTACATTTGTGGAAGAGGCAAGATTGGCTACCTGACTAGAGACAAAAAGGAACCTACTGTAGATGATCTTGCACATACAATATGGGATGTAGAAAACTCTATGGTGATGATATGGCTAGTGAAATCAATGGAGGAAGACATCAACTCTAGTTATATATGCTACTATACGACCAAGGAGTTATGGGACACTGTCTATCAAACATACTCTGATTTAGGATATCAGTCACAAGTATATGAGCTGACTCTAAAATTGGTTCAAATTAGTCAAAGTGAGGATAATGTTACCAAGTACCTCAATTCCCTAAAGTGTGTATGGTAGGATTTAGATATGTTTAATGTTTATGAGTGGAAATCTGCTGATGATTTTAATCATTTCTAGAAAACTATAAAGGATATTATGATCTTTAAATTCCTAATTAGTTTAAATGTTGAGTATTATGAGGTGCGAGGTAGGATCATTAGGAGACAACCACTCCCTCCTATTGGAAAAGTCTTTACCGAGGTGTGACATGAAGAAAGTAGACATTAAGTTATGCTTGGAAAACTATTCCTCAATTCTAGTGTTGGAACTTCAACTTTGGCTACAGGCAATGTTGACAACAATGGCAAGAAACCTGAAGAGAAGGTTTAGGTATGGTGTGACTATTATGATAAGGAAAAACATACCCAAAAAACTTGTTGGAAACTCCATAGGAAGCCTGCCAATTGGAAGGGGTCTTAGGAGGGTAAATTCAATAAAACCCCTATTGTTAATAAGGTGGACACTGGACCATTAAGCCAAGAGTAGATTAATCAAATCCTAAAGTTGTTGAAACCTAAATATGAATCCACAAGTTACCCTAATGCCTCTGTTGCACAAACAGGTAGTAATGTCAATTCTTCTTAAGCTCTATCGTGTTCTTTCCCATACTATTCCATCCTTGGACCATTGATTCAGGAGCTTCTGATTATATGACTAGTCATTCTCATCTATTTAATACTTACAGTCCCTATTCTGGTTATGAAAAAATCCATACAATAGAAAGGTCTCTTTCTCCTACAACTGAAAAGGTTTGATTCACTTGTCTCCTAATATTTGCCTTAAATAAGTCCTTCATGTACCTAAACTTAGGTGCAATCTTCTGTCTGTTAGTAAACTTACTCAAGAATCTAATTGTAAAGTCACTTTCCTTGATTCTCATTACGTGTTTTAGGATAAGACCACGAGGAGAATGATTGGCAGTGCTAAACTTATTGATAGTCTCTACTACTTTGTTAAGGAAGACTCCAAGCATAAAGAAGTTTAATGCCTCAGTAGTATCCATTCTACATCTGTTAGGGAACTAATTTTGCTTTGGCATAATAGATTAGGCCATCCTAGCTTTTCGTATCTTAATAAAATGATGCCTCATTTGTTTAAATGTCTTGATTGCTCAAAACTTCAATGTGAACATCGTATTTTATTAAAACGTCATAAAAAATTTTATACCTTTATAACATATCAGCCTCCTAAACCTTTTTATTTGATTCATAGTGACATTCAGGGGCCTTCACGTTTTAAAGCAATCTTTGGTAAAGTATGGTTTATGATCTTTATAGATGATCACACTAGACTTTGTTGGATGTATCTGTTAAAAGAAAATTTTGAAGTTCCCAAATATTTCAATTTTTTTATACTATGATTGTAACACAGTTTCACTCAAAAATTAGCATACTTCTTTTTGATAATGGTATTGAATATTTCAAAACAAGTCTTGGCACTTTTTTGAAAGATAAAGGCATTGTTCATCAAATAACTTGTGTTGACACATCTTAACAAAATGGAATTGTTGAGGAAAAAAATAAACAAATGGAATTGCTGAGTAAAAAATAAACATTTACTTGAAATTTCTTGTGCCTTGATGTTTTGTGTGAATGTTCCTAAATACTTATAGGGTGAGGCTATGTTACTGCTTCTTACTTAATCTACAGACTGCTAAGCCGTATTTTAAACTATGTTTCTCCTCTTAATTTGTTTCATAAATCACTTCCAAACAATTGGTTGTTTTCTGCTTTACCTCATAAAGTTTTTAGATGTACTATTTTTGTGCATATATCTATGGTTCAATCAAAACTTAATACTAAGGATGAAAATTGTGTCTTTGTTGGTTATGCTCCTTCCCAAAAAGGATAAAAATGCTATAATCCACAGACTAGGAAAATTGCACTCTCCATGGATGTTACGTTGTTAGAAAATAAAATATTCATTCTTCAGGGGGAGAGTCAGAGTGAAGAAGGGAATTTTTGGGATGTCACATGTTTACCTACTGTAATTATAGATCATGATCTACCAAGCAATATTGATTCCAAGACAAGGGGAGAAATGCTGCAATCATTCCTAAAGAACAAACCAAAAAGCTTCGTGTTTATACTAAGAGAAAGAATTAACAAAGTTGTAAAGAACCATCAACTCCAACAATACAAATGCAAGGCCACTTAAACTCCTTAGAGAAGGAACCTAAAAACACATCCAGCATAGGTAACCCATATGCTACCTGATCATGGTTTTCTAATATGTGTAAGTTTTAATATTTTAACCTCGATATTCTGCAAGCGTACGGGACATTCACGTAGTTCCTAAGGTGCTGATTTCATAAGGAGGGTTAATCTAATCCTAAAGTTTAAGGTCAGAAACTATTAAACAAAAATTAAGCAAACAATGAATTTAAACACGAGAACTAAATAAATCATAATTAAGTAACAAAACACCAATTGACAATTAACACTTAACGAAAACAATCAATGAACAACGATTAACAATTTCATATTAAACATGGATAACCATTAATGAAAATTGATTGATTTATTAAACAATGATAGCACACCCTAGAATTCAATATAGTGAATTAACCAAAAGATAGAAAGGGAAATTATCTATCCTTAATACTAACCTAACCGATTAAGATTTATCAAATTCTAGGGTCAATTATTCTCTCTTAGGTTATAATTGAACGCTAAAGCATAAACCTTAATTAAATTGTGGGAAGTTGTAATCTCTCAATTAACAACCTATCCAAAACATAATTAGTTCTTAATTTCTCTAATAAACAATTGGAAACCTATACGTGATCTCTCTACGCAAGTTTTACCAACCTGATTTAACTACGAACCTATTAAATTACCTAATTGTTGTTAGCCCAATTTAATTTTTTTTCTCGATTCACCCTATCAGTTTATTATTAAGATATGAAGTGCAAAATTAAACCACAATTAATTCAATAAATACATAAAATAATCAAATTTTATTAAATCAAAAATAACATTCCAAAGGTGTGTATAGAACATCAATCAACAATTTGATTCTATCGTCAAACTACATATCCCAATTCTACAATCAAATAAAACTGAAATCCATAGGAAATAGAACTCGAATGGACGATGGGAGGTAGTAACTTCAGAAAGCTTCTTATTTCGGGAAGCACGTTGGGTCTATGTCGTCTTCCTCTTCTCTCTTCCTTCTTTTCTTTCTCGATATCTCAAAGTGATCTCATTTAGGGTTTCATTGTGGTGGCTGATCAAAAGCTCCTTTCCTTCTTTGTCTTATTCTTTATATACTTTTTGTATTCTGCGCAACCCTAGGGTTATTTTAGGGTTGAAAAGGTTTTAAAAATCCCTTAAAACTTGACTTTTCTAAGTGTCTATGTGTCTACCCGACGCAGGCCATGATCGTGGGTCATATCTTAGACTTCTGTCACAATCATGGGAATTGGGCCATGATCGTAAGCTGTCTCCAATGCTTCTGTCATGATCACAGCATAAGGGCCATGATTGTAAGACATTGTTTTAGCCCGAATGTCTCTGAAACTTTTCCGTTCTTCGATGTTGACCCTGAAACATTAACAACACATCAAGGTACCTCAAAGACATAATAATTAAGCTTATAAACTTGTACTAACTCATAAAAAAACTTAAACACAATTAATTAACCAACTAACACAATTATAACCTAAACACATACTAAAAGATTAAGTTAACATTTAAAAACATATCAAACTAAGCCCTAAAATATAATGCGATTCACACTTATCACTACCCTTCCTCTTGTTGTCTCTGAACTTGATCAATCCATCCTTCATACTGACCTAGTTACTACTAATGTTCATGATGATTTATTTATTGAATTCAATCTTCCTATAGCTCTTAGGAAAGGAAAAAGATCTTGCACTAATCATTCCTTGTCAATTTGATGCAATTCCTGAAGGTGAGGTTGGTTGCTAAGGGCTTCACTCAAGCATATGGTATTGACTATTAAGAAACATTTGCTCCAGTGGCCGCGGTAAATACTATACAGATTCTCTTATCTTTGGTTATGATTTTTGAGTGGGCATTGCATCAATTTGATGTCAAGAATGCCTTCTTAAATGGAGACCTTTATGAGAAGGTATTCATAAGCCTACCTTTAGGATTTGAAGAGACTTATGGGAAGAATAATGTGTGCAAGCTAAGAAAAGCTTTATATGGCCTGAAGCAGTCACCAAGGTCATGAATTGACAGATTTAGGAAGGTGGTGAAAAGTTATAGTTACTGGTAAAGTCAAGCAGATAATACCATGTTCTACAGGAGATCTAAGGAAGGTGAACTCTCTATTCTTATTATATATGTGGATGATATAATTATGACTAGAGATGATGTTACAGAACTTAAGAGATTGAAGATGAAGCTGGTTTAAGAATTTGAAATTAAAAATCTAGGACGTTTGAAGTTTTTCCTAGGTATGGAATTTGCTAGATAATAGGTAGGCATCTTTGTAAATCAAAGGAAGTATGTTCTAGATCTTCTCAATAAGATTGGACTACTTGGTTGTATGCCAACAGAAACTCCAGTTGAATCTAATGTCAAACTCACTCTTGTTAAACCTAAATAAGTTGTTGATAAAGACCAATTTCAAAGACTTGTTGGAAGATTGATATATTCATTTCATACTAGACCTGGCCTAGCATTTGTTGTGAGTTTGATAAGTCAATTTATGCATTCACCAGGTCAAGAACACTTTGATGCAGTGTATAGGACCTGAAGATATCTAAAAGGTACTCCTAGATAGTACCTAATGTTTCAGAAAATGAACAATCTACAAGTAAAAGTATACACTGATGCTGACTAGGTAGGACACTTTGTTGATAGAAGGTCTATTTTAGGCTACCGTACATTTGTTATAGGGAATTTGGGAACTTGGCAAAGCAAAAAACAAATGGTTGAAGCAAGAAGTAGTGCTGAAGCTGAGTTTAAGTCTCTAGCTCATGGAATTCGTGAAGCTTTATGGGTAAAAATATTACTAGAGTAGTTAAAGGCTCCTAGTTATATTCCTATGAAGGTAT
This sequence comes from Erythroxylum plowmanianum, assembly GCA_025531925.1. NCBI lineage: Eukaryota > Viridiplantae > Streptophyta > Magnoliopsida > Malpighiales > Erythroxylaceae > Erythroxylum > Erythroxylum plowmanianum. Next base: position 7,650,291 of record JANVCQ010000004.1, read on the forward strand.
ATTGTGATAATAAAGCTACAATTTTAATTACACATAATCCTATCCTGCACAATAGGATAGAACATATAGAAGTTGACAAATACTTTATTAAGGAGAAAATTGGAAATGGCACTATCTACATTCCATATGTTCCCATTTCTCAACAGGTGTTTGATATTCTCACAAAAATGTTACTTAAGAAGTAGTTTAATGATCTAGTTCACAAATTGGTCACGCAAGACATTTTTAGACCAACTTAAGGGGGGAGTGTTGAGAGATATTCTTAGTGAATAGTTGATTCCAATAAGTTAGCTAAATCAGATCATAATCATATCATATACAACTGTAATTAGCTAAATCAAATCAGGACCTTATCATATACAACTGTAGATTCCTAGAATAGAAGCTTGTAAAGTCTATATATTATGTGGCAATGTAAAGTGAAAGATGTGTAATACCTATTGCTCTGTTCAGGTTCTATTTTCTATATTAATGATCAAAGTTACAATCGGATAAGATTCGTTGAGTCAAGGGAGATTCAAATAGAAGTTTTGAGATAACAAAATATAAGTACCACTAACGAGTTATTAATGTTGTTGATAAAAAGGAATATGAGAATAAGACAATGTGTACAATCCTCAAGATCAAGATCAAGTCAAGAAATAGAATAAAAAAAACTGAGATTGTTTCATGTATTACTTACTGTAAGCTTATCTTGATCGCCTTTTATAACGTAAGAGGCTTACCATTTATAAACATTTCTTCCCTTTTTATTCCATAAGTTTTTACATTTGCTAAGAGGCATTAAAGCTAAATCTCTTGATTTTAATATAAAAGCCTCCTAAACTTTTGATTCTTTGGGGAAAATTGTTAGCTGTGTTTTAACATTGTTTTGATTAAACAAATTGCTTTTAAACACATTTGAAGTTGTTTAAATCATGTTTTGAGATGATTGGTTGACCTATATAGGTTAGTAGTTGTAGCATCACATTGGTTGACCTATATCTGTATTAGTTGACCAATGTTCCATTGACTAATGAATTTAGAGCCTTTAATGCATACTGGTAGAATAGTATGTCACCCTAGTCGACTGGTTCATTGAATATAGTCATTGTAATGACTAGTTCTTTGCGTTAACAACTATTTTGGGTCCTAAAATACTATAAGGGTGTTTTCTCATTAGTTTTATCATCAAAAAGCTTTTAGGTGTTCTATACTCATTTTTCTAAGTATTTTTCAAATATTTGAGCGTTCATTGTCTCAATTTAAGTTTGTAAGTATTTTTATGATTATCAAAGCATCTAAGGGAGCACATTTTGAGTTTAAGTTATTTGTTGGGTTTGAGATCATTAAATTAAGGCAATCAAAATTCATTTGGGGTTCCTTTTCACCTTGAAGAAAGATTGAAAAGGAGGTTTGTTTTGCTAAAATAAAAGGTTGTACAAAGAATATTTTTCTCCTTTAAAGAGAACTACAATGGAAATCCAAGATAAGTCTTGGAAGTGGATGTAGACAAGGATTGTTTACTGAATCACTATAAATTGGTTTGCATTTCTCTTCTCTTACTCTTTATTTTATTATGTAAGTCATTTACTTTTATTCAAACTTGCATTTGTGATTATTTGGAGACATTTTTCTTAAGCTAATAAATTGTAATCAAAATCTTGATTTCACCTAATTCACTTCCCTCTTAGGTGCCATTAGGGAATAATAAGTGGTATTAGAGCTAGTCAATTAGGCTAGCATTTCTAACAAAATCCTATAGAAAAGATCATAATGGCATACTTAGGAGCATCTCCATCATACTTTAACCAAGAGTGTCAAAACATTAATAAAGCCCCTTTCTTTGATGTAAATGACTACCTTTATTAGAAAATAAGAATGGAAATTTTCTTAATGGCTGAAAATATTGATTTATGGGAAATTGCTTTAAGTGGTCCATACATTCTCACCAAAATTATAGACGACAAAAAAGTTCCTGAGATAAAAGAGGAATGGGATCCCTAAGATAAAAGATTAATCTTCTTAAATAATAAAGTTATCCAAGTTTTGTTTTGTGCATTAGGTAGAGATGAATTCAAATGAGTATCTATATGTGAAATAGCTTACAAAATTTGGCATACACTAAAAGTTTCTCATGAAGGAACAAATCAAGTTAAGGAAAGTAAAGCTACCATGCTACCTTATCAATATAAATTGTACCAAATGAAATTTGATGAAAGCTTTTCTAGCATATATACTAGATTTATTGATAGTATAAATGCACTCAAAGATTTTAATAAGACCTACACTAACGTTAAAATGATGAGAAAGTTACTTAAGTCATTTCTAAAAACATGGGAAGCTAAAGTGATGGCCATACAAAAAGCCAAAGAGCTAACAACTTTACCATTATATGAGCTTATTGGATTTATTATTACTTATAAAATGAGAATAAAAAAGATGCAAGAAGAAATGAATCTTAAAAAAAAAAAAGAATTTAGCATTGAAAGTCTTAAACAAAGAAATAAGTGATGAGAAAAAGACATCATCTAGTGGAAGTGATGAAGAAGATAAAGCCCTAATCACAAGAAAATTTAAGAAATTTTTGAAAAGAACTCCTCAAGAAGAAGGGATGCAAAAGTGGTAAGATAGACTAAAATCACAAATTAAATAATATTATTTGTTTCGAATGTAGGAAACCCAGACACATGAAGTCTCAATACCCTCTCCTCAAGGAAAGTAATAAATATAAAAGAAATGACAAAGAGGAGAAAAGGGACAAAAGTAAAAAGAAGGCACTCAAATCCTCCACTTGAGATGATACAAGTGACTCCAAAAGTGAACATTTGGAGCTCACATATGTTTCATGGAAAAAGATGTTTATGAGGTACTCTATAACTCGAAATCATATCATAATGATAATAATGACATTTATTTGACATATGATGAACTTATTGAGATTCTTGAAATCATAAGCGTTGCTTCTCCGAAAAAATTCAGGTGACTTCTCTATCTACAATCAGCTGCCTCACAATCCAAAGAGCCTGCCAATTGATTTACTTTCCCTCACTCCTCCTCTATTCGCAACGGTAAACCCTAAACTTCACCTTTTTAGGATTTTCCCAATTTCTTGTATCCTTTGCTCAATTGATTATCCCATCAAAATCTAATCTCAATTTCTATCATGATTGTGTAAGTTTATGCATTCAATTTCAAGTATTACACTTCCAATTGCATTAATTTAGCATTTAGGGCAAACTAGGGTGTCAGAATTAGGAATTCCATATTTTATATGAATTTCACTTAATATTTCAAAATTGAAAGAATCTTGGTTCAATGTATGATGTATTTAAGTTTATTGTCCTTCAATTGCTTTAAATTATGCTTGATTTAGTCCAAATTGCAATTTATAGCATTTAAACCAAAATAAATTTGGGGATTTCCTTATTATGCATGATTTCTCAAAATTAAAGATTTCTTTATTCAATTGATGAATGATTTTCCCTTCTTTTATTATGAATTGCCCCAAATTGTGCTTAATTTTATTCAAATCAAATTTTTAGTATCATTTTTTACTATATGAGAATTAGGCACTTCTTCTTTATCAATAAATTTTCAAATTAAAGTCCTCTTAATTAAATTTATGCTTTATTAAGCTTTTTAATTACCTTGCACTATGTTTAGCTCAAGCATTTTTTTAATTGCACGTTGCTTTAACTTGCATCTATTTTGGGTACAAATCATTTTTTTGACCATTAATGTCATACATGTTAACTTTCTCTTTAAATTTGTAAACTTATGACTACAGTAGTATCATCTTCTCTATATTACAAGGGATCCCTCATATCTAGCCTCTGTTTCCCTAAAGCATTTTCCCTTATCCATAATACTCCTTCAAAACCTATGGCACGAACTAGAGAAAACCATATCTACACCTAGGACTTATACACGAGGTAGAGCCAGCCACACATCTTTTGGGACTCATAAGAGTTAAGAATGATCTTCGATCCCTCCTCCTTCTCCCATATCTCCAAATGAGGATGAATTTTTTAATTACAAAGGAAAAAAAGAAAAATATTATCAAAGTTTTCTTTAATATAACGCGCTGTGCGCATCTCTGTTGATTAGCTCCATAATGACCATCGGAGACTCCTGTAGGATATGCAAACCTGGATTTAATAAGCCTGCTAGAACCGCCAAGCTGTCAGCACACTGATTCCCTTCACGATAGACATGTTGAATTTGCACCTTCCATGCTCAGTGTAATAGTCCATGGGTACCTGCCACCAAAAAATTATCCTCAGGCAGAACTATTTAGGAGGTAGAAAGAATATTAATCACCTCTAAAGAGTCCACTTCGACGACAACGTGTCGATATCCAAGCTCCCAGGCTAGTGTAAGTCCTAAGAAAATGCCCCAGATTTCGGCAGTTAAAGGTGAACCACTTCCAATATGTTGTTGAAAACCACCACACCACTTCCCATGACAATCCCTAAGTAATCCTCTAGTGGTAGCCATATTGGACCCTTGTTTAACTGCACCATCCATATTTAATTTAATCCAACCCTCCATCGATTTAGTCCATCCCACTAATTTACCCACAGGCAAGCCTTGTGTCAAAAACACGCATTTTTCCATAACACTACCTCATGCTATCCAGTTTACATAATCCATAACGATTCTAGTACCATTTTCCGGCCATTCAAAGCCAACCTCAAAAAGGCTTATGTTCCTCCATTTCCATAAGAACTAATAAGTGATGTCATAGATTGTAACCCACTCTACTTGCTTCACTTGGGAATGTTTCATAAGGTTGGACTTCATCCCCATCCCCTTGTCTTGTTGGAAAAAGCCCGTATCAACTACCTCGAGGGGGAATTTACACCAGAAAGATTTCACTCTCGTACAATCCTATATCGCATGCAGTGATGACTCTTCTTTCCCACAGAATTGACATCTACTATCCGTGGCAATGTGACGAGCCACTCGCTATTGATTTTTCAGTAGTTTTCTCTTAGCCAAAAGCCAAAGAAACGACCTAATCCGCTGAGGTCCTGCCCATTTCCATATAATCTTTCAAAGTCTGTGATTAATGTCCGTGGTTCGTCCTTCAATTAATTCATACGCTGACGCCATTGTGAACCCCCTGTGATTAGATAGTCCCCACACCAATCTGTCTTCCTATATGGCTTCAACATTAGGACGGATAGTCGCAAGATCTATACATACTATGGAAGGAAGATATTGTTGAAACATGTTCCAGTGCTAGTTGCCAACTTCATTAGTAAAATCCGCAATAGTAGCGTAAAGAATGTTGTCAGGAATTTGAGAGATCGCCACGAGGATTAATGGTCCCCATCCATCCACCCAATTATCCAGCCAAAATAAAACATGCCTCCCATTACCTAGATTTCATTTGATACCTTGGCATACAAACTGCCAGGTTTTTGATATCCCCCTCCAAATTACCGAATCCCCTATCCTATCTATCATTTGGGGTATATGATAATCATCTAGACGATATTTAGCTCGTATTTGGACCTATAAGGCTATGGGTTTGGTAAACAAATCCCATCCTAACTTGGACAGTATCGCATCATTGGTAGGATGAATGAGTTTAATGCCTACTAGTCTAAACCAATTTAAGGATTATGGTCTTATTTGATAATTTATTGATCAAGGGTGGGGATCCCTCCTAACTAAGACTTGTAGCATTAGTCCTACCAATGTTTGTTTGTTTTACACTGATCTTCGTCCTAAGTTAATTTGTGATGACACTTATATTTTCTCCAAAGTGTATGGTATTGATCTTCATCTAACTTCTAATCTTATAAATGAGATCCAAGGAATTCTTATACATGAACGACCTTCATAGTATAATTATCATACCAAATACACTATATAATCTTACCATGTGCCTAACAAAGTCAAAATTATCCTTAAGTTAGACCTTAATGAGAGGTATATAGAAAACCCAATTATGTACATGGCCTCACTACTATTCCTTGTTTCCACCATCTGTTTATCAAATATAACCTTTCTTGGCCACAATAATCTTTGATTCCTTTCTACTTTTATGTTAGGAAAACATATTTTTCTTGGTAATGCTCTTTTGCTCAATAAGATTAATTTCTATAAACCAAAAAGAAGAAATAAACTATTTCATATACCCTCATCCTTAGCCTTATCTTTTAGCACTTCCAAATTCCTCCCGTTGGCGATGATAATGACTTTGATTTCTTCTTTGACACCATTACTCTTTACCCCATGGGATATCAATTAGTTAATGGACAAATGACTAGACCACATCAGAGACAACATCTTCTTCCTCATTATTTATCTTCAGTCTATAAGGTTCTACAATACTATGGCCCTAATGAGCACCTCTTAAGCCACATTATCGAGCTACCTGTAGATGATAAGGCCACTTTCTCTTATCCATAACATCATTCCCCATCAAATGTTAGTCTCATGACCATTGAGCATCAACTTACTATATTGCGAGAAGAGCTTGATTCTTCTCGATGCATGACCTGACTAACCTGTACTGTAGGGCCCCGGCCCCTACCGCCATCACTCCAGGTATTGTCCTCTTTGGTTCACTGCGTGAGTCACAACTCGAACG
>JANVCQ010000004.1:7657900-7668421 GCA_025531925.1 Erythroxylum plowmanianum
TCCACTTCATACATATTCTTTTTCTTTGTACTTGCATAATTTACCACGATTTCCTCATTTAATTTCATTTTATAATTCCAAATTTTCAAGAAAAGTTCGGGGTCCAACATTACTGATCCACCAATGTTTTAATGACTAGTGAATTTGGGGCCTTTAATTCATATTGGTCAACTAGTATGCTACATTGATCGACTAGCATATCAAATATAATTATTGTAATAGCTAGTTCTTAGCTCTAACAGCTATTTTGGGTCCCAAAACATTGTAAGTATGTGTTTTCTTATTGGTTTTAGCATCAAGAAGCATTTTGAGTTTTCTGTACACACATTTCTATGTATTTCCTTCAATCATTTGAGCATTCAGTGTCTCATTTTGAGTGTTAGACCCTTTCGTCAGTAGTTGAGCAATTTTTGAGTTGTAAGTTATTTATTGGGTGTTAGATCATTGTACTAAGGCAATCAAAAGTGATTTAGGTTTTCTCTTTACCTTGAAGGAAGATTGAACAGGAGGTCTCTCTTTGCCAAAAATAAAATATTACACAAAGTATATTCTTTTACTTAAAAGAAGAAGTATAATGGAAATCTAAGATGAGTCTTAGAAGCGGATGTAGGCTAGGATTGTTTGTAGAAGCACTATAAATTGGTTTGCGTTTCTCTTCTCTTGATGTTTATTTTATGATTTAATTAATTTACTTTTATTTCATACTTGCATCTGTGATAATTTGGAGACGCTTTTCTTAAGACAATAAACTTTAGTCAAAATCTTAATTTTACCCAATTCACTCCGCTTATGGGTGCCATTAGAGAATAACAAAATCATTTCCTTAAATTGGAGTTAAGTAAAATTGGATTTCTCATATTATACTCAATTGATTTATTTCAATTTCTTTCTAATTTTATTTATTTAGTTGATTAATCGTAATCCCATTCTATTTTATCAATTGAACTTAAGAAATTAATTTCTAGTTCACTTTAGATCTGACCTAGTTTCATAATTATTACAAAAGTTTACTGAATCAAAGATTAATTTTGAGGGTTTTGACAACCTGTTCAACTCTATTTTTAAGCACAATGATTACATTTTATATTGATTTTTTGGTTTATAAAATTATGTCAAGAAAGGAAGGGCCTAATGTCAGATTTAGCACATATATAGGATTAGTAAGATGCAAGTATGTAGTTAGAACTAAGAAACTCAATACTAGCAATGAGTGATCAATTACTCTCGAGCCTGTCCTTAGACTCATGGAAGACTTTAATGTTGAAAAATATGAGTTCAAATTTAAGGTGGTTCTAGACGATATGACATTAGACTTTAACATCCCTTTATTGATAAGGATTAGGAAATCATATCCTTAAGAGAAAGTGTGCTTTTTCAAGCCTAATGAAATGCATGTTTATCATAACAACTTTTAAGTACGGTTAGATGATACCACTTAACAAGTTTCATACGAGTTATTAAGAGAAATGGATATAAATTTAGGTCAATTATATAATCATTCTTGATGCTTGACATCAAACTTTTTAGTAATATATAGAGCCAACTATCAAATTATTCAAATTTATGCATCAATTAAGGCGCGTAAGAAAGTTTTGTAGATAGTACAAATTTGAATGTCAAGTATGAAATGTCAATTGAATCAGGAAAACCTTTTAAAGAAACTAATGATTAAAAGAGAAAATATTTATCCTTTTCTTCGAAATAATTTTGAAAGGAGAAAGATCTTTAGATCTATTGTATCAACCTTTTCTTATTACAAATGAAGTTATTATTAAAAATAAATTTATATAATATTGAAGAACAAAGTAATATATATTAAAAAATAACAAATAAATTTAAAAGAGATAACAATATGAGACGTAATTAATTGATTTACTTTTTGATATAAAAATATTAATGATACTTAAATACATTTTTTCCTTATAAAGTACTAAGGTAATGATATTCTCTCATCTTCATGTCGATCATTTGAAAACGGTTTCTTTATTAGTTAGGGATAAGACTGCATACTATTAGATCTTTTCAGCGTATCCAACGAGATTATTACTAAGAGTTGTTGTTGTTGTTACTAAGATAATGATAATACTGAATGATGTAATGATAATTAAATTTTAATTCAATCACCTATTATATAAAAATATGTCATTAATTTTAAATCTTATCTTTGTATCTCATCTTAAATTTCTCCCAAACATTTAAATAGTCTTTAAAAATAAAAATATAAATTATTTGATGGTATGAAAAGACATGTAAATAAATTAGTAGAGAATTATCATGATTATTTTAGAAGTGTTATTTAATAGAAACAAACACCTTAGATATGTTTAAATAATTTTAATATTTATCATCTTTCTTAATATTCATTTTGTTTTTTACATGTCGCGTAATGATGAAAATTTTAAAGTCGTTAAGAATCAAACAAACACTTAATAAGGTGTATCTAATGATTCTTTTATTTACATATAAACTAATATATGTTAATATTAGTTTTATACAGTCTCAATAAATAATTATTAAGATATACCTAATTAATATAACACTAAAAATCAATAGTACTTTCATACTTCAATGCTCATAGTTGTGAATTACATACTGCCTTTTAATCTAAATAATAATATAGTACATAAACTAAAATTTAGTATAACGCCCTAAAATTTGAAAATTAGCCTTATGGAATAATAATATTCACATAATTTACCAAAAAAAAAATAATATTCACATAATATTATAAGTAGTAACTGTAGCTTTCTATTTTATGAAAGATATACATATTAGTTTTAAACTCCAGCATGCTAGGTATTGTTGGCATGACAAATATAATTTAAATAAAAATAAATACTGAAGACTTTGATTTTTAATGTTACTTAAAATATCTAACTCTATCTATTACATCTGAAAGTAAGGCAAACGGGAAAATGATGAAGTTTAAAAAAAATCTGGAAACGAATCCCAACAATCATCCTGACAAACGATGTCTCTTAAGTTCATATTCCAGAATATAAACGAAAGAAACAGTGCTAAGGATAGAAAAAACTCAAAATGTTTATGGTACATAGTGGTTACAATGCATTAACATGTGAGGTTGATATAATCCATTCACAAAACGACCTTGCTAAAGTTATTATAACAAAATAATGAGAAGCAACTCTTCTCAATGGTTCGAAAGTAGCCATGGATCTGAATCTGTGATTTCAACGTGAACGTTTCTGTTTGCAGGAGCGAAGGAAGAAGGACGTATAAGAGCATTGTGAGGCTTTTGAACCCAGATATTAGATAGTAAGACTTTTGAACATGGGCCGAAAAAAGCCCAGCTTAGAACATTCCCACACTCTTGAAAGCAAGGTATACGATATGTCTTACGTGGTCACATTTGTTAGCTCATTTACTCGAAGTATAAGTCACTGCGGTCTTCGCTTGCATTTAAGAAGCGAGAGCTTGTGTGCCCCACTGCTTAACCGGCCCTTATACACTTGTCTAACGTGTATATGTTTGTAGAGGTCACTCACTTAATGATTGAGATATTTTTTTGTATTTTGTTATTCACTTATTTTTGTCTCTTTTTATTAAGTTTTAAGCCAAGAGTTATTTGTTTTATTTAAAAAACTTTATACTTTATATTAGATAAATCTTTTCAAATTTCGTCTAATATCTTTATGCTTTTCGACGGCTATATGCAAAACTTTAACGAACTTTAAGTCGAATGCAAAAGTATTTTGTTTTAAATAAATTCAAAATTAAAAGACAAAAACTTTAATATACTAATTAATAATTATTAGTTTATACATAATACTCATTTTAATAAATTGACTTAAATTCCTCGATCTAAGAATATTCAAATTTTAAAGATAAAAATTTTAATATTATTATTAGTTTATGCATAAATTTTGCTTATTTATTTTAATAAATATTTGTTAATAAATAAAATAAAATAAAAATATTTAATTTATTTATTTATAAAAATGAATTTATTTAATATTCAATTATTATTATTAGTAATAAAAATAATGATATTAATAAACATAATTTCATTTTTAAAAGAAATGAATGGATCGTATCTCACGCGTGATGACTTGATTACAAAAAAAAGAGCCAAGGATTTTATCCGCAAATGTAAGATCTTAGGTGGTACATTTACAGGTATTTGATTAATTATTTGAAAATGCATTTATCATAATATTAAATAAAAAATTAACAAAATAATTTGTGAAGAAACGTTGTCATTAAAATATGCATGCCTAATGTAATGCCTTTAGGCACTTGTTTTTGCTTAAAATAAATAAGTATAGTGGTAAAAACTAGAGTACTAGTATTTTTATATAAATTTAGACATTCACGGCGGCGGCAGTACGTTAAAGAGGTTTGCAAACTTCAAATTCAAAAATGACAGTGGCACTTCCCGTTAATAACACCCAAATCGAGGCCCACATTCCCAAAGCAACCGGTAGATGAAGCCTCAAACCCTCACAATTATAACGCTACACCACCTATCATTTCGTTGAAAATCCCAAATCCAACCCTTTTGCTCTGCTTCGCTGCTGCATGACACTCTCGCTCTCTTAAGTCTCTCCCTCTTTCAATCTCCGTTCTTCGACTTTTCTAGGTTTTTGTATTGAGTTTCTACTTGTTCGATTCCATTCGATTCGATTCCGGCGAGTCAAAGATGTCGTTGAGACCCAGCGCCAGGACGGAGGTCCGGAGGAACCGTTACAAAGTGGCAGTGGACGCCGATGAGGGGCGGCGACGAAGAGAGGATAATATGGTGGAGATCCGGAAGAACAAGAGAGAAGAGAGCTTGCTGAAGAAGCGCCGCGAAGGACTTCAAGCTCAGCAACAACAACTCGCCTCCTCTCTCACTAACTCCGCTCCAGATAAGAAGGTTTGTTGCGGGTTTTATTTTTTATTTTACAAGTTCTATTTGGCCAAGTTTTAGAGTTGTAATTTATGCTTCACTGTTTTTACCTTGTTTGGGTGAGTTTTATATCTTAATTTTGTTTCGTTCTTTATTAGATCATGAGCGAGGAGTACATATTCTTGATGTACTAAAATTGCGTTTGGATGCAGTAGTTAATGTGTCCTTAACACTGCATTAAGGGATTATTGGATTTTCGTTTTGTCATTTTAAATATTTAAACTTATTCCTTACAGAATAAAGAAATGTTTATTCTACAAAAATTTGGAATAACGCATGTATATTATTTAGACTAGAAGGGGAAAACGTACTATGATCCATTGATGCTGTGGTTTAGCTTAGCGTTTAGAATATTTTGTTTGTTGCACTTGGTTGATTTGAATTAATGTGATGCTGTTCTTAATTTGACTGCAGTTAGAAAGTCTTCCAGCAATGGTTGCTGGGGTTTGGTCAGAGGACAGAAATTTGCAACTTGAGTCAACCACTCATTTCCGAAAATTACTGTCAATAGGTTGGTGCAATATTGTGTTTCTATATATAATACTGATGTAGCTTATGTGTCTAACAACTTAAGAATTATCATTTGCTTATTTACCTAGAGCGCTGCCCTCCAATTAATGAAGTTGTACAATCTGGTGTTGTTCCTCGCTTTGTTGAGTTTCTTGGAAGGGATGACTTTCCGCAACTTCAGGTTTCAATTAGTTATCTATGCTATTGTGTTTGGTTGTATGTGCAATTAATTTTAACCACTGGAGTCCATTTTAACTTATATCATTTGTTGGTTGATGTTCTTAGTTTGAAGCTGCTTGGGCTCTAACAAATATTGCTTCTGGGACATCGGAGAATACGAAAGTTGTCATTGACCATGGGGCTGTCCCAGTATTTGTTAGACTTCTAGGTTCACCCACTGATGATGTCAGGGAACAGGTATACGGTTCCTTTTCTCTATATTTCATTTTTACTTAATTTACCTTTTGTGTTTGCTTGCCCATTTTCATGTTTATATTTTCTTCCAAGTATGGCAAGTGCTTATCTTGAGTGCCTTGGCACTATTGTGTCCTGAGGCCTGTTACATCTGGGGTGTGCCTGTAGAACTGATAACATTCAAACTAGTTAAATACTTAATAAAATTCATCTTGTTGCAGTGCTGATGTATCTCTCTTAAATTTTAGGCTGTTTGGGCATTGGGAAATATTGCTGGCGACTCACCTAAATGTCGTGATTTTGTACTTGGCCATGGTGCCTTGATGCCATTGCTTTCACAATTTAACGAGCATGCAAAGCTATCCATGTTGAGAAATGCAACTTGGACATTATCCAATTTCTGCAGGGGCAAACCACAACCTTTGTTTGATCAGGTTTGCCGCTGGATATAAAATTTTGGATGCAGTTAAGTGCTTTCTCTCTCTGTTTTTATTTGTTACTAATATATATGCTGATTGTAACGGCAGACAAAGCCTGCTCTCCCTACTCTTGAGCATCTTTTACACTCAAGTGATGAAGAAGTCCTCACAGATGCATGCTGGGCACTGTCATATCTCTCTGATGGAACTAATGACAAAATTGAAGCTGTTATTGAGGCTGGTGTCTGCCTTAGACTTGTTGAACTTTTACTGTGAGTTAGTCTTATCTTTCAGAGGATAGAAAAACACCATTTGTTTTAGTTATGAATGCTGATTTGCTCATTGCACATTTCTCTTCCTAGCCATCCATCTCCAACGGTGCTTATTCCTGCTCTACGTACCGTTGGAAATATTGTTACTGGAGATGATATGCAGACACAGGTATTTGTCTAAGTCTTTTCTGTAGTTTAATATTTCAGTTTTCTAGTCAATCTTTTTTTCAATGTTTTTCCGATGCTGTGTGTTTTAAGGGAAGAGTAACAAAATGGCTCAGGAAGAGGGGATGACAAAGATTTAGTTGTAGGACTACTATTCTGATTATATAGGAACTGATACTGTTCTTGAAAATAGCTAGAAAATGAAACTATAAACAGTGTGTTTTTGGACTATAACTTGTACTTTAAGGTTGTAATAGCAAGCCAACTGTATTGAGTCTTTTGATTCCTGCCCTCAGCATATGATAAACTATCAAGTTCTTCCCCGTCTCCTGAACCTGCTAACAAGTAATTATAAGAAGAGCATCAAGAAAGAAGCATGTTGGACAATCTCAAATATTACTGCTGGGAATGTATCTCAGATACAGGTTAGTTTACTGTTATTTCAGAGAGATCAGTAGTAGAGCTCGGTCTTCTTTCATTATGTTCCTAAATAGTTGTAGTGTATATATGTTATCCTAACTAATGTAATTGCATTGTCAATATTTGAACTGTGGTTTCCAATATTACACAGGCTGTAATGGATGCTGCTATTATTGCCCCCCTCGTCCAATTGCTTCAAAATGCTGAATTTGAAATCAAGAAAGAGGCTGCTTGGGCAATTTCAAATGCAACATCTGGAGGCACCCATGAACAGATCAAGTATATTGCCCCTTCCACAAATATACTATAGAATCTTGATATTATGATCATGGTGTGTGTACTCTTGGTCTATGCATTTGTTTAAAGGATATAGTTTCATCGTGTTTTATAGGTTTCTGGTGAGTCAGGGGTGTATCAAACCATTGTGTGATCTCCTGATTTGTCCTGACCCTCGAATTGTCACAGTTTGCCTGGAAGGACTTGAGAATATTCTGAAGGTTGGGGAAGCAGAGAAGAATCTAGGCAACTCAGGAGATGTAAATCTGTATGCCCAAATGATTGATGAAGCTGAGGGTTTGGAAAAGATTGAAAACCTTCAGAGTCATGACAACAACGACATCTATGAGAAAGCAGTCAAGATTCTGGAGACTTATTGGGTTGAGGATGATGAAAATGAGCAATTACCTGCAGGTGATGCTGCCCAATCTGGATTTCATTTTGGAGTAAATGGAGTTCCTTCTGGTGGATTTAATTTCAGTTAAGGTATTCATCTTTATTGTTCCAGAATGATTAGTGTCAGATGCTGTTTATGGGCAGCAGGCATCATTGTTGTAGGTTGGTAGGGATTTTTTTATTTCTGGCTCAATTGGCTTTCATGGGTTTGTTGCAATTACAATTTTGGCTGGAGGGGTCTTTCTGCGTCCCTTTCTAAAAGTCTCTACTTGACAACAATGCTAAATAGTGATTAGAAACAAGCAAACTTAGTGGTACTGATATGGTTGTTTGCCTCTAGTCCACCGCGAGTGATATATGTGGGGTTGATTTGTTCGCCGCAGTTTTTTCTTCATGAAACAAATTGTAAAGAATTTATTTACTTACTCTTGACATCTATGGTTTGAACAGCCGAATCAAGTTAAACGGTGGAACGAAACCGAGAGCCCGGATACCTACTGTCGAAGCTGAGTGACTTTTTAGGCACTTGCCCCCTTAACATTGCATGTGATTTGGAAGTGCCAATCGAAGAAAGATCGCTACCAATGGGTCAAAACCACCGAAAGTGTAATCTCTTTTTTCACTCCCTCTGGCTGTTGTCCTTTGCTCTTGTCCATGTCTATTAGACGGGAGAAGGGTCACGCATTCAGATTTCTCTCATACTTTGACTTGCTTTACAGTTTGGGATTGTAACAATAAGAGGATACATAAACAGTGTCTTCTCAAAGGTCTTTTTATTTCAAATAGTGAATAGTTTATGTTTCTCTAAAGTTTCGAAGAGGATGGTTTGCGAGGTGATTTCAGAAGTCGGCAAGTGTTTTCACGTAAGACTTTTGCGTTACAATCGACCCCTTGGATTAGACGTAGCTACAGTGTTCCTCGTAAAAGTTACCTCTTTGAGGCAAAAGCGGGTTTCTTCTTAGGGTGCGTTTAGTTCAAAGAGGGTAGTGGAAATAAAAATGAGAATATAATAAATATAGTGAAGAATAAGAATAGATATAGTTATAATAGTTGATTAAGATGAATGAATAATTATTAATCTATTGATGGTGGTTGATTTGGTAAAAATTTTGAGAAATTAAATTTTTTGTTTATATTAAATTTTAAATATATTTTAATTAATTATATTTTATGTATCCTATTTATAATGGCAGAACGATTTAAGTTTTGTCTTGTACATATTCTAGGTTGCTTTAGTACCTGTTTGAATGAGTTTATATCAGTAGAGTTTTTTTGAAAAGAACCTTTTTAAAAAGTCAGTTGATTGTTTAACTGTTAATTAAAAAATAACTTTTTAAAAATAACTTTATATAGTAGACTGTTTGACAATATAAAAATAAAAAGCACTTTTATTAATTTTAACTATATTTTATTTTGTAATAAAATTATTTATGTATATAAATAATATTTAAAGTATACTAAACAATATACAAAATATAATATATTATATTTATGATTATTTATTCTTGGATAACTATCTTGTAGGAAATTATTTAAAGAGATATCTCATTTTCTTGTAGAAAATAAAATTAACATGAAAAATAAATATTAAGACATGTAAAAAAAGTTAAATAATATTATAATCTCAAAATAAATATTCAAGCTGAATAAATAGTTAAATACATAATAAACTTTGTATTTTATCGTAATACAAGAAGATTTGTAATATGTTCCCTCGCATCATTCATTTCGTTATTTTGTGACTCGTCTAAATGATTTCCTTCAATGTCTTCATTTTCGTTGATTTATTTATTTGTAGGAAATAATTCATCATCTTCATCATAGGGAGAAAATTCTTCATCCTTTTGAACATTTAACCTTATAAAATTATGAATGACCGTTGAAGCAATTATAATTTTAACTTGCTTTAGAAAAGGAAAACTGAGCATTTGACGTAAAATTTTTACCTATTTTTGCAAGCGCCAAATGTTCTTTCGATTGTGCATCTTAAAGAAAAATGTGCATGGTTGGATATTTTTTTTCTTTCTCTTGGAAGACCAGCGCGTCGAAAATCAGGAAGATGATATCTCTCATCTTTATATGATCATAAATGACCTTGCATGTAAGAATATCCTGCATTTATTAAATAATATTTTCCTACATTCCAAATTAAAAAATAAATAAATAAAAAACACTGAATTATCAAGAATAAATAAAAAAATATTAAGTTATTCGTCACAAACCTCTAGGTGGATGAGAGAAGTGTAATCTATCATTACGAAAAGTCTCCATAAAAATTTGAGCATCATGTGCTATGCCTTCCCAACCAACCCAAGCAAAAGTGAAACACATATCAAAATCACATACAGCCATTATATTTTGCGTAGGAATGCCTTTTCTCCCAACATATTTTATTTGATTGGACCTTGGAACTGATATATGTATTCTATCAATTGCTCCAATGCAGTCTTTAAAATAAGACCAATACCTTCTATCATCTGTAATTTTGCTTGGAATTTCTTTAAAAATTGAATTTTTTAGTTTGATGAAATTAATCGACATACATAAAACAACCTTTAATACTATTTCAAATCATCTAGAAATTGTTTAACCAGAATGTTGAAATTTTTCTTGAACCATTCTATTGCAAAGTCCATGACCTAATGTTGGGCCCCGAAAAAAATTTTTTTCCATTTATTTAGGGATTTATTTATTTATTCGCTTACTTTAATTGCTTTTTATTTTACTTTAATTGATTTAA
>JANVCQ010000004.1:7693660-7708642 GCA_025531925.1 Erythroxylum plowmanianum
TTCGACAGCAACAACAGCTACGACAACCACCACCACTGTCACAGAGATAAGAGAAGATGAGGCAATGAGCAAGAAGATACTAATGAGATCACCCTTAAAAGCACCAAGAAAGCGTCTTTACACGGAGGAAAGATCACCCTTAAATGCGGGGACGCGGTGAAGGTTAACGATGACCCGGTCTACAGGTGGATTGGGAAGCAGTCGTGTAGAAGGAAGCAACCGTGTGAGAAAGCAGAGGAAGGCAAGGGCGGAGAGGAAAAACAAAGAGAGAGAAAGAACACAACATTCAATGAACAGAAAACTAACCAAGAAGGAGGAAAACTGACCACAACTGGAAACAAAAGAAGTGAGAAAGCAGAGGAAGGCAAGGGCGGAGAGGAAAAACAAAGAGAGAGAAAGGACACAACATAAATGAACAGATATAAGCGGTGACAAGGGCATGCATTGCGCGGTCGCGTGCGTGGTCGCCTGACAAAATATTGCGTCAAAAGATTGCTTGCTTATTAAGTATATCGCGTGAAGACACAACATTCAATAAACACAAACACGTGTAAAAAACATAAATTAAAAAACAGAAAGAATATAAGCCGCTCGATTAAATGAACGATAGGGATCGATTCCGTGGTCATCCATCCCAACTCGCTCTTAGTATATATACTTAAAGAACGACTTCCATTCCTTTAAATTAGTATTGTCGAAAATGGGGAATGAAAATGTTACCTCTTTAACGATAAGTTAATAATCCCTCCTATCTAAAATAAATGTCGTTTTAGAGAGATGCACACTTATTAAGAAAGTTAGTGAAATATTTGATATATCCTTATTAATTGCATGTTAAATTGTCTTGAAAATGTAATATGTATAATTAAGATGTGAGAGAAATTAAAGAGTAATTTTGGAAATAAAATTATAAATATGCATGAAAAATCGTGAACGACATTTATTTTGAATAATTAAAATCCCTCTAAAACGACACTTATTTTGAATAGAAGGAAGTACTAAATATTTTTTTTTATTTCATGCCTGTACTTCTTTTTCCCATTTCCCATGCCCCCAAGAAGCACCCGAAGTTTTAATTCTTAGAAAAGAAAAGGTTTGCTATTCATGGGCATGATTTCGAATTTCGCCAGATTTTCGAGTTTTTAGGACTTGAATGTCCGAGACGATGATTCACGTCCGTAGACAGTTTCTTGGAATTTGATATCTCTGTCTTCTTTCGGATAAGACAGTACTACAGATTTGACAATGGAAGGAACGTTCTTTGTAGGTCCCAAGTACACCTTTCGCAAACCGACGTAGTAGTACAACTGGGATTCTGTTCGGTCTCCAGTTTCCTATGTATCCTTTACTGTTACAACTTTTCTAGCAGGCCATAGAATTAACTTGATTAGTTCCCATTTTCAGAAACATTAAGAGTTTGTGACAAGGACATGAAAAACCATCCATCTTCCATTGATCAATCGACGGGGCTGGCATGTTCCTGGTGGAGAACAGACACTGGGTTTGATGAACTTCTAAGAAATAAGTTTGAACTCCCCAACATTGCCAGTTTGTCGCCTAGACTCATTGTTCTGAGAGAGTTTGAAAGACTGGCTTTGATTGCAAATAGTGGACTCAACGAGCTACGGTATAAGCTACAAACGTATCGTTCGGGTGATTTATGGGTTCCAACGGGAGGATTTGGAAAAGAAGAAATGGACATTCCACAAGTAATCACAATTCTGTTGGTGGGTTTCACTGGTTCTGGCAAGTCTTCGCTTGTCAACCTTATGTACAGTGTTCTTGGTCGGAGTGGAGTCTTACCTTTTGCTCAAACATCATTTAGTAAGTGGATCATGGAGAAAGGAACATATTTACCTTGAGAGCAATATGTTTGATTTTTAACTTTTTTTTTTCTTACAGGAGATGCTTCCAAATACACGACGATCTATATGGAAGAGCATAACGTGTTGAGGTCGATGAAGAACGGCTTTTGCGTGTACGACTCTAGAGGCTTTCGTTATGAAAATCTGGGAGAGGGCCTTGAGGAATTGTCGAATTGGATGAGGGAGGGGGTGCAACATAACCAGCTTTGCTGGAGGTCCGGTGATTGTGATGTGATAAAGTACGACCCTGAAAATGTCAGTTCCAAATTTGTGCAGAGGAGAGTAAACAGTGTTATGGTTGTGGTCAACTTAGCAGAGGTGTATAAAGCTTTAAAAGCTGGTGATTTCAAGCCGATGGAAGCTGTAACACAACTGTACAACTTCCCTACTTTGAGGCAATGCAGTAAGCGTTTCATATTTATCTCTCTAGTCAGTGGTGATTTATCTAAAATGCTAACTAGACTGTTTGGGAACGTTATTTCATATTCATTTTGATTTCTTGTCTGACATGTTTAGTTATTAGTCTTCATAAATAATTTTTTTGAGATTTAGTATTTTTTTAGATTCTAAGTGACATGAGAATGCAGTTTCGGTGGCCGAAACAGTCCATTGGTTAGGCTTGCATTTGAGAACAACATGACTTAATACATGGTCCCACTTTTGCTTAGTGGATACCCTCCATCTAATCTTCGATTAATAGTCAAGGGTCCCTGAACTAGTACGCTATGAATTTTTGTTTACACTGGTCTGTTAAACTCTGGATTGATCAAAGCAGTATTGCTCCATCCTCCAATCATTTTCTGATCCAATTGCATTTTGTACTTTGTTTGCTGCAGCAATTCATCAACCTCCACTGCAACTTAGCAGCACCAGATATATACATGCATATTACATTGTCAATTTAGGTTCAAAGTTTTTATGTTTACGAATGTGTTGCAAAGTTTCATGTTTTTGCCAGAACTTGGTGTCCACTAGGTAAAATAAGAGGGCTTTGAATTTGATTGTGATTCAGATGAGAAACCTCTTCTGATATTGACACATGGTGACTTATTGACAACCGAGGAGAGGATCGAGGGCAGGCTCAAGATATGTGAAATTCTAGGCGTGTCGGCCAATAACGGAGTCTATGACATCGTCTGTCTCACAGAGTATGGATATCTTGCAGAGGAATCGGACCCTGTTACTGCCTATGCTCTCACTGAAGCTGTATACAGGGCACTGCTCGCCTCGGACAGGAAACATTTTCCGAAGATGAACCTCCGGGACAAGGCATTGCCTGTTCTGTCGTGGCTAATGTGCCTAATCGGAGTCCTCTTCACTTTCCTTGCCGACATTTGCTCTAAACTAATGTTCCTCGCCGGAGTCTTCTTCGCTTTCCTCGCTGATGTTTGCTGTAAACTCGGACACTGGCGTATGTAGTTAAACTAAAAGAAAAGATTGTGTAGATAGTAGTGCTACAACAGCCACTGTATTATAATTATAAGGATCCTTCCCAGATGAGTTTAATATAAACAATACTTGAAGCACTTTTATCATTTAATCTAGTACTGATTAGCAATTTAGCTTTTTTCAGCCTGCTACCCTTCATAAAGTCCAAAGTATTGGTTAGTAAAGTGGGACAAGAGGAGGGAGTGGGTTGTAGTTCTGTTGGCCATTTGAATTGCAAATGAAGTGCATGGTTGTCGTGCCCTTTGAATCTTAGTCTTACTCCAGTAAAGCAATGTTATACTAGACCATCTAATCTGTAGAATGAAATAGCAGAGAATAAATGACGAAAAGAATTATGTATTTTGGTGTATATTATTGTATAAAATAAGAGTATTTATACATATTTGATGAATCTAAATAAAGAAGAAAAATCAATGTGATAAGTATGTATGATTACATAAATGATTCTAGAACTAGATTAAGGCTAATTTAATGTTAGTAGTTGAATTCTAGATATTCTAAAAATTTGTATTAACACCATCATCAAACTCAAGGTTAATGGTTGACTTCTAGATATTCTAAAGATTTGTATTAATAACCCCCTCAAAATCAGGGTGTCATAGAAGACAAGAGCTTGAGTTTAGAAATGAGATTTACAATGTGTTAACGTGAATGTGATGAGTTAAGAATAAGTTCTATCATATCTTGGAAAGCATGACGTCAATCAAGATGACAATCGATCTCGACATGTTTAGTCTATTCATGAAAGACATAGTTACAAGCAATTTGCATGGCACTATGGTTATCATAAAGAGAGGAACTATAGATGAGAAAGATACTCATATCTTAAAGCAGTCATCGTATCCAGGGGCATTTAGAGGTAGTATCAGCAAGAGATCTATATTCGACTTTCTGCATTAAAGTGAAAGGCAATTGGTTGTTTCTTGTTGCGCTATGAAATGAGAGATGTCCCCAGAAAGAAACAATAACTAGTGGTTGATCGGGGGGCCATTAGGTCCCCAACCCAATTAACATCAAAATAAGTTTGGTATTCCAATAGGAAAGAGTAGCAAAAATGAAGGCCATGAAATAGAGTACTTCCCACATATCTCAATATACAAAGAATAGCATAAAAGTGATGGTACATATTGGAGAAATATTATAGAACTAAACTTTAGAAAAAGAAATAAGTGATTTTGCTGATCAACCTCTGTTTATTGACGAGTAACAAAGTCTATTAAATAGGCTTTACAAGAGTTGTAATTTGAACTGAAAACTAGCAACATATTAGCTATAAAGTCTAGCTACTCAAACTAATTTACCTAGGAAATAGTAAACTAATTGCTAGTGAATCTCCTAGCTTATTTTATGGTAACAACGTAACAACTAAAGGAAGTTTGAATTAACTCTAACTTCTAACACTCTCTCTTTATTCAAACTTGGAGACTTCCAATCATGCACAAATAAACTTATGCTTTTTCTGTGGCAAGCTCTTTGTCATTAAATCTGCAAGTTGCTTTTCGATTCCACGACTCTTCAATCTGACTTCTCCATTCGTTATCAACTCTGGAATGAAATGATGTTTGATTTCAATATGCTTGATACGACTGTGAAAAATAGGATTTTTGACCAGCATCATTGTTGAGTTGCTATCACACAAAATATTAGTTGCATCGACTTGCTCTTGCCCCAAATCACATAAAATCCTTCTTAACCACACTGCTTGACAAACAGAGGCTGAAGTTGCCATGTACTCTACTTTAGTAGATAACAAGGCTACTGTGATTTGCTTTTTAGAACACCAAGAAACTACAGTTGTTCTAAGAATGAAACAATTTTTAGAAGTGCTTCGTCTGCGTTCAATCGAACCAGCCCAATCACTGTCTGTAAAACCATTGACACTAAACTTATCTATTTTTCGAAACTAGATGCCAAACTCCTTTGTGCCAGCTAAATAACAAAGAACTCTCTTAGCTGTACCAAAGTGATGTTTGGGAGATTTATGCATAAACCATGAAAGGACACCAACTGAAAAACTTATGTTAGGACGAGAATTAGTTAGATATATAAATCAATCTCCTAATTAGGCTTCTAAACAAGCTTCCTTTTGCTGCTCCTATATCATCTTCTGCTTTAAGCTACTCGTTAATATTCATAGCTGTGATGGTTGTTTTGCATCACATCATGTTAAACTTCTTAAGGGTATCTTCAACATACTTCTTATGTGACATGAAAATTCCAGTATATGTTTGAACAATTTCTAAGCCTAGAAAGTAGCATAGTTCTCCCAAATCCGTCATCTCGAACATACTTTTCATGGACTTCTTAAACTCAGATATAAGATGTAATGAAGAACCAGTATATATCATATCATCGACGTAGAGACTTGCTATCACCACCTCATTCATACCTTGTTTTTTTTTTCTAGATACAAAATTAGCTTATGCATACTCCACTTGAATCCATTATTTTGAAAGAACTCATCGATCTTTATGTACCATGCTCTAGGAGCTTGCTTCAACCATAGGGTGCCTTTTTCAACTGAAAAACTTTATCTTGATTCCTTGAATCTTCAAAACCTGGGGATTGAGTTACATACACTTCTTCTTATAAATCACCATTTAAAAAGGCAGATTTTGCATCAAATTGGAACACTTTCCATTCCTTATGTGTTGCAAGTGCTAAAATAATTCTTACTGTTTCAAATCGAGCTACTAGCGATAACATTTCCTTGTAATCGACGCTTTGTTGTTAAGCATATCCTCTCATTATAAGCCTTGCCTTATGCTTTTGAATACTCCCATCTATCAAGAATTTAGTTTTAAAAGTCTATTTTAGACTAATGTTCTGCCATTCCTTCTCTTTCATTGCTTCCTCCACTGTGATCGGATCCCACGTGAATGGAATAAATGGTGTTGTCACCTCTACTTTAATTTTGAATCGACATCGAGGAATTCTGCCACGCTCACTTCTATGTAGTCAGGTTGATTCACTAGGTGAAAACTCTTCGAATAAGGAAGTTTTGTTTGATAGTGGACATGACCTTATTGGGGTTGACTTTTGTGTGCTGTCAGGAGATGGTATTGTTGCCTTTTTATTTACTGCAATATCTTCCACTATGTTTGTTTTCACTTGAGCATTTGACTTCTTGAAATTTTCTTCCCATGATCAGTAGCCTTGCTTGTCAAACGCAACTTTCCTACTTATTGAAATCATGCTACTTAAGAGATCATATAATCTGTAAGCTTTAGATTACGAGGAATAACTAATGAAGATGAATCTTTGTGATTTCTCTTCTAACTTATGTCTATCAATTGTATGAAAAGTGTAACATATGCAACTGAAAACAGGTAAGTGACTCACCGAGGGTTTACTGCCATTCCAAGCTTCATATGACATCTAATTCCATACAATCTTCATAGGAGATATGTTAAGAAGATACATTGTTGTTGCTACACTTCAGCCCAAAAACTATTAAGAAAAATCGAGTCATCTCAACCACTGTTCAATTTTACACTCAACCACCCTATTTTGCTTTGAAGTGTATAAG
The DNA here is from genome assembly GCA_025531925.1 of Erythroxylum plowmanianum. Classification (NCBI taxonomy): domain Eukaryota; kingdom Viridiplantae; phylum Streptophyta; class Magnoliopsida; order Malpighiales; family Erythroxylaceae; genus Erythroxylum; species Erythroxylum plowmanianum. The sequence continues at coordinate 7,700,504 of JANVCQ010000004.1, forward strand.
GTTGTCAACTCTCTTTTGATTCCTTGGTCTTCACAAAAAGTCACAAACTCTTCGGACATAAACTCTCCTCCACAATCGATTCGAAGCATCTTAAGATCTTTTCCACTTTGTGTATAGCTTTAAACTTCTTGAAATATTCAAAAGTCTTGAACTTGAATTGTAAAAATTACACCCAGCTCATTCTACTAAAATCATCAATGAACAATAGAAAGTGCTTACTTCCAGACAAAGATTAAGCCCTTATAAGACCACAAAGATTGGCATAAACGAGTTCTAACAATTCTTCTACACATTTGGACTTGCTAATAGAGAATGTTTTTTTGGCTTACTTTCCCATCACGCATCCTTCACACACTTTCAATAGAGGCGCGATGGAAGGTAAGTTGCTAACTATGTTGTTATTTTTTAGCAGCTGTAGACTCTTGACATTTAAGTGCCCGTATCTGAGGTTCCATAACTCATTTTCTCCCATTGTCTTATTTATCTGCATCTATAGAGATATCAAAGGGAAATATCCTATTAAATAACATGTGCGCACATGCTAGAATTTTATCTTTGTATTTTATCAAACATTTTGCATTTTCAACACAACATAATAGCCTAAATCGATTAGTTGACCCACACTTAATAAATTATGTGCAAGATATGGATCAAAGTGCACATCTTTAATTAACTTCTTTTGGTTACCTATAGATACCATTGTAGTCCCTCGGCCTTCAATTTGGATGTTTGTCATCACCAAGCCGAACATGTGACCTAGTTGATGCATCAAAATCCTTGAATTTGGATTTGTCACTAGTAATGTGATGCAAGTAGCCACTGTCAACATACCATACATCATTAGCAGCAATCTCCGTGCTTGACCGAGCCATGAATAAGAAGTCCTTTTACTCCTCATCCTCCTCAGCATAATTAGCTTCTTTTGACTTGGATCAACAAAATTTGTCTGTGTGTCCATTTTTGTTACAATAGGAATAGTATAAGTAGCTACAACTTCCATAGCCTTGACCTCGACCTCGAAAACCTGCTTTACCTCTTCCTCTAACATGTTGATTTTATGACTCCAACTCCCCTTTGATCTGGAATGCCTTTTCTTCTTCTTTTGCAATAGTTATGTTGATCTTGGCCTCATATGTTTGTAAAGATCCCATCAGTTCATCAAATGAAAAAAAAAAGACAAATCTTTCGAATCCTTAATTGTAGCTACTATATGATCAAATTTAGGAGTTAAACTCCTTAACACTTTAGCTACAATAGTTTAATCTATGATTTTTTCACCGTATGAACGCATTTGACTTACGATGGAAAAGGCTCGCTAGGTATTCTTAGATTAATTCATTGCCTTTCATATATGAAGTTTCAAAATCTTATTGAAGAGATTGAAGTTTAACAGTAATTACCTTTGTTGATCCTTGATATTCATTTTTCAAGATTGATCAAGCTTGTTTGGATGACGTAGCAATAGTTATTCTGGAGTATATCGACTCATCCACTGCTTGCTAGATGAAAAAAAGGGCTTTGGCATCATGTTTTTTATTGTCTTTTATACAAGTTTCATCATCGTTGGATTTTGCAACACTTGCTTCCATGAGATCCCAAAGATCCTAAGATCTGAATAATGTCTTCATCTTTATACTCCAAAACTCATAGGAGTCGCCTTTGAAAATTGGTATCTGTGGTTGTGAGACGTTGAGAATGCTTGAAGTTGATGCCATTATTTTCAAACAAGAAGAATGGTGTGTTTAGTTCTAAGAGAACTGGCTCTGATACCACTTTGTTGAAGAAATATTATAACAATTTTTGAAAAAGAAGAAAGTGAATTTATTGATCAACCTCTGTTTATTCATGAGTAACATAGCCTATTAAATATGCTTTACAAGAGTTGTAATTTGAATTGAAAACTAATAACTTATCAGCTATAAAATCTAACTACTTAAACTAATTTACCTAGGAAATAGTAAACTAACTGCTAGTGAATCTCCTATCTTATTTTACGGTAACAATGTAACAACCAAAGGAAATTCGAATTAAATCTAACTTTTAACAGTACGAGGGGCATATATGAATTGGCATACAATGTGAATATCATAAGCAATATATGGATGAGAGACAATAAGATAGATAAGATTGCCAACCAATATGCGATAAAGCATACCATCAATAAATCGATTCCTATTAATAGTAGAAAGATGACCATTAGAGTCAAGTGGAGTGTTAGTTGCCTTAGATTAGATTAGTGGCATACTTGACTTGTAACAACTAGTATCCAAGTTCATCAGAGGATTCCTTAAGACCCGAAAAATAACTCAGGCTACCCATCTCTTTCATCTCAAACTAATGATGGATAAATGACATAAGATCGAAATTATCACTGGTTATTATCATATCATCCACATAGAGAAGAAGAAGAGTTTACCATTGATCATTTTTGCAAAGAAACAATGCTTGATCATAAGAGCAGGTTTGGAAACCAAGATTACCAATAGTGGAGCTAAATTTTGCAAACCAAGCTTGATGAACTTGTTTTAATACATACAAGGCTTTTCGAAGATGATAAACCTTATTGGCAGAATGATCATATACCTTGGAGGAGCTTGAATGTACACTTCTTTTGTGAGATCTCCATTTGGAATAAATTCCATCTTTTACTAACAGTTATAGCAATGAGACTACGAACTAAGGCCAATTACCCTATAAATGTGAACATTTCCTTATAATTAATGTCGTATTCTTAAGTGAATCTTTTAGTAACAAAGTATGCCTTGTATCCTTTTATTGATCCATCCGCTTAATAGACCCATTAGTAACCAACAACTTACTTACTTGGAGATAAGTAAAACAAGGCCAAAGTATTTATGTAGGTTAGTGCCTATAGTTCTTTTGTCACTGCATGCTGCCATAAAGGATCAAAATTGTCTTGGTGATAGGTGTGAGGTTCATATAGAAAGACAGTATTGGTATAAATATAGAAATCATGAAAACATACAGGAAGTTAACTTATAGGATTGGTACAACAAAGCAGTGGTCAGGGGGGAAGGTTCTAATGAAGAATGTCATTTAAAGAATTTGATGGATCCACAATTAGAGAAGACATAGTGGGACCAGGTGTAGGTGGAGTCAAACTACATATGCTATTGGAAGGACTTGCAAGAGAAATGTTACGAAAGAGAAATATGGTAGGATCAATAAAGAAGTGACTTGGGGGTTCACTAACTCGAAACTTTAAAAAAGTTGAAACCATCTTATATTCCTAAAAGGTTGCATGATGAGAGATATGAAACCTATACGACAAAGGAGCCCAACATCTATATCCTTTGTGTTCAATACCATATCCTAGGAAGCAACATTTTTAGCCCCAAAATTTTTTCTTTAATTAAGCATGATTTAAATGAATTATAAGGTATTGATAGATTAATTTTTAGAGTTAGGAATTATGTCAAGGATAGTAGGATTTTATCGCATGGGTTAATTGAATTAAGGTAGTAAGATTGTATGAAGGGTAAAATTGGCAAGTCACTTAAGGATAAAGACCATAAGGCATATAAGGAAGGGTAAAATGGACATTTTAAAATCATTAAGGGTAAAAAAGGAAGAAGAAATTTTGTCTTGCATTTTGAAGAAGAGAGAAAAACGTGAGTGAGAGGAAGAGAAGGAGAGAAAGAAGAGAAAACAAGCTAGGTTTCAATTTTTCTTAGCTTTTAAGAGAGATTTTGAGGTTGTTCAAGAAAAGAAATAGGTAAAGTAAGAGAAAAACTTTCATTAGAGCCACGAAACACTTCATTTGGTGAAGATTCAAGGTAAGGTGTTACTTAATCTTTTGGAAGGATTTTAGTTCAAGAAGCTTAGAAAATTCATGGGTTTAAGCTTTCTAGGATCAATTTTATGCATATGTTTATTTGGAGTCCTCAAATTAGAATTCCTATTGAATTGGAAATTTTGTCAATGTTAAGGGAATTAAGTAAGGCAAGAGGAGCAAGAGGAGAGACATCTTTGAGCAAGTATTAAGCAAGGAATTCAAGGTGGGTTCATGTTTATAATTGAGTAATGAGCCATGACTATCTTTTCATATTTAAGAGCATTAAATGATTTCAATTGTTTTATGAATGTTACATTATTGCTCTTTGAATGATTGAGGAATTGTCGTATGTTTAGTATATGAATTTCTGTTGATGAATTATGAGATAGAAATGGAAATGGTTTTTCAAAATATTTCAGGCTCTTGAAAAACATCATTTCGAAATGTGCCATTTGGGAAATCTGTTTTCAAGTCATGAAATACATGTTATGTGGGTTTGTGGTAGTCCATTATGTTGTGTCAAATGCATTTTGACTTTATTAAAGGCTTCTCCTGCCTGCCCGCTAGTGGCACGGAGCTCCTTCTTGGAATCCCTAATATTTACTACTACGCAAGACTATTTTGTGGGATTGTGATAGTACATTCTGTTTATGACTACACTAGATCATTATGTGGGAATGTGTTAGTACATTCTATTTATAGATCTACCCAAACTATTTTTGATGCGAATATGTGTTTAGAATGTGTTGACAAGTTTGATGAATGCCTGAATTATGTTACTTAAGAATTGCTTGATAATGTGAGAATATGGGAACTATGTGTTTATTGGATTTGATGCAAAATTATTATGACATTAAGTATTTTTTGATGATTTTATTTATTTCTGACCATAAAATTGTTATCCACAAGTTTTTAAGCTCACCCCCTTTCTCCTTCCCATATTCAGGTAATGAGCAAGGTATTTTTGGATTATGAAGCGAATGATGTATTGTGGCTTGATATGACCATTAAAGCTTTGTAAACTCTTATTTTTTGATGTTGATAAAAAATGATTGTGATTTGCTCATGATTCTCAAAGTTTGCATGTTGCATTTTTTTTTCAAGTTTTTCATAAGGGTAAAAAGTGTGTTCTAACTTTTGAGAAAAAAAGTCTTGATCTAGTTAGAATTAGACGAAGTTGTCTTCATGGAATTGTAGCTTATCCTCTTAGCTTTCTAACGATATATAGCTTGAAATTTTTAGACTAGGGATGAGAAAGTTATGGTCGTTACATTATAATGGGTGTTGGCAGTCTGCAGCACTATCCTTGACAAGTTTTCTATCTGATCTTTCAGAGTTTGCCGTAGCAAAGTCAAAAATACAACGTGGTGAACTTTTCCAGATTTCATCGTGGCGAAGCCAAAAGTTGTCCGCGATAAACTTTCCCTGAGAGGTCTTTTTCTTCACCTTCAAAGTTCGCCGTTAGTTGCGGCGAGCTCTTTTTGTCTAAGGGGTTTTAATTTATGATTTAGACCCCTTTTAGAGGCAAAATATCTCTTCAAGTCTTCACGAAAGTGGTAGATCTAGAAGTCCTTTTCAAAATCGTCCTAGAATGACCTTCATCCAACATCTCTAATGAAAGTTATGCCTATTGTACCAAATAGGTACAATTACAATTATGTACTTATCAATGTTTTCCTATAATAAAGGGGTCTTGGGATGGACCTTAAGTGTTTGTCACGGCGAAGCCACATGTTTGCCACGACATACTTTTCCCAAAGGGCACTTCGATATTTTCTTCAATGTTCATCGTGGTGAACCTGCTATACTGCCTGTAAATTTTTCTTTATTTTCTTAAATGTCTTTTACTTTCCCTCGCATGATCTTCACCCGACAGTGCTCACGTTTTATGACTCCCGATAGTTGGACTTTGAAAATAGGGTCCAACATCTTATGATATTAGAGCGACTAGGTTTAGGAGTATCCTTGGCATGAAATAGGTAGTTCTAAAATGAACATGCATTGTTTTTAATGACTCGATCTTTCTCTCGCCAAGGGAGCACTGATGTATTCAATGTCCCACAAAATGAGGGGACACATTCTGCTTCTGATTCTGAGGCATCTGGTGTGCAACATGAAATGCCACCGCCTCCTCCTCCTATGCCTACCATGGATCCGCGAGTCTTTCAAGCCTTTGCTCAGGTTTTCTTATATGCCATGGGCTATGAGTTACAAGTTTCGGTGCAAGCTTTAGTGGAGAGGAGTGGACAGTATGATTAGCTCCGCAAGTATGAATCTGTTGATTTTAATGGTACTAGAAATCCAGAAGAGGCTGAAGCATAGTTGAAGAGGACCGAGAGAGTCCTAATTCAGATGAAGAGAAACTAGACTATGCAGTCAACTTGCTACAGAGGGATGCTGTAACACCGGACTTTCTGAGCCCTTTTGTGTTGTACTGTATTTGGAGTTACTATTGTGTGTGTATATATATATATATATATATATGGTTTTATATGAGTTCAAAGATGTATTTAAGCCATTTGGGTGTATATGTAAATGATTTATAATGTTATATGCCCTTACATGAACTTGGAATTCATCGGTAATGCAGAATCTTAGAGATTTCCAACATATGAGCTTTTAAATGGATAAAACCGAGACCATTGGATGGATATGACCATGGTGGTTAAATTAAATGAATTCTAATGCCTTAGAGGGGATTAGACATGATTTATAGACTCATGGGATACTTAGAAAGTTTAATTGGAAAAGTTGATGTATAGAAGGGCTTATTTGCAAATTGTCAAAAGTTAAAGGACTTAATTGTAATTTTTCAATTTTTGGAGGACTAATTCGTAATTGTAGAAAGTTAAGGGGCTTATTTATAATTTTCAAAATTCCAAGGGCCAAAATGAAAAAAAAAATTTTGGTCATTCTCAAATTTTGAACTTAATTGCAAATTTAGGAAAAGTTTGAAGGGTAAAATGGTAATTTCATACAAACTAAGGGTAAAAGGATAAATTTAACATCTTTGGTCAAACAAGAGTCAAATTCTAGACCCTTCTCCTTTATGGCCATGCACCCCCTTTGTTAAAGACTTAAAACACGTTAATTTAATTAAAACAGAGGAGAAAGAAGGAGAAGAGAGGAAAGAGAGAAAGTTTTAGCCATCACCAAAACTCACCCTTCTTTTTGATTTTTCAACTCAAACCAAGGTGTTCTAAGCTAATTTGGGGTCAAGGAACTCAAATATATCATTAGATTTGAGAAATTCTCAAAGGATTTGAAGATATCACCAAAGGAAAGTTTAGGTAAATTTTGTCTCATCTCTCTCTACATTATGATTTTGAGTTTGGTATTAAGATATGTTGTTCTGCATGCTTGATTATGTATGAAACACGGTTTAGATGAATGAAATATGTCATGGAGAGGGTTCTTTAAGTTAAAACTGAAATTGTCCCCTTTAGGTGAAAGTTTGTGAACTTTTGAATAACTTTTGGAATTGATGGTCTCAATGAATCCTATGGTGTTAATTATACATGTAAGATGTGAATTGATGATGAAGAATGAAGAAGATGTGTGTTGGTTAAGTTTAGGTCAAATGAGGGAGAAGAAGTGGATTGTGTAATTGATAAATGTAGCTTAAATGAAGGGAGTTGGTTTGAAGGGATTGGTGGAATGTGTTATTGAATGGGAGTGTTTTCTATATGACATGATAGGAGCAAGAAATATTATGATAAATTCTAGGAAATGTGACTTGAAAGTCATGCACATAAGGTGTTTGTTAAAATGCCTAAGTGAATTTGGCTTAGGATTTAAGCCTTTATAATGGAATGCATTGGAAAATGCTTTCATTTTTACTTTGAGTGAACTTGAATTGTTGCTTAGATTGATGAGTAATGACCTAATGTACTTGGATAAAGATGTGCCTAATAATGTTATGAAATGAGTAAGTATTGGATTAAATGTAGCACCCCCTTACCATAACATATGTACCGGGACGCCCGTAGGTCATTCCGATACACAACCTACGATAAGGGAGCGCTACGAACAAACTAACACTCCACATGGCATAACCATATAATTTTCATCACATATAGATTGAGGAACCAACTAGGTTACTCACCTGTACTTTCGAGCTAATATCTGGAAGTCTTAGTAACGTCGGTAGATCGACGCTCCAATGTGCTCGTCACTGGGACAGTTTCAAGCGCATGGTCACAACAACGTAATGAAAATGAAAAGGGTCTCATGTGCATTGCATTTATGGTATGATTGCATAATGGATTGTATGATAGGCGTTACTCCTTACATTTGTGAATTGTGATTGTATGTGATAATTGGTAAATTGTGTGGATATGCAT
>JANVCQ010000004.1:7708742-7727117 GCA_025531925.1 Erythroxylum plowmanianum
GCTGAGTGCCCCAATGGATAAATGCTGTATTGTAATTTGATTACCGCAATAGTGTTTTAAGTGAAAATGATTTCGTAGTGGAATGGGCCCAAATTATTTACTGATGTCTGCACACTCGATTGGTTTTCAAAAAAAAATGCATTACCGATGTTTTGAACTATTTTGATCGCTCTAGCATACCACCCTCGCTGGTCGTGGGCTCGGATATCACCGTCGATGTCGGGTTCGGGTCTCGCAGGAGTGGGATGCTACATTAAAAGCATTAAAATGCCTTAGAAAATGCAAAAGAAAAGCTAATGTGAATAGTAAGGAAGTAACCATGTGAGAAGCTTAATGGTTAAATCCTATAGCTTAAAGAGAGTGATATTGTGTTTTATACTCCATGTGAGGGTATATAAACATGAAATTTATTTTTAAGTAGTAATTTCATCATATGTATTTTTATGTATAAAGGCTCGAGAGCTGTAAATCAGGGAGCTCATACCGAGAATTGTTGAAGTTAATAGAGAGTATATCTTCTTTGAGGTGAGTTGGGGAAACCATATTTTCGCAAATAGGATTAGAACATCCTAAGACAAGCATGATGACTTGTATGTGAATTTTGAACCTTGGCAACGTATGGTATAATTGAATTTCAAATGGATGATAATATGTTTAGGTATTTAATAAATGTCATTGATTTTAACAACTATGCATTTGAAGTACAAAAGATAACTTTTATTGTATGAAATAATGTTTCAACATGATTTTTGAAGCTAATATTTTTATTAAATATTTTGAGAAATGTTATTGTTTTTAACAAATCCAAGTTTAAAGTATAAAGAATAATGCTTTATTTAATGAAATTACATTTTTGAATAACTTTATACTTGGATTGCAAAAGATGACTTTTATTGCATGAAATAATGTTTTGAGATTTACATAAGCATAACCGAGTCATATATTCTGTATGTATTTGTTTATTTTTTGAGCCATAGTACGGTTTCATTTTATCAGTTGGACCGATAAATAAAGGCATGATGCCTTACTTGATTTTTGATACTTAAATGTGGTATATGATTTTTGTGATTAGTGAGGAAACAGTTGACCAATCGTGTGCTGGGTACAATTGATTATGATTAAGCGACTTCCGTACCCTTGACGCTAGTACATGAAAATCGAGTTGCCGTATCAACACCTTTCTACGGGACTTGTAGGTGATTCCACACCTAGGGTCTGGACACTGACGAGGTCATCACCTAGGGTCATGATGCTCTTGTCAACTGTAGTCCGGACTCACCACAGACGAAAGTCGAGCCAACACCGAGTATCGATGGGTGTGCACATTAGTTTGGCTGACTAATGGTGTCACACATGATTGTTTTGGCTTATCCTGATATTGGTTTTCCTGCTAAAATTTGATTGATACATATGATGTTTTTATGTTTTTGTATACTAGAACTGGGACCTATGTTCACCGGATGAGTGAGTTAACAGGCTAGGCCTATGGTTTCTAACCAATATACATTAAGTTATAGGCTAGGCCTATGTGTTTTCTATGTGTGATATATTCACTACATAGGTTATCTACACCGTCTTGGTATAAACAAATTCTATCTATGATATATGTTTTTCCTGCTCACTGAGTACCTAGTGTACCCCCTCTGCTTTCTAACCATGTAGGTTAATTTAGTAAGTTTGAAACTCTGTGAGGATCGTGCAGCTTTTTGATATTTTCGGGGTATTTCCACACGTGGGTGGTCTCCTATTTTGTACTTTTATTGTCTAGTGGCTCATGAACTGTGTTTATGTAGATATGCTTTATGACTTTGTGAGTTAACGTTTGATTGCCTTGTATTTTGTAAAAGATTTTATGTATGAACTTGTGATACTGTTGTTGAGATTGCCTTGAGTTAAGATTGCCTGGAGTTGAGATTGCCTTGAGTAGACTAGAGAGTCCTGAAGTTATGGTTGGATGAGAATTTAAAAGTGTGTTTGAAATTATTTGCAGGTTTTGTGATTTTTTTTGTAAATTACAGGCACTATACTGCCCAAATATTTCTAGAAAAAATATTCAGTTAGCCTTGCATAGTTGGATTAAGGATACTGCGAGTGTCCTTAACCCGAGTATACGGCGGGTGTCATAGGCCCGATGTGGTACCGGGTCATGACAGATGCGTTCCATTGGTAGGAGTCAGTGCCCCACAGTCATGTCATACCACCAATATCGACATGGAGAGACTTTTTGAAAGCTTTCAAGAGGAATTACTTCTCGAGGATCTATATCCAAAAGAAGGCCAGAGAATTCCTGAATCTCACACAAAGGGATATGAGTGTGAGTGAGTATGAGTTAAAGTTCACCCAACTTTCATGGTATGCGGCCAACATTGCTGCGAATGAGGAGGATAAGTGCTACAAGTTTGAGAGAGGACTTCACTTAGAGATCAAGGAGAAGGTGTTAATCCATAACTTCTGTGACTACCAGTTGTTGGTAGATGCTGCACTCCAAGCGAAGACATTGGAGAATATAAAATATGAAGTTAATAAGAAGAGGAAGAATCGGGAATAGTCTTCCAAAAAGGGAATGAGTGCTCCAATGCTTGAGAGAAATGTGAGGAGTTCCCACACATAGTGTGAAGTGGGAAGTAGTGGCTCCGCCAAGAACAAGGAAGCCAAGGCAGCTTCAGTGCAAGCCTTAATTGTAGGAGGAAATAAAAGGATTGAGAGGAGTAGCTACGCAAACCCCCCAGTGTGAGCATTGTGTGAAATTTCACAGAGGAGAGTGCTTCAAGTTACTTGGAGCATGTTTTCGATGCGAAAAGAAGGGACATATGATCAGGGATTATCCCTAGACACTGAGGCAGGATGGGTTGCAGATGCAAGCCCCAAAGAGAGTTGAAACAGTAGGAACCAGGCCATCCACTGAGGTGGGAAGTTCTGGAGCAACAAAGAAAGTTATTCCTCCAGGAAGGCGAAGGGGTCAGGCACAGGCAAGAGTATTTGCTACGACCAGGGAGGAAGTTGCAGTCGCACCTAAAGTTGTCATGGGTATGACTCAGTTATTTAATTCTGAAGTATATGTCTTGATTGATTCTAGCTCCACGCATTCATTTGTTTCTACAAGCATGATTTTACATGATGTTAATCTAATGCCATTGGATAGTCCACTGATTGTTAGTACTCCTTTAAGGAAAAATGTGATAATAACTCAAGCATATAGAGACTGTGAACTCTTTATTGATGGTGCTAGATTGGTAGTGGACTTAATGCCCCTAGTTTTGAAAGGCCTAGATGTGATACTGGGAATGGATGTCATAGAGAAATATTGCGCAAAGTTAGATTGTAGCCTCAAGGAGGTAAAGTTTGATCTTGGCAATGGTGAGAAGGAGATTTTTAGAGGAGATCGAAGAACACCACCACTCAGAATTGTTTAAGCTTTGTTAGCTGATAGGATGATGAAAAAAGGGCATGAAGCCTTCTTAACACACATCGTGGACAAGGATGTGAATAAAGGGAAGTTAGAGGATTTTCCAATTGTAAGGAAATTTCCATACATGTTTCCAGAAGACTTATCTGATTTGCCACCAGTGAGGGAAATCGAGTTTACCATCAATTTGATTCCCGATACTGCACCCATTTCTATACCACCGTATAGAATGGCTTCAACCAAACTGAAGGAGCTCAAGGAACAGTTGGAAGAACAGTTAGAGAAGGGGTACATAAGGCCAAGATCGTCACCATAGGGAGCGCCTTCTGTTTGTTAAAAAGAATGATGGAACATGACGTATGTGCATTGATTACCAGAGACTCAACAAGGTGATTGTTAAGAACAAGTATCCTCTGCCCCGGATTAATGATTTGGTTGACCAGCTATAGGAAACAAGGGCTTTTTTAAAATTAATCTCAGGTCAGGTTATCACTAACTCAGGATCAGGGAATCTGATATAAACAAGATGGCCTTTAGGACTCGTTATGGGCATTATGAGTTCCTAGTCATGCCATTCGGATTGACCAATGCTCCAGCTGCATTCATGAATCTTATGAATAGAGTCTTTAAGAAGTATCTGGATCAATTTGTCATAGTGTTTATTAATGACATTTTGGTTTATTCCAAGAGTGAAGAGGAATATGAAGACCATCTCAGGATTGTGTTGCAAACGATGAGGGAGAAGGAACTTTATACCAAATTCAGCAAATATGAATTTTGGCTTCATGAGGTGATCTTCCTTCGACATGTAATTTCAAAAGATGAGGTATATATTGATCCGAGAAAAATTAAAGTAATGGTGAAGTGGTATGCACCAAAGACAGTGACAAAAGTGAGGAGTTTTCTAGGTTTGGCAGGTTATTATAGAAGGTTTGTGAAAGGATTCTCTATGATAGCTGCTCCACTGACCAAGAGTTATTGAGGAAGGATTAAAAATTTATTTGGAGCGACGAATGCCAGAAGAGCTTTAAGGAGCTTAAGCACATATTAACAAGTGCTCCAATTCTGATCTTGCCTATGGGAGATGAGGGTTATATAGTTTACAGTGGTGCTTCAAGAAAGGGCTTGGGTTGTGTGTTGATGCAAGGAAATAGGTTGATAGCTTATGCCTCACGACAACTAAAGTCGTATGAGTTGAATTATTCGACTCATGATCTGGAGTTAGTAGTAGTGATTTGTGCCTTAAAAATTTGGAGACACTATTTGTATGAGGTTCAAACGAGGGTATTTATAGATCATAAAACTCTTAAGTACTTACTGAGTCAGAAAAAGTTAAATTTGAGACAGAGAAAGTGGTTGGAGTTGCTAAAGGATTCTGACTTGCTTTTTAAATATCATCCAGGCAAGGCAAATGTAGTGGTGGATGCCTTGAGTAGGAAATCCTCCATAGCCTATGTTCAGACAATTTATTTGCTATTGTTGACAAAGATGGCTAAGCTTAGAATAAGTATGAAACATAAGGAGCTTGATTGTATTATTGCTAATTTCAGAGTGAGACCGATACTTAAGGAGAAAGTTAAGGAGTTACAAGCACAAGATGCAGAATTGAGCAGGCTCTAAAAAGAAATTCAGAATGGCAAGAGATCTGAAATGGTAGTGAGGGATGATAGACTTATGGTTGTGGGAAACAGACTCTGTATTCTGAATGTCAAGGAGGTAAAGGATGAGATACTCGACAAGGCACACAATGCACCTTATGCCATAGACCCAGGTAGCACCAAGATGTACAGAGATTTGAAAGAGCATTTTTGGTGGAAAGGCATGAAGAAGGATGTAGCAGAATATTTAAGTAAGTGTTTAGTGTGTCAGTAACTTAAGGGTGAACACTAGGCACCTTCAGGGAAGTTAAGGCTATTGTCCATTCCTGAGTGGAAGTAGCAAAGGGTGACTATGGATTTTCTGATGGGTTTGCCCAAGACTAGTAGGACGTATAATTCCATATGGGTATTGTTTATCATTTGACAAAGTTAGCCCATTTTCTGGCAATTAAACAGAATGATTCTCTACATGTGCTAGCAAAGAAGTATATAAATGAGATAGTGAGATTACATAGGATTCCAGATTCTATAGTTTCTGACAGAGATCCTCGGTTCACGTCAAGATTTTGGGAAAGCCTGCAAGAAGCTCTGGGGACCAAGTTACATTTTAGCACTGATGGCTAATCTGAGGGGACCATTCGGACCCTTGAAGGAATGCTCAAGGCATGTATGATAGATTTCAAAGGTGCGTGAGACGAGCATTTGCCATTGGTCAAATTTGCTTACAATAATTCGTACCATTCGAGCATTCAGATGGCTCCTTGTAAAGCACTGTATGGGAGGAGATGTTGAACTCCTATATGCTGGGATGAAGAAGGAGAAAGGAGATTAATGGGACCAAAGTTACTCCAAATGACAGTTGACAAGGTCAATTTAGTTAAGCAGAGGCTTAAAGCCGCTCAAGATAGCTTAAAGCAACTCAAGATAGAATGGAAAGCTATACTAATGCACACCGGAAGGAAATAGAGTATGAAGTGGGTGAGAAAGTTTTTCTTAAGACTTCTCTTTGGAAAGGAGTCATAAGGTTTGGCAAGAAGGGCAAGTTGAGTCCAAGATATGTAGGTCCTTACGAGATTTTTGAGAGCATTGAACCGCTAGCCTATAGATTGGCACTGTCACCAGAATTATCACAGATACATGATGTCTTTCATATTTTCATGTTGAGAAGTTATAGATCAAATTCCTCTCACATCATTAAGACCACTGAGGTTTAGTTGAGAGATGATCTGACATATGAGGCAACTCTAGTTGAGATTTTGGACATTAAGGAAAAGGTCCTCAGGAATAAGATAGTTCAGCTAGTTAAAGTCCTGTGGAGAAATCATTCTGCGGAAGAGGCCACGTGGGAGCCCTTGGAGACTATGAAGGGGAAGTATCTACACCTCTTCGATAACTCAGGTAAGAATTTCAAGGATGAAATTCTTTTAATAGGGGGAGAAATGTTGGCCCCCAAATTTTTTTCTTTAATTAAGCATGATTTAAATGAATTATGAGGTGGATAGATTAATTTTTAGAGTTAGTAATTATGTCAAGGTTGGTAGGATTTTATTGCATGGATTAATTGAATTAAAATAGTAAGATTGTATCAAGGGCAAAATTGGCAAGTCACTTAAGGATAGGCATATAAGGAAGGATAAAATGGACATTTTAAAATTATTAAGTGTAAAAAGGGAAGAAGAATTTTTGTCTTGCATTTTAAAGAAGAGAGAAAAACGTGAGTGAGAAGAAGAAGAGAGAAAAATACGAAGAGAAGAAGCGAAGGAGAGAAAGAAGAGAAAACAAGCTAGGTTTCAATTTTTCTTAGCCTTCAAGAGAGATTTTGAGGTTGTTCCAGAAGAGAAAAAGGTAGAGTAAGAGAAGAACTTTCATTAGAGCTAAGAAACTCTTCACTTGGTGAAGATTCAAGGTAAGGTCTTACTTAATCTTTTGGATTTTTGAAAGGATTTTAGTTCAAGAAGCTTAGGAAATGCATGGGTTTAAGCTTTCTAGGATCAATTTTATGCATATGTTTATTTAGGTTCCTTAAATTGGAATTCCTATTGAATTGAGAATTTTGTCAATGTTAAGGGAATCAAGTAAGGAAAGAGGAGCAAGAGGAGAGGCATCTTTGTGCAAGTATTAAGCAAGGAATTCAAGGTGGATTCATGTTTATAATTAAGTAACGAGCTATGACTATCTTTTCACATTTAAGAGCATTAAATGATTTCAATTGTTTTATGAACGTTACATTATTGCTCTTTGAATGATTGAAAAATTGTCGTATGTTTAGTATATGAATTTCTATTGATGAATTGTGAAATGGAAATGGAAATAGTTTTTCAAAATATTTCATGCTCATGAAAAACATCGTTTCAAAATGTGTCATTTGGGCAATCTGTTTTCAAGTTATGAAATACATGTTACGTAGGTTTTTGGTAGTTTGTTCTGTTATTTCAAGTACACTTTAACTTTATTAAAGGCTTCCCTGCCTGCCTACTAGTGGCACAGAGCTTCTTTTTGCACTCCCTCATGTTTACAACTATACAAGACCATTATGTGGGATTGCGATAGTACGTTCTGTTTACGACTACATAAGAACATTATGTGGGAATGTGTTAGTACGTTCTGTTTATAGATCTAACGAAACCATTTCTGATGTGAATATGTGTTTTGAATGTGTTGACAAGTTTGATGAATGCATGACTTATATTGCTTAAGAATTGCTTGATAATGTGAGAATTTGGGAACTGCGTATTTATTGGATTTGATGCAAAATTATTATGACATTGAGTATTTTTTGATGATTTTACTTATTTCCGATTATAAACTTATTACCCATGAGCTTTTAAGCTCAACCCCTTTCTCCTTCCCATATTCAAGTGATGAGCAAAAGATCGAGTAGTTAAGAGTCAACGCATCACTTCGATTATGCATATTTTTGTATTTTAAGCTAGATTTGTAAACACAAGGCTTTAGTCGCATTTCAAGCATTTTTGTTCAAGTATCTTTTGTATGTTTGGATTATGAAGCAAATGATGTATTGTGGCTTGAAATTCTCATTAAAGCTTTGTAAACTCTTATCTTTTGATGTTAATGAACAATGATTGTGATTTCCTCATTATTCTCAAAGTTTGCATGTTGCATTTTTTTTTCTTATTTCATAAGGGTAAAAAATGTGTTCTGAATTCTGGGAAAAACTAGTCTTGATCTAGGTGGAATTAGACAAAGGTTTATTCAAAGACATTGTAGCTTATACTCTTAGCTTTCCAAAGGTATATAGCTTGAAATTTTTGGACTAGGGATGAGAAATTTATGGTCATTACACGATAATGGGTGTTGGCAGTCTACAACACTATCCTTGACAGGTTTTCTGTCTGATCTAGAAGGGTCTTCCTTCAAGTTTGGCCATGACAAAGCTAAAAGTTGTCCACACCAAACTTTTCCTGAGAGGTCTTTTCCTTCACCTTTAAAGTTCATCGTGGCGAACCCAATAGCCGCGGTGAACTCTTTTTGTCTAAGAGGTTTTAATTTGTAATTTAGACCCTGTTAGAGGCAAAATCTCTCTTCAGATTCTGCACAGAAGTTGTATATCTAGAAGTCCTCTTCGAAATCGTACTAAAATGACCTTCGTCGGACTTCTCTAGTGAAAGTTATGCCTATTGTACCAAAATAGGTACAATTACAATTGTGGACTTATCAATGTTTTTCTATAATAAAGGGGTCTTGGGATGGACCTTAAGTGTTCGCTGCAGCGAAGCTACACATTCGCCGCGACGTACTTTTCCCAAAGGGCACTTGGATATTTTCTTCAATGTTCACCGCGGCGAACCCCACCATGCTGCTTGCGAATTTTTTCTTTATTTTCTTGAATGTCTTTTACTTTCTCTCATATGATCTTCACCTGACAGTGCTCATGTACCATGACTTTCGATAGTTGGACTCCGACAATGGGTTCCAACAAACATAGTCATACTCGTGGTTATGTTTTGGTGTACTCATAAGACTATAAGAGGACAAAACAAACACAACCAAAAACTTTGAGATTTTGATAATCAGGATATAACTAAATAGACGCTCAAACGAAGAGATATTACCTATAACAAGAGAAGTGATACGATTTATAGTGTAAGATCTGCTTCTTCCCAAAAATGTTCTAGTAAAAATGAAGATATAAGTAGGGCTCCAACAATATCAATGATGTGTCTGTATTCTATTCTACTCAATCATTATATTGAGAGGTATTTGGATAAGATCTTTGGATAATGATACCTTGTTGAGCAAGAAATTAGATGAAATTTATATCTTTGTATTCCAAGAAATTATCAGTGCAAAGTAGTATAATATTGTAAAAAATATAAGTATGAATCATATTAGCAAAACGAGAGTAAATAGAAAAAATTTAGACCTATATTACATGAGATAAATCCAATAATAATTAGAGAAATCTTCAATAAAGATCATATAACATCTTAAATCACCCATTGTATTATGAGAAGCAAGTGATAGCCTATTGCTAACTACCAGATAATAAATTCCTAACTACCAAACTATGCAAAAAATGGTGAGCTAGGGTCAAACCATAGAGAGATGGGATGCAAATGTTATTTCAAATGTTGTAACAAAAGAAAACAAAACACCCTAAAATGATGAAGATGACATAACTAATATGCAATGAATGTAACCAAAAAGACAAAAACAAAGCAAATTTAAAAAAGTCTAATAACAATGGTAAAAAAATTGGGCGGGAGATATCTTTGGGATTCTAGGATGTTCATATATCCTTAAATCTAAATAAAAGGTACTTTCATCATGATATTAGCCTATGGACTCGATTAAGCTCTCAAATCATTAATTTCTCTAAAATAGGCAAAACTAATAAGCTCTAGAAATGCTCCCGATCTCCACTATAACCTAGAATAGACTCTCTAAGTTCAATAGCGAAGGTGCATTAGGTATTAAGAAACAACTAACCTAGGCCACCTACTCATAAGCTTGGAAGGTGTAACCTAAAGGTATGGAATCTTAGATTAGTAGATTAAGTATCCTGACAAATTCAACTAACCTATTGCTACTTCCGAGAATCATTATGGACTATTACATATCACACGCTCAAAGGATGATTAGGCCTACAAGTCAATCTTAATTCATGACATTTGTCCTAAATCCCAAACCAACCTAGACCTATAAGTACCACTTTAAGACAAGTTCAACTCCATTCTCATAATTTCCATCCCTTCACCCTTATAATATCTCCAAACCCCTAAGTAATATAGCCACACATGTTTGATATTAAATAAACAAAACACATACTCAATTAAATAAAACCAAGGTTGGAAATTATAAACAAAGTAATAAAAACCAAAATTTAACACTAACTTAACATAAATCAAAACTCTTTATGTTAACAAATGACTAATCATACCCCAAATTCCAAACGCTAAACTAATTGCATCAAAATGAAAATTCCAGCACACACAACTTGCACAAAAACCTAAATTAACTGGGCATAAACGTAAGAACATGCATAGATCCTAACTATTGAGCACAAATTAATCAAAAGCATCACAAATAAGCAAAAACTCATAACATAAACCATTAAATATTCAAATACCAAATAAATTTAGATCTAAAAAAAGGCATACATAAAATTAAAAAAGCAAGATTTAAATTGGAAAATTGCAAGAATAAACATCCATTGATATATCACAAAGGTTCCTTACAAAATTCTTGAGTTTCGATTATAAAATCCATCAAACATTTATTCTAAATATTCTAGCACATGTAAAAACGTGATTAACACTATGAAAGCTCTAAACTAATGGAATGGATAGATTAAGACATATGACAAAAAGCATTGAAAATGAAATAAACAAGCTAAGCATAAAGAAAATAACAAAAACTTCTCTGCTCCTTCCTTCTTTGTTCTTTTTCTCTCTTCTTGAAGTTTTCTAAAAGTGGCAGATCGTATAGCCCAATTTCTAAGTCATTTCTCTTTCCCGTGCCTAAAAAGTCCAAAAAGTTCCTTGAAAACTCAAATCTGGAGGTGATCCCTAGTTTGTTTATGCACAGGCCACGATTGTGGCCCTTAGTGCACGATCGTCGTCAGTTTATCTGCTTTCTATCACAATCGTAGCTAACTCCCCACAATTGTGGTCAATTTTTCTGCTCTCTGTCACAATCGTGGCTGACTACCCACAATCGTGGCCCTGTGCTAAAGTTTCTGTCACGATCGTGGCCTAGAATTATTTCCTAGGTCTTCTTTTATTCTCCTTTGAATGCCCTTAATGGTTTCTCCTACATGGATGGCTCTCCAAATTTTTTCAAGCTTCTTCCTTTTAGCATATATTTGTGTTCAATCGTTTAATCTGTATGTAAACACAAAATGAACATAAATTGAGTATTTAAACACAAAATTAGGATTGAAAAGACATTGAAGAGCATAAGAGAATATAAGATCATTCAATCCTATCAGCAAGACCCTAAATATCATAATGAATCAAATCAAAAGGTATTAAGGAAATGGAATCCTTAATAAAAAAAAGGTAAAACATGAGTTTTATAAAGCTGATATAAGATACAATTATAGTTTTCAATTTTAACAGATCCTAAAGAATCAATATAAATTAAAGATCCTAATCTAGTAGGATGAACATGATGACCAAGACAAGAATGCCAAAGATGGAAAGTGATAGTCCCAAAGATAATTTTAGATGGAAGACGTAAGAAAGTAAGGTCGAATGGTCGCCCAACTTTACACTTTGTCCCAAAGATCTCGCCCATCTATGTATTCTGCACAGTACAACCATGATTTAAAAAGGATAAGTCAACATCAAGCTTACATAATTGACCAACAAAAGTGAGATCTAGGGATAGTTTTGAAACTAGAAAAATATTGGGTAAAGCTAATTTTGGTGTTTAAACACTAATTATACTTTGAACATGCATAGTTAAATTATCAGTAGTGTGAACAATATGTGGGATGAATGATTTTTATGGAGATGTAATAATAGAAGACTTAGAGATCATGTGATTGCAATAAGCAGAATCAAAGTACCATGATGATGAAGTACCTGATGTGACAAATAAGACAGAGGATGAGAAAGTACTAGGTCATATTGAAGTTGCTGGAGAAGAGAATGAAGATCTTTTAATAAGAACTTGGGAGGAATATTACTTATAAGACTCTCTGTGGTAGTAGAAGTAGTAGCAGAAGGAGATTGAGGAGACTTGGAAGAATTAGTTTGTTATAGTTCTATTTATGCCAATTTCTATATTCACAGATGTAATGTGTAGGGTTTTTACAGTAACTACAACACCCCTTATAATACTTCTTCACCGAGTTATAGGAAGTTTGAGGAGAGGGGTTGCGAGTTGCGAAAACGAAATAAGTGGATGGAACAAACTTTTCAATGTTGAGAGTATTGAGTTAGCTATCTTCTATAATTAATTCCTTAAGGAACTTCGATGGAGAAGAGAGATATAAATGTATTCAAATTCTTCTCGAAGAGTCATCATCCAATTCCAGATATGTTGATGATTTAGAAGATTTGCAAATAGTGGGTGCAAGAGGACTAGATAATATAGGGTCCCCAAATGTTATTTGATCCCAAATTTTTTACAATTCTGACACATAATTGTGGATTGTTTAGCTAGATTATTGTTAAATCTAATGAAGTCTTTGGTAAAGCTAAAACTGATTAACGTCATCAAATATAGAGTAACAATTCTTTAAAAATTCTCATAACTCATTAGATGTGTCGAAGCATCAAAAATCTAGTTTGATCACTTTAGCACATGTATTCCAAAATCATATTAGGTTTTGGTGATTCATTCCATCATAAGGTATCAATCGCTCTAGAAATTTTTCTTCTTCTCAATTTGCCACCTTAATTGGCTTTGATATTTCTTCAATAACAATTCAACAAAGAAGCCTCCCTTTAAGAAAAATGTACATTTCTTTAGCCTACGAATCATAGTTTAATCGATCAAACACAATATTGGTAGGGTTGGAGATGTATTGAGGGAGCTTAGAAGTATCCACAATTGAGAAAAAGTCATAAAATGGACAAAACTTGCTTGTAGAGTTTAAATTTTATCAATATAACCTTAAAAATGGATTTAGAATATCAAAAAATTTTAAGAACTGGTCTGGTTTGTAAGTAAACTGAAAGAGAAGGGATTGAATTAAGCAGTCAAAGTGTTGATCAACCCTTTTGAATGGAACCAAATCGAATCAAACCAATGGTCTAAAGCGAACCAAAGAGCACAAAATTATGACATATGGATGAAGTAGGTGGAGATAGATGACAAAGGACTAAGATGTTGATGTGGTAACGAGTGCTAACATGGCACTTTGACTAAGACGTTGATGTGGCACTAACTTGGATGCTAACTGAGTTACAAATGTGGTGTTGATTATACATTATTTAGTTGATGTATCTGTTGACACGGCAGTTGCCCATATACTAATGTGTAAAAGAAATCCCAAAATTTTTCGCTCCTTTTTACAAAGGATAATGTGATACTATTTAAAATAAAAGAGCATTAAAAATGATGAAGGCAATTATGTATTTCAGTGTGAATATTCATGTACACGATAGGGATATTCATACATGTATGATCAGTGTAAATAAAGAAGCAAATTCATAATTATGTATTATTATTTATTACATACATGATTTTGAATTGAATTAAGGCTAATTTAATATGAATAGTTGACGTCTAGAGATTTTAAAGATATGTATTAACAAAATTTAATGGAATAATGAGAATATTTTAGCAGTAGCCAACGTGAAATTAACCCAAATTACGTTCTTCCTTTGTGTGTAAATTCTTTAATGTTATTTTCCTCAACCTACTCAGCAGCTGCATCCAATCTAATGTCGCAAGGTACATCACCAGTTAGTTGTTTTTTTTGTTTCTTTCTATGGAACTTAAACACTATAGTTTCGGGCACGATTCAAGACTCCAACTATAGAGGAGATTGATGCTTCGGCCAAACCTGCTGCCCACCACTTTCATTACTGGTTAATTGGTTGCTGATACTTCAGAATATAATTTTTTTAATTACAATTGATATTTGAAAAGCTCCAATACTAAAGTCGTACACTTAATATTATCAAAATCATCTACTTTAAAGTGTTCCAAGAGATTTCCAATTTGGAATTTGTGGCTCTATTACCCATGCATCATTTTCTGTCATATTCTTTCTTAAAAGAACTAATTAGTCATATTTCTTTGGTTAAACATAGCAAGCTAGTGGGGGATAAGGAGTGCCTTTTTCTATGGAAAGCATACAGAAAAGAGAGAAGGGTTCCTCTTGGTTTGGACAAAGCGAGGACACAGGAGTAAAAATAAGATCTTTAGAACTAATAGCAACAATAATAAGCTAGGAGTTCCATTGAAGCTGGGATTTTGGGGTTATGACAAAGGCTTGGTTTTCCAAGAGAAATGGAAGAGAAAGCTGGGAGAGGAAGAACAAGCTACTATACCCTTGATGGCTTTATCTTGCGACTCTGTGTATGCTTAGAGAGCAGACATTGATCAGAGAAAAGGTTAAAGACTAGTCCTTTTTCTTATGGATATCCTTTAACTTTTACGTGTTTCACAATCAACCATTCTTCACCATTTTAAATGGAGAAAGGGAAAGCAAAGGGTGTAAAAGGAAATGATTAAGCAGCTAGTGAACACAAAAAACACTCTTCTAGTGTTCAAATTTTGTTCCTCTTCTCACTCATTTTCAATTCCTTTCTTGCCCACTTGATTATTGACCTTTCAAAAGAAATCAACAAATCAATTGACCTTGTATCTTGTTCCATATCAAAACAGATAGCAGATCTTCATAAGAAGGCTATGATTGTTCGCATATGCGTACAACGATGTGTTACTGATGACTTCGAAGTTGAGCCACATCCTTTGGCTATTAGAAGGAAAAAGATCATCTACAAGAAATTTTTACGAGTTGCACCCTATGTCTGGCGACATGTTTTGCAAGAACAATATAGAGACGGGGACATTTTGACAAGCTATATTTAAGATAATTTTCATTAAATGTTGTTAACATAAGCTAAACCCAATTTGATGTCTTCATTTTCTACTTCAACATTTCCTTCCTTTTGGTTAGCTCTTCCTCCTGAATTTACAATATCTTGAAGGAACAGTTAGACCCGTATCTCGCAGGCCTCAACCTTACAACCAGTTCTTCCTCAGGTACTCTAATTTTGCATTAACTATATTTTATAAGTGTTAAGAAGTGAGGAGGTTTAGAGTGGAGAGAATTGTTTAGAAAAAGATGTTGTATTTCAATTGAATGATTTAGTTCAAGTGTTAAAGGGTATTTATAGGTACAAAAATGACTCTTTATATCTAGTATATGAACCCATTAATGAACTAAAATAAATAAACCATATATGAACTCAAAACCATATATGGACTGACCAATATTTAATTATGTAACTAATACATGAACATAATTAAACTCCTAACAATGAACTTAAACATCCATATATCTAGACTAACTTTCAAATTACTCTTCAACACTCCCCCTTAATTTGAAATTTTCTTTCATACTCTAAGTCTTGCCATCAAATGTTGAAGAACTTCAAATATAAGTGATTTCGTAAAAATATCCGCAACTTCATCATTAGTCCTCACATGCTTGAGCTCCACTTCATTCTTTAAAATACATTCTCTAATAAAATGATACCCCATATCTATATGTTTGCTTCGATCATAAAAAACTAGTTTTTTGTCCAGCACTTATGCAGACTTGTTATCAATACATATTTCAGTTGCTTCTTTTTATGGCAAGTGAAGTTCATTTGATAGCCTTCTAAGCCAAATAGCATAACAAGTTCATGAAGTTGCAACCACATATTCAAATTCACAACTTGACAAAGTCACAATAGGTTGCTTCCGTGAACTCCATGTAATAGAACAATCACCTATAAAAAGCACAAAATGAACACAAATTGAGTATTTAAACACAAAATTAGGATTGAAAAGACATTAAAGTGCATAAGAGAATATAAGATCATTCAATCCTATCAGTAGGGCCCTAAATATTAGAATGAATCAAATCAAAAGGTATTAAGGAGAGGGAATCCTTAGTAAAAAAGGTAAAACATGAGTTTTATAAAGCTGATATGAGATAAAATTATAGTTTTCAGTTTTAACAAATCCCAAAGAACCAATATAAATTAAAGATCCTAATCTAGTAGGATAAATATGACGATCAAGACAAGAATTCCAAAGATGGAAAGTGATAGTCCCAAAAATAATTTTAGATGGAAAACGTAAGAAAGTAAGCTCCAATGGCTACCCATCTTTACACTTTGTCCCAAGGATCTCGCTCATCTATGTATTCTGCATAATATAACCATGACTTAAAAAGGATAAGTCAACACCAAGTTTACATATTAGGTAAATCACTTTAGCACATGTATTCCAAAATTATATTAGGTTTTGGTGATTCAATCCATCCTAAGGTACCAATCGCTCTAGAAATTTTTCTTCTTCTTAATTTGCCACCTTAATTGGCTTTGATATTTCTTCAGTAACAACTTAACAAAGAAGCCTCCCTTTAAGAAAATTGTACATTTATTTAACCCACAAATCATAGTTTAATCGATCAAACATAACATTGGTAGGGTTAGAGATGTATTGAGGGAGCTTAGAAGTATCCACAATTGAGACAAAGCAAAAAAATGGACAAAACTTGCTTGTAGAGTTTAAAATTTATCAATATAACCTTAAAAATGGATTTATAAGATCAAAAAATCTTAAGAACTGGTCTGGTTTGTAAGAAAACAGAAAAGAAGGGGTTGAATTGAGCGGTCAAAGTGTTGATCAACCCTTTTGAATGGAACCAAATCAAATCAAACCAATGGTCTAAAGCGAACCAAAGAGCACAAAATTATGACATATGGATGAAGTAGGTGGAGATAGGTGACAAAGGACTAAGATATTGATGTGGTAATGAGTGCTGACATGGCTGGCACTTTGACTAAGACGTTGATGTGGCACTACCTTGGATGCTGGCATGGTGCTGACTTAGTTGCAAATGTGGTGCTGACAATACTTTGTTTGGTTTATGTATCTGTTGACATAACACTTGCATGTCTGCTAATGTGTAAAAGAAATCCTAAAATTTTTTGCTCCTTTTTACAAAGGATAATATGATACTTTTTAAAATAAAAGAGCATTAAAAAAATGATGAAGGCAATTATGTATTTCAGTGTGAATATTCATGTATATGATAGGGATATTCATACATGTATGATGAGTGTAAATAAAGAAGCAAAATCATAATTACGTATTATTATTTATTACATACATGATTTTGAACTGAATTAAGGCTAATTTAATATGGATAGTTGGCATCTAAAGATTTTAAATTTATGTATTAACAAAATCTAATGGAATAATGAGAATATTTTAGCAATAGCCAATGTGAAATTAACCCAAATTGCATTCTTCTTTTGTGCGTAAATTCTTTAATTTTATTTTCCTCAACCTACTCAGCAGCTCCATCCAATCCAATGTCGCAAGGTACATCACCAGTTAGTTGTTTTTTTGTTTCTTTCTATGCAACTTAAGCACTATAGTTTCGAGCATGACTCAAGACTTCAACTATAGAGGAGACAGGTGCTTTCTGCTAAACCTGATGCCCACCATTTTCATCACTGGTTAATTCGTTGCTACTACTTCATAATCTATTTTTTAATTAAATTGATATTCGAAAAGTTCCAATACTAAATTCGTACACTTAATATTATCAAAATCATTTACTTTAAAGTGTTCTAAGAGATTTCCAATTTGGAATTTGTGGCTCTATTGCCCATGCATCATTTTCTATCATTTTCTTTCTTAAAAGAACTAATTAGTCATAGTTCTTCGGTTAAACACAACAAGCTAGTGGGGGATAAAGATTGTCTTTTTCTATAGACAGCATACATAAAATTGAGAAGGGTTGCTCTTAGTTTGGACAAAGTGGGGACACAGGAGTGAAAATAAGATCTTTAGTGTAACACCCCACTCTCGCATGACCCGAACCCGACATCAATGGGGATATCCGAGTCCGTATCCTGTGAGAGTGGCGTGCTACATCACTCAGTAAAAAAAAATTTTTTAAATACAATCATATGCGCGGAAATCAGTAGGCACTTTGGGCCCGCTTTAATTTGGAAATATTTTCAGTCATAACAATACACTCAACATTATTCAAGATAGCCATTTAATGTACAAAAATCCATAATCAAATGGGACCCAATTTTATACACATTATAATCAAGAGAAGTCCAATAGCCAATCGGGGCCCCCTATAAATACAAAACACTACAATCCGTTGACTTTATAGATTGACTCCATCAGTTGTACAAAATTTCAAAAAAA
>JANVCQ010000004.1:7736739-7761955 GCA_025531925.1 Erythroxylum plowmanianum
ACAATAGTGACCATCCATTGTTTTGTCACAAAAAACCTCGTATCTGTGACGAAATAATAGTTAGTCACAAAAAAATTGTCACTAAATGTCTTAACTCTTGTAGTGATCTCTCCAACAAACATAGGAAGTTTATTTTTATTATATAAAACTAATTAGTTATTATTAATAATAGAATTATAACAATAATGCAAGTTTTCGTCAAAAATCTGATGATTCTCTCGAGGAAAAAAGATTAATCAACCTTAAAAAAAGTTGTGGTCTATTATATGAAACTTTATGACTATGAAAGGAATAGAAGAAATTCAAAAGTTAAATGCAATTACGACATAAAGGAATTTTCTACTCAAGTTGTAAGTAATACTTTTCACTTACTTCCATCTTTTAGAAAAATGTGCGCTGAAAATTGTAGAATGATATAAGATAATATGTGGTTGGAACTAAATTAGATTTTAATAGTACTATTATATTAAAAATATATGATATGATCATATTGAATTTTGTTGGACAATTAATACGATGATTGTTGACAGTAAGCCTTCTTTCACATATAAATGATGAGCCTTGCTTCTTACTCAATATGTCAACCAATTAGTAAGGTTATTTATAAACATGATATAATGTAGAAATTGAATGAAGTATCAAATGATGAATATGCATGCATTGCTGCTCATTTTATTAATAATCAAGTGACAGTTGCAAAAAAATGATAAATCTTTTTTAAGGCATTAAAACTTCTTTTTGATAGATTCACTACAAGAAAATAAGATAATCTGCGAAATTTTATTGAAAAAACGTCACAAATTATAAAGACTTTTAGTGACGTCTAAAAATTATCATAAAAAGTTCAATTTTTTTGCGACGTTTTATGAAAACATCGCAGATTTTTAATACTTTTTGCGACATTTTATTAATAAAATGTCAAAAAATAAAAATCGCGATATTTTGTTGAATAAAACGTCACAAAAGATGTTTTCCTTTTGTTTAATTAAAACATTTTGATCTTCTCGCGCGTTTCTTCTCTCTGCCTTCTTCCCACCAAAAATTGGTTTCTTCTCTTTATCCTCTTTATCCTCCATCGCCGCCACCACCACCATCATAAGCGCTAGTTCTGTTCCTCTCTTCTCTCATTTGCTTGATTTTTTAATTTACTTTACTGCATACTTATTTGGGTCTTAAATGGCATTACGCGGGGGGAGAATGCGCAAGAAACCGAGAGCCTATCATGGGAAGGATTTGACGTAAATCTTATTCTAGGTATTGTTATTTGATTACCAGTGGATACTCGTTTAGGTAATTGCAACCAAGAGATATATTACCAGATGTGGATTTTGAAATTTGTTGATGATTATGGCTTGCGAGAAGGTAGTTCATCAACGAGTAATGACAATGACAATGACTGTGGACGTCAAAAGTTACCAAGGCTCAGAGGAAGAGGCTTCTTAAGAAAAAGCTTAAGGAAGATGTTTTTTGTCGGAAACAAATTACTGAACCATTATTACCTCTATCAATGGATGCATCATCAAGTGTTAATATTGTAGTCGAAGAGAGTGCTCCAGGTGTTCGACAGAATGCTTCCATTATCATAGGTAACAAGCCATGTTACCTATGACTTTCTTTACCCCAAAAGCATAGATCTCACACTTCCATTAAATCGTGCTATACACGGGCATAAAAGATCCAAACTTTTCGAGTCCCAGAAAAAATATATTAGAATAAGAGCTTGAGTGGGATTCATGTGAGAACTAAATGGGTCTATCTTTCTCGGGGTTGGCCTGTTCTTTACCTGAAAATGGATGCAGATAACAGTGACCCATCTGGATTTATCAGGTTCTTGTCTTGAACAACCAAATTCTCTACTTACCCTCTTCGAGTTATGCTTACCTGATTTGATATTAGTGATCTTTCTTCGTGTTTTTTTACGTAACAAGCATCTTTCTTTGAAATGGAATTGGTAGTTTGATTTACTTTTGCTTCTCTATGAAAAGGAGGTGTGGGTGTACTGGGTTAGTTCAACAAATTTGGAGCTTTTCTGGGTAGAGACGATATAAACCTGGGATTGCTGGCTTCACAATCTGTTTGCTACTAATTCCTGCTTTCTGCTTGGGTTCTACAAGTTTTCATGTTAATACAATGGATTCAATCCAAGACTCCACACAAGTTGATTTTGTTGTGTGGTGTTGGATCTTCCTACTTAAAAGGTTTGTGGGTAATGGTATAGATGTAGCAATGTCCCATAGTACATGAGCATGTGAAAAGTTATCATCTTTTTTATCTTATATCTATGTAAGCTTATTTTTTCTGAAATCTGTATATTCAAGCATAGGAAATGTTTTATCTAGAAATGAAAGTTGAAAGTCATAGTTTGTAATTGTAGATTAAGTGATTCTTTTCCTGTCTAATTCCTCTAGTCCTGAGTAATTCGAGGTTTGAATTTGATTTTCATAATAGCAAATTGAAGGTGATTTTCTATTTCTTGTCTTCCCCTATGCATTTGAATGCAACTCTTACATGCCTTTTGATTTTGTTTGATTCTTACATGCCTTAAAATTGTGAATATATTTAAGAGAATTTAACTTTGTTCTACTTGTTGATAAGATTAAAGAACAAAATATATTGGACTTATGAGTGCCTACTTTTATATGGGCCTGCATCAATGGGGCATTGCATTTATATATTGGAGCATGCTGAAATAAGTAAACCGAGAAGTGTTTCTTCATGATTGTATATTATAATTATTTTGTCATAATGCCTTCATTTTCTTATTTCGTATGTCATGCAATGAATTTTGTGAACTGGGAATTACATAGATCTTTATCAGTAAGTACCTATTACACATAGATCTTTGCATAATATAGGGGTTCACAGAGATAGATTTTGGAAAGGGGCAGTAGTTCCCTCCCTTTCTACTCATCACGTTTGACTCATTTTAGGTTACCAGTTTTCTAATTGCTTTTTCTTGTTATGAAGTTTCACTAACATTTTTTCTTACAGGTCCTAGGAAGGAAAAGAAGGAAGCTCTTAGTGAAGTGTTAAATGGAGATCGCTTGGTCACTGCTCCCTACAAACTTGACTTTTTAAGCAAGCACTTGGCATTTGATATACTACTACTTCTTCTCCCAAAATTACCCACAACATTTCTTCCGTATCTTATGCCTTACAAACTTGTACAGTGTCTGATGGATGTTCTTTCAACAAAGGACTCTTGGTAGTCAAATGATAAATGAACCTTCAGATTAATTAGTGTATTATGACATGTTTGCGAATTACAATTAGTGTATTTTGATATTAATTAGTGTATTATGATATGTTTTCAAATTGCAATTAAATAATACATTGTTTGTAAGTATGAAATTCTTGTGATACATGAATAATTATTAAAATTAATGATATACTAAAAAATTGAAGAATTAAAATTTAAAAAATTATTAAATTAATATTATTTTCAAAAAAAGAAAATAATAATACAAATAATAATAAAAATGTCATGGAAGACATTTCGCGGCGTTTCTAAAAACAACGCGAATTTCAAAAAAAACGTCTCAGATTCCTTCACATTTTGTGACGTTTTAAAAATGCTGCGGAATGTTAGAGATTTACGACGTTTTTTAAAAATATCACAGATTGTCCAAACTTTTAGTGACGTTTATATAAATGTCATAGAATGTCAGTACTTTCCATGACGTTTTGCATAAAACGTCGCAGAAAGCTTTTGTCTACACCATATTTCGCGAAATTTTTTGACTTTTTTAAAATATCGCAGAATACATTCTGCAACATTTTTGGATATTCTGTGACGTTTTAAAAACGTTGCAAAATGCCTTATTCTCTTGTAGTGATATTATTTACAAATGAAGTAACTCTTTGCTTGACTCAATGGAAGGTTGATTAACAAATTTTATCATCCCATTGGACAATACTTCTTGTAATGACAGTATGGTCAACTTTCTCAAGTTTCACCTTGCTGCTCGTGATTCATCATTTTACAATAGGTACTTTTTTATGTTAGATGTTCTTATCACATTCTAGATTTTATTTCATAATTAGGACTAAAAATGATTATGATTTTGTTGCTAAAATCCTAAGTGGATCTAACCATTTGAACAAGTTTATTCCAAAACTTAAGAAGTTCTTCAAGATGGCTTTTAAAATTTTTTATTTGAATGTGACAAAGAAATTAAGGAATGATGTATGCATAAGGTGGAATTCTTTAACAACAACAACAACACCTAATATAAATCCCGCTGAAGGAGAGGGTATGGGAAGGTCTAGTAATACGCAACCTTACCCCTAATTAGTAGAGAGACTATTTCCAAAATAAGGTGGAATTCTACATATATTATAATCGATTATGATTTGTATTATAAGCATATTATGATTAGTTGGACACGATTATAGTTTGTATTTTTATCTACGTTTGATAAGTTATTTTGATTGTTTATATTATTGTCATATGAATTTTTTAAATGTCAATTATTTTCTCTTATAATTTGTAGAAGCTATATGCCACTCTCATTAACATATAAGTAAGAGTAATCAATCTTTACTCATTGAATTATTGACCTTTTTTATATGTTCGATATTTTTTGTGTATAAATACATGTACTAAATATGTCGCTTATGGTGCTATTAGTGATATCCTTATCTTTCCTTTTTGAAAATCAACAAAAATTATTTGATTTTTACTTTTAAATATTTGATGGTGTTATTTATTTTTTCTTTTTATATGACACTTTATATTGTATAAAAGATTTATTTGAAATATTTAGATATATGTATTTATCATAAAATTAATAGTTAAGAGTAGATAATTGTATAAAGGAGAGTCTCATCAACATCAAAGAGATGAATATTGAGTTCAAAGGGATTGACAATAGTCTTAATGTCAGTTATTCCTAATCAAGAGATAAGATATATGGCATATTTTGCTTGTTAAAGATAATAACCAAATTCATTAGATGAAACTTCAAAACCCAAAAAATAACTTAAATTGCCCAAATCTTTCATCTTAAATAATCAATATAAAAATGACTTAGGAGTCAAAATACCCTACGTATCATCTCCAATAACTATCATGTCATCAAGATAAAAAAAGAAGAAGAGTGTACCCTTGAGCCATTTTACGAATGAACAAGGCATGATTATAAGAGCTAGACTAAAACTAAAGAGGTTAATAGTGGAATTAAATTTGGAAAATAATGCTTGAAGAGCTTGTTTTAATTCTTACAAGGCTTTGCAAAGCCAATAAACCTTATTGGGGGGATGATCATACTCTTCTTCTGTAAGATAATTGTTATGGAACGCATTCTTAATAATGTTATAAGACTATAGATTGATGTTAAAAGTACAATAAGAGTAAATGTTTCCTCATAATTGATACTATACTTTTCGGTAAATCCTCAAGCAATTAGTCAGGCTTTGTATCACTTAACTTGTCTATCAATTTCATTCTTAATTTTATAAACCCATTTCTAGTCAACTATAGACTACCATGAAGGTAAGTCCATCACATCCTAGGTATGGTGCTAATAAGTACCTGTAATTCTTATGTCATTACTTGTTATCATAGAGGGTCAAAACCTACCTCACCATATGTGCAAGGTTTATATAAGGAGATAGTAGTAGAATAAACATAAAAATATTAAGGATGAACACAAGGTTGACTTACTTTATTGGTACGACGAAGAGCAAGTTGAGGTATAGGAGGTTTTTAAAAATTAATGGATATATAGGAATCATTTGAAAGAGGCGATGTATTAATAGTTGGTGGTTGTATAATAGGTTCAGATAATAAATTATGTCGAACTGTTAAAATTATTAAATGATCCTGTAAGAGAAATGCAATAAATAAAGATATGGTGGGATTAGAGAAAATTTGACAAGAAGGTTCGTTGACATAAAATTTTAAAAGGGATAAGAACATCTTATGTTCATGAAAGGTCACTTCTTGAGAAATATAAAGTCTTTATGACAAAGGATCCTAACTTCTATACTCTTTGTATTTTATACTGTACCCTATGAAATGATATAATTGTGCTTGTGGGTCTAGTTGGGTATATTTGTGTTGTTGGAGAAGGAAAAAATTAACACTATCAAAGATTTTAAGAGTTTTTAGGTCAAAAATAAGATTACACAAGTGTTCAGAAGGAGAGATATTACCTATAATAGGAATAGAAATACAACTAATAGTATAGACAACTATAAGAGCAAGTTCTCCCCAAAAGGTTTCTAGATAATAAGAAGAAATAAGAAGAGCTCAAATGGTATCAAGTATGTGTCTATGATTTCGTTTAGGCTTACCATTCTATTGGGATGCAATTAGATAGGATCTTTGGACAACAATTCTTTGTTGATCAAGAAAATGAGTGAAAGCACAAATTTTTAATGTAACAAATTGAGTTTGGACCATGTTTGCAAAGCAAGAATAAATAAAAAATATCTCAAACCTATGACATAAAAGGTAAATCTATATTTATCTAAAGAAATCATTAATAACGATCACATAATATTGTAAACTTCACAAAGTATTATAAGGAGCAAGTCTCCAAATATCATCATGAATCAAATAAAAAGGTGTCAAAGAAATAAAATGACTATTGATAAAAGGTAAAGTTTGATTTTTGAAAAGTGGGTATGAGATATTAATTGACCTAAAGACCGCTAGAAATTAAAGATTCGAGTCTAAGTTTGGAAAGATGATTGAAAGGAGAGTGTCAAATATTAGACATAACAACACCAACAACAAGCTTAGATAAATGGCTGGGGGAGGTAACAGATAATCATTCAACCTGACACCCTGTCCTAAGGAGGTCACTCATCTATGGATTATGTACAGTAGATCCACGACTTAAAAATGATAACTTAATGCCAAGTTTATATAATTTACCAATAGAAATAAGGCTTAATAAGAGTTTAGGAACAAGAAAAATGTCAGGTAAAGCTAACTTAGATGTTTGAAAAATGTCTAATCTTTGAACATTTATAGTAAAGTTATTCATTGTATGAACCATATATGGAATTAAGGAAGTTTTTAGGGAGTCAAATATGGAAGGGTTAGTGGTCTTGTAGCTACATCAAGTAGAATCAAGCTACTAAGAATAAGAAGTACTTGGTGTGACAGACAAAGTAGGAGAGGAAACAATATTGGAATCTATTTAAAGTTCTTGCATAAGGTTTTAAAGGTCTTTTAAGGAGAATTTAAGATACGTAGATGTACTTTTTATTATACCCTATATGTCAGCAACATCAATAGTAGACTATGAGGACTTAGAAGAGGAACTTTGTTTGGGTGATTTTTTTACATTTAAACATATGATGACCAATCTTTTTATAGTTTTTGTGAAATACCTTTTTTTTGCTTAAGTTTTGAGAATTTGATAAGAGGAGGCCTGAGTGGCACAAACAACATCTATAGATGGATTATATTTCTCCATTCAAAAAGTGTTTAACTGGCTTCTGTAATTATTGTTTTTTATTACTTTATCAAGGTTTAGTTGAGATCTTTGATGAAGAAAAGAGTTTAAATCGAACCCATCTCTTAAAATCATCAAAAATGTCAATTATGCTTTTGATTATGCAGATTGGCATAGTTGTGGCAGCTTGGGTATTAGTCCAAGTGTCAATTAATCCCAAAACTCTTATAATTCAGCACGTAAATATATATGTATATAGTTTAACTAGGTTGTTGTTACATGAGAAGAAGTCATCTATGAAGCTGAATTGATTGACATCATTAGTTACAGAATAATAACTTTTAAGAAAATTACATACCTCTTTAGTAGTATCAAATTGTTAAAAGCCAAGCTTGATTACTTTGGTACATGTATTATGAAACCATACTAGAATATGATGATTCATACCATCCTAAGATACTATACGTTTTACAAATATATCCTTAGCTTTATTTGGTCTTTGAGTAGGTTTGGATATCTCTCCAGCACCTATATGCAAAACAAGTCTTCCTTTGAGAAAACTATATATTTTTAAACCAAAAAAATCACAGTTAGATCCATTAAAGATGACATTAATTGATTTAGGAATGTATTGATGAAGTTTGGAAGTATCCACATTATACATAAGATAAAAATCTTTTACAACAAAGCTTGAAAATACACAAAAATGAAGAAACTTATATTTAGAGCTAGAATTTGATAAACTTGACCTTAAAAGTGAGTTTAGAATACCCAAAATCTTTAAGATCTGGTCTAACATCTAAAAATTTGGTAAAAAAATATTTGAATCAGTCATTCAAAGTTTGATCAATAGACCTAAACTAAATTAGGTTGAATTGAACTGATTGAAACAGTGATGACATTTATATGGGACTAAATGATAATGTGACACTATGATGTGGTATTGACATGGGAACCTAACTAATGATGTGGCATTATGATGTGACAATTGACATGATAATGAGGGATCACTTTGGATGACGTGACATCAAAGTGTAGACCATTTTGAATGTCGTGCCACTATGTGTAGATGACATATTTAATGAAGTTTGGACACATGGACCAATTAAAGATCAACAAATGTCACCTTTTATCGATTAATTGCTTTTGATTCTTATTAGAATGCGACCCCCTATTTCACCTTTAAAATTGAAAACTATTCCCATTTTCTATTAAGACTGAGATAGGTAAGTAACCATTTATGTCAACTAGACTTATTACTTTATCTTATGCTTTGGTACCTCTAGAGTTGGGACTTCTGCTTCTTTTACAATTGGTATCTAAAAGGATATCGCTTTGAGTTGTCTTCAACCTCAAGAAATTAGAATTTCAAAACTTGATGTTGATCATTTTAGGGCATGTATACCAAAATCTTCTACTCTTGATGGCTATCCTAGCAGTATAAATTCAGTCCTAAAAGCTTCTTCTCTTGATGGCTATCCCAGCAGTATAAATTTAGCCTTAAAAGTCCATCTACGTGCCCTCACATGCCCCAAAATGATCAACGTCAAGTTTTGAAATTCCAATTTCTTAAGATTGAAGATAACTCAGAGCGATATCCTTTTAGATACCAAATACTACTTAAACAACAAAATTACCTCCAAAAGTTGAGAATAAAAAAAACTACTATCGCTTTTGTAAAGAGGGCTTTAATGTCATATACAAAAGTGAAGAATATTGCTTTGTATTTTAGTGTGTGACAAAGTATTACCCAAGAAGGTATTTATGCATGAATTTACGTAAAAAAAGCTTTAAAATCACTACAAGAAATCTACTGTTTACTGAAGGAAACAACCACCGATAAATGACAGAATTCTATCTATAATTAAAACGATGAATAAAGGCATCGTTAATACAGTCGTAGGTAAATTTAATGACAAAAATTATGTGTCATTCCATCGGTAAAATGT
The DNA here is from genome assembly GCA_025531925.1 of Erythroxylum plowmanianum. Classification (NCBI taxonomy): domain Eukaryota; kingdom Viridiplantae; phylum Streptophyta; class Magnoliopsida; order Malpighiales; family Erythroxylaceae; genus Erythroxylum; species Erythroxylum plowmanianum. The sequence continues at coordinate 7,746,098 of JANVCQ010000004.1, forward strand.
ATCAACGGATAGATGTAACCATCGGTAAACCACTGTTAAGATAATTGCAAAGGTTTTAATATTACCAATGGAAGAAGAGGAAAAGTCGGTAAATACCACAAACAATTCCCGATGGTTTATGGTATTATGTCAGTAATTATATGCATTTTTGCAACAATCTATATTCCATCGGTAATTGAAAGTAAGAAATTTTTTAAAAAAAATCCCGACATAAATTTTTATTTGATAATCTTATGAAAAATGCATAGTTTCAACAGTTATGAATTATCTGTGCATAATAAATTTATTTGTTTATATATTTAATTTATTTAAATAGAAAGTTGATTGATGATATAAAGTTAAAATTTTCTTAATTGATAATAAAAACATTACAGTGTACATAATAAGTCTTTGTAATTGAAAACAAATGACTACAACATTCCTACTGTGTTGGTGATCACGGGTGCTCTGAGTTGCTACCCCTCCCTTTCAACTGCTCCATCTCTTGTCTCAGCTTAGCTATCTACTCCATCAATGTCTGCATATATGTTCGAAGCTCAGTGATTTCACTGGTTTGCATTGGTCTATTAGACGTTACTGTACTGGACATGAAAGATTGTGAATAACATGTGTTCGTAAATGAACCTAGCCTGAATATCCATCCACAATGGTCCCTACCATCGACAGTCTCAAGGTACCTCTGAGTCTCATCAACAGGTTGTTCCTCCTAAGACTATCACCAAATGACATGTTGTATTTGGAAGCAGTGTTTATATTAGTAAGGGATTACTATTAAGAAATAAAAATAATGCATTAATTTCACATACATTCAGCCCTCTACATCAGCTGTTGATGAATGTCACACCATCATGCTTCTTCGTGTAAGTGTGCAAAAACAACTGAGTAGGTGTAGGCCTCATGTCCAAAGACTATTCTTGCATATTTAACCTAAATTGTTAAATGTGAACCACATTTTATTAACATTTTGGCAGAATTTCCTTTATTTTTATGATATTTTTCCTGTTGAATAAAAAAATAACTCAACACAGCCATATATGGCACCAGACATTTATACCATTATCATTATCTATAATACATCAAAGTAAAACATTTATAATATAAGTGTCAAGTTTAGATACTTATAGGTCTCTGTGCATGCTCGTGATGGGTTATTGATCCTCTCGTATATACAGGAAGACTCTCTCCTCCCGGGCTTCCATGTATATTGATGGATTTACACCCTGAGATGAACATAGCCTCAGGGCTTCTCCAATACTCTTACAACCGACTCCATATTTCCTCCGAAATATAAGGCGGTCGTACAACCACCTTATGTATCGTACCAATAAAGTTGCGATAACAAGTACGAGCTCACCTCTCCCATAGCCTATGTATAATGGTATCAATACCAGAATCTCAGAAAATTCTTTCTGAAATAAGAAGAAAAAATTTAAACTACTGTAATGTAATAATATTTATTTAATTAGTGTATATAAATCAATATAAGAGAAAATAAATCTTTATTATACCTCAAACTCCTAAAACTAAAATTCCTTTGTCACCTGAGAGATATTCTTCCACACATAACTCTTAGGATCAAACCTTTCTTTAAATTTAGAAGTTATATTTCTGGAACACGATCTAGATGGAATCAACCTAATATAAGAAGTTATTTAAACAATGAAAAAAGTCATAAACCTACAACTTAATTAAAAATAAATAGTGATTAATGTGATTTCATTTACAGATTGTTGACAATTGTTATGCACTTTCTTCCGTCAGGTCCCTCAACTCCAGGCTGGCAGACGTCTCCTCCATCCAATAAAGCGATATTGGATGATATATGAGTTGGGGATGGAGATGGTGTAGCATGACGAGTAGTAGGTGATGCCTCATCTGCAACTATAGACCCTGCAGGGGGAGGAAGTGAGTCAGTGCGAGCTACAAACTGTGACGATCCACCTTCACAGTAAGTACCTCTGAACATGCCTCTGAACTTGACCCGCATTAACTCATGCTATCTCTTTGGTCCCAAATTTTTACCTAAAATTCATTGATTACCGATATTTCTACTTATAATAGAATTTGAATTCAATCTTTTACACAATATATGGAAAAGGAAATAAGGCGATATGTTAAATATCATATTCATGTACAAACAATGAAAATGACAGTTAACAATTGTTAAAGTCATAGAAGAAGAACAATAACAGCCCTCATTCAACAAGATGCATGTTAACCTATAACTAGTAGGGAATTTGTTTGACAAATTCTTACAAATACAACAAGAAATCAACTTTGAAGCTGAGTCTAGTATATTGCATCGATAAATCAAAATGATATAATTAATTTTTTTGACTCCATGTGACATGGGAGTCGATAAAGGTAAGTGAGTCCCTGATGTATAAATTCTCGAGAAGTGTCCTGGTATGTTCAAACGCACCAATTAAAACAGTGATACTTCTTCACTCAGGGGTAGGCTTTTGAACACCTTCTTGCAATAGCAATTTTGCTATAGCTAAACTTGTAGAGGATATAGTGAATGAGTCGCCACTCTTAGTATGGAAGATAACTCTCCAAATGAATTACAAGCGGGAATAGATTTACCTACAACACAATTAGTGTAGAACTTTCATAATGTCATATTAGAAAACTGTTAAACGAACCAAAACTGGATATTAATGCATACGTGAATGTCTAGGCGAGGTTTGTGGAATTGACGAATTTTCCAAAAGAACCGATCTCCCTTATCCTTTATAGACCATTATGACATCGCTCTTGCCTCTATCAGCATACATGTCATATTTGAGATTCAAGGCAGCTTAAAACAACATGTAGTATAGACCATCAAATGTGAATATATGTAATAACTTCATCAAAGGAAATGAGATGTATATAATAAGGAAAGAGACGTTGTCCAGATCATACCAAACACCTTGAAATAGAAGGTCGGCCATGGAAGGCAAATGATCCTTAGTGTATGAAGTGGTGATTTTTCCTACATTGTTTATTCCTTCAGTTCCAAAGGTCCCTTTGCAAGATCACAAATGAACTTGTTCTCTATTAGATTTTCTAAAGATTACATAAAAGAAATTATTATACAATTAATGTATAATGTCATGAGAACACTTACATATGGAATTGAATTATAAGAATATTTGTAAGTGAAAATTTACATATCTCTTGAACCATCGAGAAAAATGTCTTCCAATTTCTTTATTTATATCATCCTATATGCTTTATTTATGTATTTCAGTAATGAACAACATAGAAATTTAAAGGAAGAAATAATCATGTTCAACTTACTGCACGAAAGGTAGAACCTCTTGACAGTTCAATAAAATGTAACCATGTGCAACCTCAATTTCTTCCTCTATTAACATTCTTCTTGTTGGATGTCCATATGTTCATCCAGGATATGTGAAAATGGACAAGTTAACATCAGCATTACTTGTTCCTCCCCCATCGTCATTACAAGGAACTTTTTTTTCTCTTGTATGAACATGCGGCTTAAAATAATGTCCACAAAATATACTAGCTTCCTCCACTAAATAAGCATTACATATTGATCCTTCAACTCTGGCCTTGTTTTTCACATTTTTTTTCAAGTGATGCAAGTACTTATATTGGAGAAATTGGCTATTACAATTTTGTAGTAAAAACATAGTAATATGATTATTGCAATAATGTTTGTTGACTTACCTCTCAAATGGATACATCCATCGATATTGAACTAGTCAGGCTAGTTTTGCCTCGTGTGCTAAATGCACTGATAGATGTTTCATACAGTCAAAGAAACTTGGAGGAAAAATCCCTTCTAACTTGCACAAAATTACTGGAATTTCCTTTTCTAGTTTTTCCATTTCAGCCAACTTGAATTCAGATGATGTTAAACTTTTGAAAAACATACTTAATTCTATTATTACTTCCCAATCCTTATTTAGTAACAACTCCCGAAATGTAATTGGAATCAGCCTTTACATAAACACATGACAATTATGACCTTTCATTCCAAATAGTTGGTACTTCCTCAGGTCCACACACCTAGCTAAGTTTGAAACAAAAACCATTAGAAAACTTTAGACTTTTCATCCATTCACACAAAAGCTCCTTTTGTTTTTGTCCAAAGTGTAACTTGCTTTAGGATATTTACCGGTGCGAAGATCTTTCTATAAATCATTTCTTCTACAAAAATGTTGCAAATCAACTCGTGATTTTGCATTGTCATTTGTCCTCCCTTCAATGTTCATAATGGTATTGAACAAGTGGTCAAAAATGTTTTTCTCAATATGCATCACATCTAGATTATGATGTCTCAAATTCATTTTTCAATATGGCAAATCCCAAACTATGATTCGCTTTCTCCAACCAAAGTTTTGACTAATGCTTGTATTAACTTCATCGACTTTAAGTTCTATTACTTTCAACAAGCTTAATTCCTCAATCTCTTGCAAAATCTCTTCACTAGCTTTCAGAGCAGCAGGAGGTGTTTTTACCATCCTATTATTAATGAACTTATGTTTATTGCACCTAAATGGATGATCTTGAGGAAGAAATTTCATATGATTATCAAATCAACATATTTTGCTCCCATTTGGAAGATAAAACACATCAGAATTGTTGCCACAATAAGGACAAGTCAATTTTCAAGTTGTGCTCCATCCAGATAATATGGTAAATGCCAAAAAATCACTAATGGTCCACATCAAAGCCGTCCTTATCACAAAATTCTATTTCAGAGAGACATCATATGTTTGAACATCATATTCGTAAAGATGATGCAATTCAGATATCAATGGTTGTAAGAAAACATCAATTTTATGCCATTTTGAACACCATATGCTCGGATTAACCAAAAGGTTGGAATTTATCTGTCGACAATCCCAACCTAACATTTTGACATTCAACTGTAAAATCTAGACAGATGTCATTGAAATGTTTCCATGCCTGTGCATCTGATGGATGACTCATTACTCCATCTTCCTATTCGTGTTCACCATGCCATCTCATGTGAGATACAGTAACATCATAAGCATAAAGTTTTTGAAGTCTTGGAGTTAGCGAGAAATAATACATCCACTTCTGTGGTACTAATTTTTGTTTTATTGAACGCTTTCTAGGCTTAAACCTAGATTGACCACAAAATTTGCACTCTTCTTAGTCCACATCATCTCCCCAATATAACATACATCCCAATTTGTAACAATCAACCTTTTCAACAAGCAAACCAAGACCCCTAATAAGTTTCTTCATATTGTGAAACCTATCAACCAGTGTATGATCAGCAGGCAATGATTCTTTATAACATTCAAGAATTTTATCAAAACTACGGTCCGAAATATGCCCTTTAGACTTTATGTTCAATATTCGAGCAATTGAAGACAATTGGGTCATTGTTTCACAATTTGCACACAATACTCGGTCAGCTGACTTTAGCAAGTCAAAAAACTATTTTTCTTGTGGGTTAGGTTCTTCTTCAATATTTTCCCTATTTTCCTCAAAGGTATAACCGGCCTCATCATAAACCATTCGCATGTACGAATTTTTAGTTTCATCCACATAATTTGTTATAAACCCAATCCCCCCTTCATACTCATTTAGGTTGACAGACGATTCTGCTTGATTACCCCTTGAGGTGCTACAAATGTCGGGCTCCCCATGTCGTGTCTACTCAAAATAATTGGGGACAAACCCTTTTCTCAGCAAATGCTCATTAACTTCATTAATAGTAAGGAAACATTTGTGTTTGTACATTTTACATGTGACATCTAATCTTTGTCCCCTCCATATATGCAGGTTGAGAATATGCATAATGAATAAAAGCTTCAACTCCCTCAACAAATTCAGGATTAATGAAACCATTAGCTGATAATCGTCTATACATCCAAGATCTATCCCAAAAACTTATTTTTTTGACAACTGTTAATTTAAAATAGTGAATCCATAGTTAGTATCATTCATGTTAGCAAAATATTTCAAAACATTTAAGATAAGAATGTGAATCAAGATCACAAGTTCTCATTGTGATTCCTACGCTCCTCATATTTTTCACCGAAAAGCCTCACAGTTACTATGGATCACAAGTTATGGGTTAAGGTTTATGGGCTGAGATCTAAAATATTTGTAAACTTAAGATCAAACATATACATTTGTAATCATATATGTTAGAAGATAATTAATGTTAAAACTCTTATATTAAATATGTACTAATTCCAAATATAATAAGTATTCATAAAAATAAATTATTTTAAGATATACAATTTTAAAAAGATACGTGAAAAAATTTGCACATGAAAAGTAAAGAGAAGCTTCAGATAGCATAAATGAAATAACTTAGATGTCATATCATTATATTGGAACTATAATATAACTCAAACTCATCTTATATTAATTCAATGATAAACTGAAGTTCATAACACAAACAAGTTTCACATCGTGCAGGACATTTCAATTAAAAATGCAGGAAGTTCAAATGGGAAGTTCAAACCACAAACAAATACCCAAATAAAGGTAAGTTCAAGAAAAATGTAGTAAAAAGCAAAATCACTAACCTCAACCGACACGCAGAAGGATCTTCCTAAAGTACGTGAAGGAAGATAATGATGACGGACCTAGAATGAGAAATATAGAAACTAATACAAATGTCATTCACCATGTGTGAAAAATCATTGTTGACATCCATAGTTATAAGGATATGAATGTCATTTGAATGCTTGTTAAAGCTTCTCTTCAATCTCCTTCAACCAATTCCCAAAGACATTCACATTTTACGAAGCGGGATATAATAAATCAATTGCTATGAAATATGATAATCAATGAAGGTCATTAGCTATACATGGAGCCTATTGAAAATTCGACAGAGTTTTTCCTATAAAATGGGCATCCCCCTTTTGAAAGAAAGGTCATTCCTGCAATAAAAATACACTTCTATATCCACCAATAACCACAACTCAGTTTTGGTCTCCAAACTATATGTCTATTCTCAATTGATTCCACAAGCATTTACATCACAAAATCTATAATAACCCAATTCAAAAATCAATTATACCAATTTCTAACCCATACACCCTCATTTGTAGTCAATACATCAAGATATTCTCAAATCTAATCAACAATAACTCAATTTAATCAATTTCATTCATTTATATAAGAACATAACCCTTTCTAAATTTTGAGGTACCTCGAGAATAAGATTATTTAGGTATGAGTTACTAGGATTTCTAAAAGTCAACTAGATTATTTAGGAAATTCCTAGGCATGAGAATTAGTCAGGAAGTCCAATATCTAGAAGTCATGATAGTTCCTATTACATTCAATAAATCTTTAAGGCTAATTAAATTTAAAGAAAGTAGCATTAGGCTAATTAATATTTTAAAATACTTGGGATAATTAAGCTGTATCTTACACATAAGACTATCATTTTAATTATGGATCTAGAAGTTTCGACTATAATAGGTAATGTCGAGGAATTGGGCTCAGATGAGGATGTTGTGCATAATGATAAAGTTAACTTAATTAACTTTAAAATATAATGTTAACTTAATTAACTCAAATAACTTTATCATATTAAAGTCAATACTATTTCAATTAACATGATTCATATGCAAAGTGACAAAGCAAGAGGAGATATAATAGACTGTACATGGGAATTAACGACCTACTTAACAACTGTCACAATTAAGAAGAAAAGAAGATAGGGTATAGTATATGTAATAGAAGAAGTTCCAAAAGCAATCCAATTATATGCTATTGTGATTCTTCACTAATTAAGATTAAGTGAATCTTTTGAAAAAGTTCCTTATTCTAGATAGTGTAAATACAACTCCTATGTTGATACTACAACTTGACCACTAAAAAAGCTATCATTGCTCTCAGTGATCATGAACTTTATGGCGAGGTATGAGTGTGGACACTACATAATTTACAAGAACATTAATTATATTATCATCATCAAACCAACGGTTATTCTTTGTCCATCTCGCAACACAAATTGTCATGTCCATTTATTTTTGTCAACTTCTCATCAAGTTATCTGTTGTCTTCATGATCATTATAACATACCAGAGCTTTTGTTTAGTTATATTGGCAATTAATGACAAAGTCAAGGAATACATCAAGATATTTGTAAGAATAACAAGTAGCTGTATCTTTCTCTTGTTAAGATTTTGATGTAGTAGTAACTGCTTCTTCTTTTGTTAAGATTTCAGTGGAGTAATACCTGGTAATGGAATAGGCCCAAGGACACTACATATTTTCAATCCATATTAGTCTATTCATAACCTTTACACTAATTTATGTATTCGATTTGAATTCAAATACATGGAATATTTCATATTTTTTCTTTAACAAGATAATGACATAAAATCAAGTATAATATTCAATTTAAATACTAACTTATATTAATTTTTAATTAAGTTGACATAAACACAGCCATTGGTATGGCTAGTATTACTTCAATTAAATGTTGGTTATTAATTAGAGGATTGGATGGGTTTGTTACCCTATAAATTAGACAACGGGTTGGATGTCTATAGGTGATTGCTAGGCCTTAGAATCCCTACCAGTAATAACCCACGAGGTAGAAGCTATAACTCAATACTTGTTGCAATGAGTGGCTTTTTTCTTCTACCTATTTTTTTCATAGCTTCTTAATGTCTTGTTATAATAAGTAGTCCACATTAAAAAAAAACTAACATCAACTAACAATTATAATAAATATCTTCTTCCGTTTGCATAAAGGAAAGTGTAAAATAAGTCTAATACTGCTGCTAACAAGTTTATGACAATTTAGAAACTATGAAAACGTTAAGATTCCCTCATATGAAATGCCTAGTTAATTAACTAAACCTCAAAAAACTTACTATCATTATAATATGTCAGTTTTAATATTCAAACACCTCCTACATCAATATATAAACAAAAGAACAATCCTTAATCTATAATACAACATGTAAAACAATTCAATCAATGGCCTCCATTAAATTTTCTCACATGTTAAATGGTAAAACAATCTAAGCAAACTCAGGTTAATACTATGACATGCTAAGAGGGCCTAATCAGCCCGATAAGTATCAATACAAACAATAATAGACATTCATACATATCACATTATCCATAACATTCATACTCCACAAATATCCAATCATAATCACCAAAGTCGATGCAATGTTTTATTCAATCAAATTCCCATAGAATATTTTCAATACACCCTAACTATAAACATTTAAAAACCAATCATAACTATAATTAGAGTTTAAAATGACAACTCAATCCAATGTAGTTTCATAAACATTAGGCAGAAGAAAAAAATTTGACTATTAACCAATTTCATCCATGAATAAATTAGATAAACACTTAATCATCCATCAATAAATTAGATAAACACTTAAACCATAGTAGCTTCCAAACCCCATACACAAACATTTACACATAATGAAACACATATTCATTTCGGTAAAATAATGAAGGGCTCCATGTGGTCGACATACCTTCACCAAACGTGCAGCTCCACGATCAGAGAAGACGGCAGCAACAAACGGTGAAGATGCGACAACTAGATGAAGAAGACAACGAAGAAGAAGAAGTGACGAAGAACAGCGGTAAAGGTGGAGAACGAAGGAGGAAGGTCAGGCATTTTAAAGGTAACGAAACGACGTCGTTTGGTTTAAAATTAAATGACGTCATTTCGTTATTCTTAAAAAGTTTAACAGAAGCAGTCGACAGATGACGACATTTTAATAGCTAACTTACCGACGGACATTTTCGTCGGTAAAGCAAAAATTGTGCGGCAAACTTCCCTGTGCAATATCAGTGATGGATATTGCTACCATCAGTAATCCAAATTTTTCCAGACAAGTTTTCTGACGGGTGTAGGATTATCATTGGTAATTGGCAACGGTTTCTTTACTGTTGCCAATTTTTGTCAATAATTGGATGATTTCTTGTAATGAATTATTACCTAAATGTATAAATATACGTTGTATACTATATATAATGATTACTAAGATCACTACGCTATATAATGATGACTACAATCACTGAACAGGTTTTTATACAAATATATTTAGATATGTTGTAATTTGATGTAGGTTTAAATAAATACTAATAGTTTTAGAATTTGAGTTCACTTTAATAACCTACCTTATACTTATTGTAGGTCTACCTTTTAAACAGGGTCATTCTTAGTATTTTGTAAATTTTGGGAAAAGTAAAAATAGGGTCTTTATTTTTACTTATTGTTGGGCTCTCATAAAGAATAAAAAGAAACAAAATATCACTACAAGCAATCAAAGAATTATCGACGGACATTACCAACACTAAATCCAATTATTCCGTCGGTATTAATATTTACCGACGGAATTAAATGAAGGACAAAAGTATTGTTAATACGGGCGTAGGTAACTATAACGATGGAATATCATATGCCTTTCTGTCGGTAAAATATACCGACGAAATTAAGGAAACCGTTGGTATATCGGCATAAATATACCGACAGATTAACAGAAGCAATTGATAAATAAAACGAACAACTTATCGATGGTATACAATTTTCTGTTGGTAATATGGAAATACTTTTTTGATGGAATTCTTATTCCGTTGGAAATATTTAATCATATTTTTCGACGATTTTCTGTAATCCGTCGGTAATTAGAAGTTAGAATTTTTTTTACAAATCCTGACTAAATTTTGTTTGATGATCTTATAGAAATGCAAAATTTCAACAGTTGTGAATTATCTTTACATATTAAATTTATTTGTTTATATATTTAATTTGTTCAAACAGAAGTTGATTGGTGACATAAAGTTCAAAATTTGTTAATTGATAATAAAAACATTAAAGTGTACATAACATATCTTTTTAATTGAAAGCAAATGACTACAATGATCTTAATGTCTTGGTGATGGAGGGTGTTCAGAGGTGTTAACCCTCCCCTTTAGCTGCTCCAGCTCCTGTCTCAGTTGAGCCATCTGCTCCATTTGCTCTTGCATATGAGCCATCTGGTCCATCTTCTCTTATATGTGAGTCATCCTCTCCATCAATGTATCCACTATGGCCCAAAGCTCGGTGACTTCCGACGATTGTGCTTGTCTAGTAGACGTTGCTATATTAAACATGAAGGATTGCAAATAACAAGTATTCGCAAATGAACCTAGCCTAAATGTCTGTCCATGACGGTCCCTACCACTGACAATATCAAAATACGTCTGAGTCTCATCAACAGATTGTTCCTCCTAAGACTACCGCTAAATGGTTTGCTGTATTTGGTCTTATTAGAAACCAATGTTTACATTAGTAAGGGATTATTCATAATCGTAAAACTAAATGATTATAAAAGAAATAATAATAAGGCATTAAGTTCACATTTATTCAGTTCTCTACATCAGCTGTTGACGAATATCACACCGTCATGCTTCTTAGTGTGAGTATGCAAAGTAGCTGAGTATGTGCAGGAGGAATACCCAAAGACTTTTCATGCATATTTAACCTAAATGTTTAGATGTGAACTATATTTAATAAAAATTTCAATAGAGTTTCCCCAAATTTTATAATATGTCCCCCTGTTGAACAAATAAAAAAACTCAACACAGTCCTATATAGCACCAGGCATTTATACCATTACCATTATCTATAATACAGCAAAGTAAAACATGTACAAAATAAGTGTGAAGTTTAGATAGTTAGAAGTCTTTGTGCATGCTCGTGGTGGGTTATTGATCCTCCCATATGTACAGGAAGACTCTCTCCTCCCGGGCCTTCACATCTGTTAGTGGAGTTATGCCCTGAGATTGCCATTACCATAGGGCTTCTCCAATACTCCTACCATCGACTCCATATTTGCTCCGAAATATAATGCGGTCATACACCAGCCTTGCGTATCGCACCAATAAAGTCGTGATAACGTGTACGAGCTCACCTCTCCCATAGTCTATATATGTTGGCGTCGATACTAGAATCTCAGAAAAATTCTTTCTGAAATAAGAAGAAAAAAATTTAAAGTAATATCATGCAATAATATTTATGTAATTAGTTTATATAAAGCAATATAAAACAAAACTAAATGTTTATTGTACCTCAAACTCCTAAAAGTAAAATTCCTTTGTTGCCTGAGAGATATTCTTCCACATATAATCCTCAAGATCAATCCATTCTTTAAATTTAGAAGTCATATTTCTAGAACACGGTCTAGACGGAAGCAACCTAATATAAGAAGTCATTTGATAAAATGAAAAAACTGATAAACATATAACTTAATTAAAAACAAACAGTCATTAATGTGATTTCACTTACAGAGTGCCATCAATTACTATGTACTTTCTTCCATCTGGTCCCTCAGCTCCAGGCCTGCGGACGTCTCCGTCATCCAATATCATCCAATAAAGCGGTATTGGATGATATATGAGTTGGGGATGGGGATACGAATGGTGTAGCTTGTCCTGCAATAAGTGATGCCTCATCTGTAGTTGTAGGTCCGGGAGGGGGAGGAGATGAGTTAGTGGAAGCTGCAAAATGTGATGGTCCACCTAAATAGTAAGTGTCGCCGATCATGCCTCTAAACCTGGGCCACATAACCTCGCGCTGTCTCTTTGGTCCTATAATTTTACCTAAAAGTCATTATTTATCGAATTTTCTACTTATATAATAATTTGAATTTAGTATTTGATACAATATATGGAAAAGGAAAAAAGGCGATTTGTTTAATGTCATATTCAAGTACAAATGACGAAAATGATAGTTAACAATCATAGAATAAAAACAATAACAACCCTTATTCAATAAGGCATAGGATAAATTCTTACAAATACAACAATATATCAACATTCAGTTGCTTATCTAGTATATTGCAACAATAAATCAAAATGATATAATTATTTTGTTTGATTCCATATGACATGGGATTCGGTAAACATAAATGAGTCCCTGATGTCTAGATTCCCGAGAAGTGTCCTGGCACGTTCAAACGCACCAATTGAAACAGTAATACTTCTTCTCTCAGGTGTATGATTTTGAACACCTTCTTACAACAATGTTTCTGCTATAGCTAAACTTGTAGAGGATACAGTGAATGCGTGGCCAGTCTTAGTGTGAAAGACTAACTCTCCAGATAAACTACTAGCGGGAACTGATTTACCTAAATCACAATTAATATATAACTTTCATAATGTCATATTAGAAAAAGGTTAAACAAAGTAATAATGGATATTAATGCATACGTGAATGTCCAGAAGAGGTTTGTGGAATTGACGAATTTTGCAAAAGAATTGATCTCCCTAATCCTTTACATACTGTTGTGACATCGCTCCTGCCTCTATCGGCATACATGTCATCTTCGAGATTTAAGGAAGCTTAAAACATGTAGTATAGATTATCAAATGTGAATATATATAATAATTTCATCACAGGAAATGAGATGTACATAATAAGGAAAGAGACGTTATCCAGATCATACTAAATACCTTAAAGTAGAAGATTGGCCATAGAAGGCAAACAATCATTAGTGTATGAAGTGGCGAATTTTTCTACATACTTTATCCTTCGATTGGAACAATTTTGTCACATTCCTCCCAACGGAAGGAATTACTACCATCCAGAATCAGTTGCCATGTCAACATTCCTTAAATAAGATTTGCAATGAAATTCTTTACATAATATACTAAAAAGTAAATAATTTATCAAATTGGTTAAAAAATTCAATTACAAACACAATTTAATCATTATCATAACTTAATTGTAAAGTACAATCATCTTCTTCTTCGGAAGAATAAGAATCAAACTTGGGCTCCTCTTCAGATCCCTGACCCTCGTCATCCTCTCCAAATGAAATTTTAACAAATTCGTTCAATGGATCGTTTAAAAGTTCATTATCGTCATATGTCACAGATGCATTTAGAAAAGTGACATCTTCCTGAAATGCTTCAATGTCAACTCTCTGCTCTCCCTCTCTATGTGATTGGAAAACATCTTTAGGTTTAACTGTGCAAACCGCCAACCAATCTATCTTATCTCGTCACAAGCTTGGAAAAGGGACATAACACACCTGTTTTGCTTGCATTGCCAACACGAAAGGTTCAAACTGTCTCAATCTTCTCCTTATGTTGACTTTAACTAGATTGTATTGGCTATGTACTTTTGTTCCAACATTTGGATTCGGGTCATACCAGTGACATCTAAATATCACACATCGCTTAATTGGCAAAGCAGGGTACTCAACTTTAAGTATTTCAATTATTTTACCATAGTAATCTATCAATTCTCCCCATATGTCAACTCCACTGTTTATTGTTTCCATACTATGCCCATGATATTCTGTGTGGTATTTGTATCCATTCACGAAATAAACCAGATACGATTTAACAGTTCGCAGAGATCCCTTTGAAAGATCACTATTGAACTTGTTTTCTATTGGATTTTCTACAGCCTACATAAAAGAAATTATGATACCATTAATGTATAATATTATGAGAATACTTAAATATGGTATTGAACTATTAGAATAGTTGTAAGTAAGAACTTACATTTCTCTCTAACCATCGAGGAAAGTGTTTTCCAACTTCTTTATTTATATCATCCTGTATGTTGTCCGACATTATGTCGCATAACAATGTCTCGTATAATCTAAATACATTATTATGTATTTCAATAATGAACAACACAGAAATTTAAAGGAAGAAATAACTATGTTCAACTTACTGCACGAAAGGTAGAACCTCCTGACAGTTCAATAAAATGTAACCCTGTGCAGCCTCAATTTCTTCCTCTGTTAACATTTTTCTTGTTGGACGTCCATTTGTTCATCCAGGATTTATGAAAATGGACAAGTTATCATCAACATCACTCGTTCCTCCCCCATCGTCATTACGAAGAACTTTTCTCTCTCTTGTGTGAACATGCAGCTCAAAATAATGTCCACAAAATGTACTAGCTTCCTCCACTAAATAAGCATTACATATCGATCCTTCAACTCTGGCATTGTTTTTCACTTTTTTTAAGTGATGAAAATACCTATATTGGATAAAATGGTTATTACAATTTTGTAGTAAAAACATAATAATATGGTTATAGCAATATTGTTTCTTGACTTTCCTCTCAAATGGATACATCTATCGATATTGAACTTGTCCGGCTAGTTTTGCCTCTTGTGCTAAATGCACAAGTAGATGTTCCATATAGTTAAAGAAGCTTAGAGGAAAAATCCCTTCTAACTTGCATAGAATTACTATAATTTCCTTTTCAAGGTTTTCCATGTCCTCCAATTTGAATTCAAATGATCTTAAACTTTTGAAAGACATACTTAATTCTGTTATTACTTCCTAAACCTTATTTGGTCGTAACTCCCAAAATGTAATTGGAATTAGCCTTTGCATAAACACATAACAGTCATGACTTTTCATTCTAAATAGTTTGTACTTCCTCAAGTCCATACACCTAGCCAAGTTTGAAACAAAACCATCGGGAAACTTTAGACTTTTCAATAATTCACACAAAAGCTCCTTTTATTTTTTGTCCAAAGTGTAACATGCTTTCAAATATTTTCCAGTGTGAATATCTTTATGTAATTCATTCCTTCTACAAACAAGTTACAAATCAGCTCGTGATTTTGCATTGTCTTTTGTCCTCCCTTCATTGTTCATAATGGTATTGAACAAGTTGCCAAAAATATTTTTCTCAATATGCATAACATCTAAATTATAACGTATCAACTTTGTTTTCCAATATGGCAAATCCCAAAATATGCTTCATTTTCTCCAACCAAAGTTTTGACTAATGCTTGTATTTACTCCAACTGTAGCACTCCACTCCCGCGGGACACGAACCCGACATCGTAGGTGATATCCGAGTCCGTGACCCGCAAGGGTGGCAGGCTAGAGTACTCGAACACA
>JANVCQ010000004.1:7771402-7800220 GCA_025531925.1 Erythroxylum plowmanianum
AATACTTTCATTAAGGCACATGTCTCAATACCGGATAAGACTGTGTACCTCTGGGAGACTTTATCAAGAAACTCCTTTGCTATGTCTGTGTTCGGAAGTTCACTCTGCAGATGGTTAGGTACGGATTTCCTAATGGTCATCAGATGTAATCTGTTAGACCGATCCTAGGCTTCATAGGCTACTTTATGAGCTTCACAGCTCATGGATGTAATTGGAGATGGTTTACCCTTCCATATGGCCATTTCTACTACAGCTATCTCCATAACTTTCAAAACATCCTCCGTCCAATTCTTTGTATTGAAACCAACAAGGGTTTCAATGACGACACTAATTTAGTTGACTGAAAAGGTGACTTCATGATGATGAACTTTAAATCAGCACAAATGTAGGATAACAACGATACTAAAGCCATTGATAGTATCTTCCTGAAAACCCGATCACACATATTATGAAACACCTTTGGGCTGAATACATAATGGAGTATAGACTATCAACTCCCCTGACACTACCACCTTTCGGTGAATAGAGCAGTCGAGCAACAGCTTTCCTCCATCTAATGCCTTTATGTACATCTCAAAATTTTATGCAAGGCCAACACCTTTGAGCAGAATAACCAAACATAAAATCAGAGACATCCCCCAACATGTAAGCAAAACAATCTAGAATACTGACTCGAAAGGCTACTTTGGTGACTACATTCTCATCAGCATCCAAAAAGTCCGCAAACACAAGGGATACAGCTTTATGTCATCCTCACATTCTTTATGGGCATACTGTATGTGACAATGCAACCTCAATAAATGCAAAAAAATCTAATGCACAATCCCATTGTCACACACACATGCTGAAGACATTCTTCGACAACTTGATTTGAGACTTTCGTGAACGAAAAATCTCAATAGAATGACTATCGTGCGCCACCGGATACTGAACCGACCTCCTGAGATATGACAATGTCATGTATCTCCCTTATGGCAAGTTCATTACACGAAAATTCACTCAAAAATGGCTTCAGAATGTCTCAATTCCTATTTCTGATTGATTATCATGCAATCCCGAACATTAAAAATGAGACCTGAGACACGACACCTCATGTATCTCCCTCATACGAAGTCCAAAGCATGAAAATTCAATCAAAATTGGATTCAGAATACCTTAATTCCTTTTTCTGGAGTTAAACTTTACTTTATCACAAATGTAATAAATCCAAAAAAATAGAAAAAAGGTTACTGTATAAATTTTCCGGACCCAAAAACTAACCCAAAACACCCCGGGGTAGCTTTATGGGAAATTTGGAATTTTTGGGGTTTTTTGTGTATAACTGTAGCTTACGTCAGCATGACGTCAGCACTGCATCAGGCGTCACGTCAGCGCGCGTGGTGCCAGGACGCGTGCTCGTCACGCTCGTGGCCAGACGCTCGCCAGATGCGTCTGGCGCGTGCTCATCACTCGCAGACGCGTGGGTACTGTGCGTGCATGCCTTACACGCGCCAAACACATGTCCGCAATCCGCCTGTGCCACGTGTCTGCCGTGTGGGCGATCGGATGGGACGCGTGGGCTGCTCGCTCCCGCCGTTCGACGTGAGTCGGTGCGCGAGCCTCGACTGGAGCGACGCGGCGCGCCCTAATTGGCTCGTGGGTCCCACGTGCGGTCCGTAGCCGTGCGCTCCAACGGCTACAGTGACGTCGGGCGCGTGCAGTGAACGCGCCTGACATCCTCCGAAGCATCTGACGTCGGAGGCAATTTTTGGTGCCTCAGAACTCCGTTTGGCCCGTTTTCAACTCATTTTTCGTAGCTAACCTTATGTATACTACTTTTACGCAATTAATCACGCAAAAAAGTTGAAAAACGAATCAAAAATAATAAAAAACTAAATGAGATGAAAAACTGAAAAACCTTTGTTTCCGACAATCAAATCACGTAACCGCTCTGATACCACATGTTAGTACGTAGTAGATTCCTTATTACGTACTCCAGGGTCCCGTGAAAGGATAAAAAATGAAGGTAATGCGGAATACCTGGATTTTGGTTCCATTTCTGATTCCAATGCCGATTTCGAACTCCAAACGGCTTCGAATCTCCCAGGGTCTTTAGCGGAAAACGATCACCGACTCACGGGCTAGGCCTTTCTACAGTTTCCTCAAGTTTCGAGCTTCCTTAACGGGTCAGGAACCTTATGCTCGTGAACGTTCTCTTTTGAGTAACTGCAGGAGACCTAACCTTTATATAGCTTCCATATCAAGCTTCTCCATCACAAGGTCGATATGGACCCGGTCCACACTAATCAGGACCTATTTTTTACCCATACTTTGACCCATTAATCTAGATCATTTATTGGGCCACTTTATTATCTTTATCTGGATCAAATGGCGTAACTTAACCGGTAATTTATTTAAAAACTAAAATTGTAATTAATCTTGTCCAACTTTATGAGACATTGACAAAATTGCCCCTAAGGACAAAAATGTCTAACAGAGAAACCCTAGACCGTTTTTCCAACATGTTGCCCAATAAGCGTATTGCTTAAGAATGCTGTTATATCTCGTCACTTGGCTTACACTTCGTGTTGAGAAAAGAAAAAGCAATGGTAACTTGTTGCAAGAGAACAATTCATAAAAGATCCCTTGAGATCAATTTTAGAACATCATGAGAAAAGCAATTGGTTTACTTGTCTTTAAATAGGTTATCTTGTGCTTTGACAAACATTTTCACCTAATGGCTCTCCCACACACACATATATATATTGTTAGGATATATTACATATATCTTTTATTTAGTTTTGACATTTTAGTTAGACATATAGGATATAACGAGACTCTCACTTATTGATTAAAGATTGCATTCACTTTAGAATCTCTACAGTGGGTGTTGTATACATATCCTAATCATTATAGAAGTCTATTTTAAATATGATGTTGTCTAAATCTCCAATCTACGGAGGAATCCTTGAAGTTTATCAAAATACGTGGACATCTCCTAGTTGTTGTTGAATTCTATTGAAAACACAAAAGGTGATTAAACCAAGTGGCTTTTGTAAAGACCATTCTACATGTGTGTGATAATTGGAAAAAGGTTCAGTGGTTTTAATTGATATATTGCATAATGTTGCTTGAATTTTATGTAAAAGAAGGGTGGCGTTTGTGGCTAGGTGGAGTGGCCTTGCATAGCTGTTGTGGGTGTGTGAGCACAAAAAAATATTTAGTGGGTGTTAAAGTTGAAATCTATTATCGTGGGTGCCTTCACTTGATGTGCGTGAACATTAAAACACGCAAGTGGAAAAGAAACGCAAGGCAGTGTCTGTAGCAACAAAAACGAACATGCGTGAGTTTTTGAAGGTGGATGATTCATGCGTCTTTGAAGAAAAATATTGCTTGTTGCGTATGTTAATCAACACAGCTGATTAATGTGTTTTGATATATGAGCCACGGTGAAGTTTTTTGGTCAGTAAGGTGAATATAATCTTCAGTGATGTGGGAACTGGTTATTACTTAAAGCTACACCGTGACTTATTTTTGCAAAGAACGAATCAACTATGGAGAAGGTTTTCAGCTGGGTTATTTTAAGAAGATAAATTCATAAAGAAGTTTTCCTTGTCTCAAATATTTTTATTTTTTAATTTTCAGTTGGTTAAATACTTGAGTTATTTTTATTTATTATTGTTTGAGTGGAAGTAGTTAGACAAATCCTTTGATAAGGTTAGTATGAGGCGGTCATATTGTTGGGTATGAAAATCTTTCACGGGAAGTGAAGTTGAGAGATAGTGTCAAGGGTTGAGTGGTATCGATTCAGTAAAGCCTTGGGTAAATCTATTATACTTCAGTGAAAGTGATTAAGCTGGATGAGAGCCCCGCAAACGTAAGCAAAGTGTGTCAAACTGCGTTACTAAATTTTTTATGTTTTTATTATTTTAATTTTGCTTGTTTTTATTTTATTAGTGTGAAAGAAGTTTGCGAAAAGTTTGAAAAAACAAACTTTGGGTTTTTCATATATATATATATATACACGTACATACATAAGCTATAGGGCCCCATGAATTGATGTTAAGAATAAAATTGAAGGAATCCACAAATAAAGCATTCTTTGTATGTATTTACTGTCATTAGCCTCGACTACAATAAGAGGCCTTCAATTCTCGTTCCTGTATAAAGTAGTTAGGAAATTCTTATCAATGAGTCGATCATTCAATTCACGTACGAATCTTCTTACCGTTCAGTATATGGTGACTGCTTTTTTGTTTCCGAGCTACTTTCAAAGTCTCTGTCCTTTCTATTTTCTTAGACCTGCGTGGGGAAGAAGAGAAATAAAATATAGAATGACATATGTTTCTCCCCCATTTGATTCCCAGCATATCCAACACTGATATATTAAAGACGACCTGCCTGGAAGTTGGCCCATCCATTCATTACGTTTCCTTCTGCTGCTTTAATTAACGTGCTTGAGATCTGATACACTGCATAGATTCCCATCAAATGGATCTCAAAATCCCAATAATCTGACAGATCATTGTTTTTATTTTAAAATTTTCCAAAAACTCGTTGTGATACCAATCACAAATGTAGTGGGAAAATGTATAATTTGTCTGTATCATTTTAATGAATAATTGCAACTAATAATTAAGAAATAAAATTATTCTCTATCGTTTGCTTAAATTTATTTATACTTAATTTATAAAATTAATTATTTATTAATTTTATTATTTTATTAATATCTTGTTTTGTTAAAGTTATTTTTAAAAATAATTTAAATTTTGTGATTATGATCATATTATAATTTCAATTATACAATAATTATTTTATGAAAATTTTCTCTTATGTTAAGTTTTAAGTATAATTAAAAATTCACTATAAGAAAAATAGATTTTAGCAACGAAAATTACTGACGAAAAATAAAGATATTCTATTGGGAAATAAATTTGGTGACAGAAATTATTGACGGAAAGAGTCGTAAGAGAAATGGTTGTAGGTAAAATTTAGTGACAGATAAAATGAATCTGCTGTAATTTAGAGACAAAATTTTGCATTTCCATCGCTAAATTAAGGTAAATTTACTGATGAATTTAGAATATTGTGTTAATTTGCCGACGAAATCACAATATTCTATCGATGAATTTAACAACGTTAAGTTCTAGGTTCGTAGTTAAATTTACTAACGGACATAAAACATTCTATCGCTAAATTTACTAACAAAAAGTATTATCTGTCATTAAATATTTACTGATGGAATAGATTATTCCGTCGGGAACTTAGCGATAGAGTTATATATCCATCGGTAACTTAGCATTGAAATGAGATATTCTATCGATAATATAAAAATCCGTCGCAAATTAGCGACGAAATATTATATTTTCGTCGAAAATTTTAATTGTGATAAATTTCAACCGCCATTTTTCACTTCCTACCTGATTTTTCTGTTGATAATATTATGAATTTTTTTGTACATTTAGTTTCTATAAATAATATATAACATTAATTATGTAAGGTAAACATTATCCTGAATAGTATAATAAAAAATTATAATGTACATGAATAATTATCTTGAAATTACTGTCAATTAAGAAATTATACAAAAACTTAAGAGTTGCAGACTATCATTACATTCACTTATCCACAAGTTATGCAAGCGGTGAAGGCGGATGCTCTGACTACTACGATGAGATCATGTCCCTACCTTTTCAACTCATCTACCTCATTGCGGATTTGGGTTATACACTCCATCAGCCTCTCTAGTGTGCTCTCAAGTTGAAGGATTTTCTCAGTTGATGTGATCCGCCTACTAGATCTAGTTGTAGTGAATGTGGAGAATTGCGAGTAACAAATGTTTGCAAATGAATCTAAGCCGAAAATCCTTCAACGACGGTCCCCACCTCCTACTACATTAAGATACGCTTGAATATCATCAACAGTTTCAGAGTTCTGACACTGTCGTTTAATGCTTTCTTGTATTTGATCTTATCATTATAATTGTTTATGTTAATAAGTGATACTTTTTAAGAATTAATATTAAAGTGTATATTTTACATACATGAAATTGTATATATTGAGTATTGACGAAGGTCACACCATCATGTTTCTTGGTGTAAGTGTGCAAAAAGAGTTAGTGTGGTCTAAGCTTCCTGCCCATAGATTTTTCCTGCATTAGAATAACTTGTTATAAGTGAACTACAATTTACAAAAATTTTGGTAGAATTTTATCTATTTTTATGATATTTGTCTCCTATTAGACAAAAAAAATTTAACTCAACAATACAATCATTAATGGCACCAGACATTTATAATATTATTATTCTCCAATATGCATATATATATTCATTTTAAATTTCATATATCAAATTACATTGAAATCAAATTTCGTACATCCAAGTATAAAAATCAGGATATAAGTGTAAAGTTTTGATACTTACAAGTTGAAGTGCATGCTCTTGGTGGGTTAAATATCATCTGGTGTGTACGAGTAAACTCTCTTTATCTGGTGCTCCATGTCTATTGACAAAATTGCGCTTTGAAATAGATATTGCCTCGAGTGATGCCCAATACTATTGCCAACGACTCTATATTTCTTCATATATATATAGTGGTCATACACCATTCTTATATATCGAAGCAAGAAAGTCTCTATAACGTGTGCGAACACGCCTCTTCTATACATTATAAATTACAACATCAAATTTTGGATCCCAAAAAAATTATTTCTGAAAAAACAAAAACATGTTATAAGTACTTATAAACGACAATATTTATCAAATTAATGTATAAAATCAGATAAAATAAAAAAGATTAAAGAATATACTTTGTGTACCTCAAACTCATGATGATAAAAATCCTTTGTCAGTTGAAAGACATTCTTCCATAGATAACCCTCAAGATCTATCCTCTCCTTAAACTTGAATGAGATATTGCTTGAGCACATTCCAAACGAAACCAACCTAATATACATGTTATTTTAGATCATTTTCAAATCAAAACCTATAACTTCAGTATCTACCTATGGTGTATCATGTATTACAAAATTTTTAGAATTTTACTTACAAATTATTGACAATTGTGATGTACATTCTTCTATCAACTCCCTTAGCTCCAAGTTGGAGGTCGCTTCCTTCATCCATAACTTTTATCCCTGATATCTCTAGCAATATAGAAGTGGTAAATGATGTAAGGTTGGTGGATGCTACAAATTAATGGCTCCTCATGTCGTGTCCACTCAAAATAATTTGGAACAAATATTTTTCTTAACAAATGGAGATTCACTTCATCAATCGGAAGAAAACGAATATGTTTGCACTTTTTACATAAACATCTGATCTTTGAATCATCCATATATGTAAGTTGAGAACATATATAGTGAATAAAAGCTTCATCTCCCTCAATAAACTCAGGATTAATGAAACCATCTGGTGTTATTTGTATATACATCAAAGATCTATCAACATTACTCATTTTTGCAAAACTATTATTCAAAGAAGATATTTCATAGTTAGTATCCTTCATTTCTCCTAAGTTTACAGAACATTTAATCTTTACTTTACAGAACATCCCCTAAGTTTTTACAGGTCTTTGACCATTTCTCCTCCATATTGAAACCAACCTATCCCACCATATGAGTTCAAGTATTTATGTTCGAATTAATCACCTACAAGTTAATTTCTAAAGTTTGATTTTAAATAAGCACTATGGTACGTGACATTATTTACACCTGTGAATCGAGAAAGTAAGTTTTCGTTGTGACTCCTAGGCTCGTGGAATTTTTTACCGATAAGCCTCATGGAAGCTGCATCACAAGTTTCTAGCCTGCATACCATCCTAAGGGTTTATTACGCAACAAATTGTCGTACCAATTACGTGAATTTCTTATTTTAATACTAAATTTGAATTAATCACATTGGAGTTCAAGTCTTTATGTTTGAATTAACCACCTACAAGTTGATTTCAAAGTTTGATTTTAACTAAGCATTATGGTACGTGGCATTGTTTATACCTGTGAATCAAGAAAGTAAGTTCTCGCTATAACTTCTAGGCTCGTGGAATTTGATAAGCCTTATGAGAACTGCGTCACGGGTTTCCAGCCTATATACCATCCTAGAGATTTATTATGCATTGGATCATCCATGAGAGATCAAACTCATTCCACATATAGTAAATACTTATGTAATTCATATATCTACTCATCAATGATTCAAACAAAATGCAAACATAAATACTTAGACTATTAAAGAAGAACATAAAAGCTCATTAATGATTATAAGAATATTCTAAACAGCAACACAAAATCAAAACCTCTTTTACATTTACACAAAACCCAAACACAAATGCTCGTACTATTAAAGCAAAAAATAAGGTAGACATTAGTTAGACGACTTACCTAGATGAACAGATAGCCACAAACTACAAAGAAAAAGAATGAGGTTGGATGATTAGAGACACTCTAAAAACACAAAATAGGGCTAGCGAAAATTTTTTTTTGTATTTCATATAATACACTAGTTCAATAGTTTTGTATTTATATATGTTGCATACAACATCGTTATTGAGAATACGAGGAAACCTTTGTTTTTGAAAGAAGTAAAATTTTATATGAAAATGTGATCTTTGACTTTCATGGATTTATAGATCAAATTGTTAAGAAAAAGTGAGGAATGTAAGAAGGATTAAAAACTTATAATGGATTGGATATTTAACTCTAAATTAAATTATACGTGATGTTCAACAAAAGCTAATTAATATATCATATTTTTATAAGTATATCACATCTAGTTTTTATTTTTAAAATTAAACCTATGAATATAGAAGAAGCACTTATTCATGAAACTTAGACTTTTTCCTATAAATGAAGACTTGAACTAATCATAATGGCTTGTCAAGTCTTTATGTTTCAATTTAAACAATGCCTGTACATAAATACTTAGACTATTATACCGCAACCTAAAAACTCATCAATCATTGTTAAAGGTAAAAATGCAAAGAGCAACACAAAATTGATCATATTGTAGACGTTACTTAGTTGAATGACTTATCTTGATAGACAAACAATGGCAAACTACACAGAATACGAATCACGTTGGATAATTCTCGACATTCTTCAACATAAAACACAACCTGTAAGAAAGACAATTCATATATTCATGTATTTTTCATATTCTACATATGATCAACATAAAATTAAAGGCAACAATAACAATAATTAACATATAAAGACACTAAAAAAAGCACGCAATGTGAGTAGCACGATAAATAAGAACAATGAGAATAGGAAGAGGGGACCCTCTTAAATTAAAGAGGCTAATAAAAAGAAGTTACAAATAGCCCAAGTAAAGTTGAGAAAGAAAAGATTAAGGAAGTCTTGAGTTCATAAGTATGAACTAGTTTAAAGTCTTGAGATCATAAGTATGAACTAGTTCAAAGTCTTGAGATCATAAGTATGAAAAGGAAAAAACTATATTCTGGGCTCAAAAGAGTCTCAAAAGTATTTATATGTGTACATAAGTGATACTGATATGATGAAGAATGAATTGTATACTATAAAATCATGTAAGAGTGTAGCTATTATTAGCAATCATAACTTAGGTGAATTAAAGCATAAGATTAATACGTTAAAAAAGGAGGGTAATTCTTTCAACGACTCATTGTCTAAATTCACCAAGGAAGTGAGAAACTAAAATGTATGCTAAGAGCATAAAAAAATTCCAATAACAGGTATGAAATTAAATATAATTATGGGCACACATCCAATTATAATACTACATTTATCAAAGGAAAACATTTTCATATTGAATAACCTTTACCTAAGATGAAAAATAAACATAGTGCATCAATATCTAAGCATACATGTAAATCATATACAAATGCAACCGATTAGGCCTTACTCTAAAGGCAAGTCTTATACATTCATGTATGGTTAAAAATTTAGGCATAGAGCTCAATATTATCAGGAAAAGAATAGCTATAAATTCTATGCAAAGATATAAGGTAGCATGCAATCTCATTCACAGTCATCTAGGACTCAACATTATTAATGCTCCCACATATAATAGGCCTTATATTAAACATAATGGTATATCACATCTAGTCTTTACTTTTAAAATTAAACCTATAAATGTAAAAGAAGCATTTATTAGTGAAAGTTAGAATTTGTTTCCTATAAATGAAGAATCAAACTAATCTGAGAGATGTAAAGTGTGGAATTTAGTACCTAACTAAGAGAGATGTAACTTTGGCATATCAATTTAATTTTAAGACCTAATATCTACTATAGGTATTGCATTTCTATTTTCAATCCACAACCCCTGTGTAAGACTATAATTAATGTATAGTATAAACTAATTATAAACCTATAGTATAAACATGCCAAATTCGTATCTATCCTTTGTTTTTCTATGCCATGAATGATTTGTCTCGTTTATTTTCTTTTAGTTCTAAAACTAATTAACTTATATTTAATTCACCATCATCATTACGACTCTTTTTTCCTAACATCTGTTTTGACCTTTTGTTATTATTAACAATTAAGATTTAGGAAACCATACATATAGTAGTTCAATTATATATTTGTTATAAAAGTATAAATATTGTATTTGAATCCTATCCACATTATATCTAAATCCACATTGTATCTTATTCTATTTAACTTACCCTATTTAAACAAAACAAATTTATCCCTTTAGGCCTTTCATCGAACACTTTATAGGCATAACAAACTTATCCCTAACTATTAACAAAAACACTAGTACCTTGCATTTTTCACCAACAGCAACACATTCAGACGCAGAATGAACCACTAACACCTGAAATAGACACAAAAAACACAAACAAAATCAACCAAAATCGAAAACAAAACCTTCCCAAACAATAAGAAGAAAAAAATGAAAAAAACCAACTGGAAATGAGGAATAACTAACCCCAATAGATGAATAATCGGAGAAAGTGACGATGATGATGGTATATAACCGGAGAACACCAGAAGATGACGATGGCGAGGTTAGAAAGAAATGCTTTATGAATTTTTTCACATATCAGATGAAATGCGAGAAAGAGGGATCAATTTGCGTTAAAATGTGATAAAGAAATGACGCCGTTTGTGATTAAACAAACGACGTCATTTTCTTTCGAATTGAAACAACAACCCAATGTCGTTGAACTTACCGATGGACAAAAATTTCGTTTGTATTTCTTGTCGGGAATCAATGGCTTCAATTTTTACAACGATCTTCATTAATTCGTCACTAACATCCATTAGCAAAAGTTTCGGCTTCTCTTTTATCGACGCTTTTTTTTTTTGCAAAGCATATTTTTTCTGACAACTATACCGACAGGAATCATGTTCTGTTGGTAATGTACTACGGATTTTTTTCGGTCGATAAATTTCCGTCGGCAATTTACAATTTTCTTATAGTGATTACATAAAACATTCTTTATTAAATGAATAAAGCCATTAATTAATTACAACATTGATTAGTTAACAAGCATGAACTGATAAGAAGTCCTCTGCCTGCTTCAAATTGATGTCAAGCCTTAATTAGCTGTTCAAAGAAGCGACCATAATAAAGAAGATCTCTTGTAAAAGGGAGCTGCTATGGATAAACATGCCAGAACAATAAGCTTCTACCAAACTATGATAGAAATGTGCACGCATGATTTATTGATTGATACCTACACAACTAGGTGAAGAATTAGCAAGAGCCAAGACGTTATAAGCAACAATCTTTAATATTAATAGCAGTTTGGTGGGATCACCTTCCAATTGAATGTCTTTAATTATGTTTAATTTACTGCTCCATCCTAACTAAACCGACCATCCTAGGCACACCAAATCTCTCTGGATTCTTTTCCTTACAAAGAGCAGAGGGTTAGAACCCAACCAAATCTTTGATTTGTTAGCATACAAAAGTTGGGAGACTTTCCATGTTTCAATATTAGATTATTAGTAGTTAATTAATCAGCCAATACATATGGTTTGATGGTTAACTTAGTTAAACACCAGCTTCTCCACGCACTATATATATATTTCAGTACTGAACCTCCCAAAATATTATTCTTCTTATGCTTCGTTGATTTGGTAATTATCAAATCCTAAACTTGTTCATTTGGTGAGGTTTTTTCGCAAGACCTTATAAGATTAGAAGCATATCTTATAAGCTAATTAGATGAATTATTTTGTAACATTTTGTAAGGTACAAACAATATCTTATTTGGAAATGCATTCTTTTAATTTCCAAAAAAAGAAAATTGGAATAAGACCCCTTTGTTGTCATTCTTTCTCTGTGTAGTTTGCTTCCACACTGAGTCAATACTTTCTAGGTGA
This sequence comes from Erythroxylum plowmanianum, assembly GCA_025531925.1. NCBI lineage: Eukaryota > Viridiplantae > Streptophyta > Magnoliopsida > Malpighiales > Erythroxylaceae > Erythroxylum > Erythroxylum plowmanianum. Next base: position 7,783,695 of record JANVCQ010000004.1, read on the forward strand.
AGACGATAAGGATCCGTGACTAATGGCCACCCAACGGCTAACTAGTAAAAAGATTAGTAAAAGGGTTGGTTTGAAAATTGAGCTCTTTTCATTAGTTAAATCTAAAGTTGCCAACGGTTAGCTCCAATCAACATCTCTGAATCTGACGCCACAACCTCTAGCTGAGATGCTGCAGTTATATAATAATTCAATCATTGGTATTTTTTTAAACTATTTAATTGCAAGTGTTGCTTGTGAACTTCTATTAATTGACCTCGTGTATGGGCATAAGGCATTTTACTCTGATTTTGTCTGCTTAAACAATTATCAAACATTTGCTTCCACCAATTAATTTAGTGGATTAATTATAGCTCAAACAAACAGGTACCGTGGCTTTGCTGGTTCTATTGGTTGGTGCATGTGCGGGGGACAGGATCGTCTACCTAATATTATGATGTCTTATTCTATCTCATAAATTTTAATCATTTATTTATACAGGTCCCGAGTTCATTTATGTGGGACTCACGCGGAATCCACATAAATAAATGGTTGAGATTCATAATACAGAATAAGATACCATAAAATTAGACAGAAGATCTGGACTCCATGTGCCGACCGTAGCCCATCGGTGTTTCTTTTTCTCCTCCTCCTACACATTCACGCTTTCATGTTGAACCAAACACAAGGCTATTTCTGGATGTAAGATTTGGAAGACGTTTTTGAGAATACAGATAAGTGATGTAATGTACATCATTTTCTTAGCGTTTTCATGATGTCTGAAAGACAATAATGCAAGTGCATGTTTCTGTTGCCAACGAGCAATATTAGGAGAAAATTGAGGGTTGCATAATTGACACCCTCGTAAGGTCATCAATGAATGTGAGGATGATTGAACTTAGGCTCCACTACGTTTAATTACTTCGCTTTCAATTTGTTAATTGTTTTTTTTTAATATTAATAGAATTACGATCATTGATTTTTAAACGTGTACCCAAAAAATCATTGTATATACGTAATAGTTAATAAATTATACAGTATAAATAAGTTATTTAATAAATTAATAAGTTATAATTAAGAAATAATATTGAATCAAATATTTCTTTTAAATTTTTAAGCGAGGTGCAATCTCTCGCAACTTAAATTTGTAATCTTTTGAATTAGAAATTTATTTACAAACTTGATTATATATAATCTTTTAAAATGTTTTTAAAATACTATCCACCTTTCTAAACAATAAATACTTATTAAAATATAGAGTGGATGGAACTCATGTTCAAATAGAAATTGATAAGCTCATGAAAAATCAAATTGTCCTTTTAATTAATTATTTATATGTTATGCAAATTTTAAGTTATCTTTCAATACTAATGAAGCAATAGGTTTTTCAATGTTTTAAAAATAGATCAAAAGTTAAGCTAGTAAGACAAGAAGTTTAAGATTTGAAAAGTTGAATCAGTATTAAATTGTTATAAAATCAGTTAAAATGGAATAAAATTAAAAAATAAATATGATTGAAGAAAAATGTCCTTATCCATTGAAAACTTCAAATTTTAATTGAAAAAGAGATTGTTAAATGAAAATTAATTGATTTTTTAATTATAAAAATTGATTAGTTTATAAAAATGACTAATTAATTAATGTACTAATCGATTTTTAACAAAAAATATTAAAATATATCAAACTGAAAATTTAAAAATCGATCAAAAAGTTAATCGGTTCAATATTTTTATAATTAAACTGACAGATTGTTTGATTTTTTAATCATTAAATTTTTTATTACAACTAATAGTTTTTGAGTGTGTATTAACTAATCTCATATACACATGATAATTCTAAATTATGTACTCTAAATAAGTTGTTTGATAAATTATTAATTTAAATTAAATGATAATTTTAATTTAAATAATTGTTTAAAATTCAAACTCTTAGAAGTCAATAACACACAGACACCCTTTTTACGCTTATGTTCTTCGATTACAAGTTTATATAATGACAAGTAAAATCAAACTCTGAACTCAACAACATGCATTAAGATGAAAATGATAGCATTAGGCATTTGTAATCTGTAACATTTGCACTCTTTTAAATGCAAGTAGGGATGCCGGGAATAATTCCACACAAAAGAAATCAATTTATATGAAATAGTACGTCTAATGTTATATAATAAAGAAAACATATAATAATGCAAAATTCACAGGTGCAGAAACACCGTACACCTGCCGTCTGTGCAAATGGAGCCTGACATCTCCGTAAACGTGGCTGGAATCCAATGGTTTGACCGGCATAGCTGGTCTACACTACCATTCATTCACCCACTGCCTTCTGAAATCTCTGACAGTTTCTGGTTATGGGTGCTCTCTGGATTTCTCTGTTCATACCCACAGGCTTTCCTCTTTTCCCTAATTTCCACCGTTTCGTTTCTGCGCAAATGTATTGTTGGGTTTTATTTTCATTGCTAACATGTTAAATGTGGGCTATGTGACAAAATTAGTCAGATGGGTCCGTAGATTCTGCGGGACCTGACCTGCCAGGACAAAGTTGTCCTTTAGTTCATTTTTATTTTCAGATGAAATTTGGGGCTCTCATATCATCTCATGTCTTGTCTCTGGGCACGTCCAAAAGGGTAACTGTGTATCTAAATTATATTTAATTTATCTTTTATTTTTGCATTTTCTGACACGCTCTGCTTTATGTAATTGCCATGTCAGTGTAAGCCTTGTTGGGACGAACGTCGGTGCCGTGCCAATAATTATGGTGACGATTTCCAACGACAAGATGCGTCCTTCTAGTTGTTATTCTCTTTTACTTGGCTTTTCTTCAACTTTGTAAACAATTCATATGGGAAATATGATTATTATTAGTAGACAAATCAAATGAAGTGCTTGGAATTCAAAATATGAAGAAAATTTAAAATAATTTTTTATACAATCATTATTGTTATTGTTTAGTTGATTCAATGCTAGTGGTTCTTCCTCGTTTTGAAACGTTTCATGCAAAGGCAACGCATAAAAACAATTTTAAGTTATGTATGGTTCATTTATAATGCCACTATATTACGAATATAGAGTATTGATAAAAGTACTATTTATTCAATTATAATATATTATCAACCATTTCTTTTCATTCTTTACCTTTAACTTTTTTCTTGTACCTATTTACCACTTTTTATACTTATTCACCAAGCATTCCTTAATTGTATTTTAGCAATTGATAATACACGGTGAGTATGGGATAAACAAAATTTACTGGTCTTTTCTTTGGACAAAGATAATTTTTCGAAAACATGGGCGGATTTGTTTAAAGTTTAAACAGACAAGTAAGCACAATAATATTAACATCCCATTAAAATGGTCAACCCTAAACTCTAGAATGGTAATGATTATTTTTCAATAACGACGCATTAAAATTAACATTTTTTCAGATTATTAGAAAATACCCTATCGATTAACGTCACATTGTTATTGCCTCGCCTCATGTATGACATTTACGTTAAAATTTTAAGTTGAACCGAAATTCTAATGGATAAATACATGAAATTAAGATCTAATCGTTAATTTAATACGTTTCTCTTAAATATATAAAGATGCAGTAACATTTTTAATTTTTTTGCAATTTCTTTAAAAATTTCATAATGTTGTTATTAAATTTTAGTTAGATGAAAAGTATTCTATTAATAAATAATGACATTAATAACTAAGTTATAAACATTGTAAATTAGATTTCTTTTTATACTTTTAAGATGAATTTATATTTTAAACTATTATCGAATGTTCTAATACTTGATTTGCGTATGATCTAGGATCATTCAATAAAAATGGTCGATAGGTCGTTATAAAATAAATTGGGGGTAAATAAAAGCGAATACAGAAAATCAAATTGCAACCTTTGGCAACATAAAAGCTTCGGAAGTAAAAGAAAAATTAATGGCAATTTTTTTTAAAAAAATTTATTGATTGATGACAATATAAAAACTCTAAGCCTGAGATGCTTAGTCTAACTAGTAAATAAAAATTATAGTTGAAATAGTCAAGAAACTTAATAAATAGAAAGTATATATTAAATAAAATTATAAAAAGTAATATTTAATATGTTCTTACATCAGCCTCAGCTTTCTGACGCCGTCGCTCAGACACGAGACATTGATTCAAAGCAGTGAAATTTCCGAGCAAGTGTAAATCAGCATTATTCACTGATTGGCTACTGGCTTCGGCAAGAAGTAAACCAGATTTAACGCATTAAACCACACATGGGTGTACAGGGACACTTTGTGACAATGATTAAGAAAGTTCTTCCGGCTGTTTCATTCTATACTAGAACAATGCCCATTAATTCCATATTTCCCTGCAGTGGCATACACGTAAATGCCTTTAATATACTACCAAATATAGTATAGATTAGTAGTATTAATTAACCAACAAAAGTTAAGTGCTGGGAGGAGGAAGAGCTTAATCTCCCGAATTCAATCAGGACAACCGACAGTTGTATTTGTTTGCGAACAAATTTACAGGAATCATTTTATATGGTCTATCGGTCATAAGAATTGATGACATTTTGTTTTTACTCGTCTGAATAAACACATTACTAACTAAACAGCAGGAACCAAAAAAACAACATAACAAACAAAAAACTGAAAAGAGCCAATGTAAACGATGAGGGTGCGTGTGGTTCGGGGACGCCATCGTCATTGCCATTCAAGACAAGGACAGCTGGTTCTTTCCTTCCACACACAACTCTCAATCAATTCTTTATGTTTTTTTCATTTTATATTTAAATAATAATACTAAAGATTTTTATTTCCTAATCTCAGAATTAATTTACAGTTACTCCCTTTTTCTGACTTTTTAACCGTGCGTATAGTCCCAGCTTGATTAATAATCTGTTCCGTTGATTTCAATGGCGTGTCTACTGGTAATTGCTAACAAGCAAGAGATACTACTCTCTCTCTCTCTCTCTCTAGAGTCTCTTAGCTACTTGTAATTGTGTTGCGATTACTAAAGAATGGGATGTGAGGGAGAGAAGAAATGAGGAGGGCGTAGAGGACTCGGCGGCGCAAGGTAGTTCCCGGGGCCCAATATCTGTGCCGCTCTCCTTAGGTTTCTAATGGATTCTTATACTTTCTCTCTCTTGGAACCTCGCTTTGTTCTCACGGCATAACCACTTTGAAGAAGAGCAAAAGATCGATTCCAACTCTTCCTTTTACTTTATTGTGCGTTTGATTTTACACTGGCGGACCTCAAAGCAAGCCTAGCGTTTGTTAGGTTTTGTTCGTACAAAACTTGTGATCGATTCGATTTCAAATCAAAGAAGAGGAAGAGAAGAGCGATTCATTGTGTGAAGATGCTATGGGTTATGCAATTCTCTGGATTCTTCTCTGCCGCGATGATCATGATCGTTCTCTCTCCTTCTCTCCAATCATTCCCTCCCGCCGAGGCCATTCGATCCTCTCACTTGGACAGATTGCCAGTAACCACCGTTGCCGACCGTTACTCCTTCCGCAGAGCTCCTGTTTTCCGCAATGTCGATGAATGCAGCTCCTCCGACGACCCTAAAACCGGCGTCTGCGATCCTTCTTTGGTCCACGTAGCGATTACTCTCGACTACGAGTATCTCCGCGGCTCAATCGCTGCAGTCCACTCCATTATGCAACATTCCAAGTGTCCGGAGAACATTTTCTTTCATTTCTTGGTTTCTGAGATGAAGCTGGACTCCATTGTGAGGTCTACGTTCCCTAAATTGAAGTTCAAGGTATATTATTTTGACCCGGAGATTGTGAAAAACCTAATCTCGACTTCCGTCAGGCAAGCTCTTGAGCAGCCGCTAAATTACGCGAGGAACTACTTGGCGGATCTGCTAGAGCCGTGTGTAGGTAGAGTCATCTACTTGGACTCCGATTTAGTGGTAGTTGATGATATCACACAGCTGTGGTCTACGGACTTGAGTTCGAGAACAATTGGAGCGCCAGAGTACTGTCACGCCAACTTCACGAAGTATTTCACGGGGAGGTTTTGGACAGATAGAAGGTTCTCGAACATATTCCAGGGACGGAGGCCGTGTTACTTCAACACGGGAGTTATGGTGATAGATCTGATTAGGTGGAGACGGGTCGGGTACACGAAGCGGATCGAGAGGTGGATGGAGATCCAAAAGACTGAACGGATCTATGAGCTGGGCTCACTGCCGCCGTTCCTTTTGGTTTTTGCGGGACACGTGGCGCCGATCGAGCATAGGTGGAACCAACACGGGTTAGGTGGTGATAATGTAAATGGGAGCTGTCGGAACCTGCATTCTGGTCCAGTTAGTTTGCTACATTGGTCCGGCTCGGGCAAACCCTGGCTCAGGCTGGACTCCAGGAGGCCATGCCCTCTCGATGCTATTTGGGCACCATATGATTTGTACGGTCACACTCTTTGATGATGGCGTTATACGGCACCGGTAAATTCCCCATTCAGGATTGTTTTTGCCACACAAATTTTTTTCAATTTCTCATTTTCCTTAACTTTGTTAGTAAAATTTTTATTCGGTTTTAATTTTTTCTCTCTTTAATATGGAATTATTGTGGGTCTGTATCTTAGTTATGTGATTCTCTCTGTGTATGGAAAATAAAACAAGAAAAGAGAAGGAACATTCAATTCGTTATTAATACTTAAAATAGTCCGTTTCTTTGAATCAGCATTTTAGTTTCAGTTGGAACTAAATAAAGAGAACTGCTCTGAAGCATGTTGGAGGAGAAGAGACTGGCTTTGGGCGTTGAAGTGGGAATACCATTTTAATTCATTTATTTTGCTGCTGCAAATTGCAATTTTGGTGAATTGAAAATCCCTTTAAGAATGGTATATTACTTTTCTGCATTCAGTCCTAACGGGTTGGCTATTTGGAAGAAGAAAAGGTTAGATCTTAATTAGGATAGGGAAGTTCTCTTATACGCTACTTTTAGAAGTTTATTTAACAAGGGAAGTGGTAGTATACTTTGTTAAATGAAGGGAACTGAAGTATTAAAAAGGGTAAATGAATGATGACGAGTTATATATTACATGCATGTATACGATGTTGTAGGTGCAGTGCAATGAGCAGAAGGTGGGAGGATTTTGAGGAGCGCATGTGATGTGAGTGAGCTATGTACCTAGTTGGCTGGCTGTCCATTTTGTGTACAGGACGAAAAGAATAGAATTCAATCCACTTGAGGAACGAGGAGCTGCTTAAATATGGGCATTGGATTAATCTAAGTAACAAAAAGGTCAACCTACACGGACGGTGTTATGCTTTCTGACCAGCGGAAAACTTGTGAACTAACCTCCCTTTCCACGCTTTGTGGCAATCTCTTGTTCTCTTTCCCATCTTATTTGTATGTTCTTTTACCATAAAAAACTCCCCAAAAATTAGTTAGTCCATCTATGTAACTAATGTCATGTTAAATTGTGGTGTCGGACACATATGTCATTGTTGCGCGGAATTCGCCAAAAGAGGGAATAGGGGACCGATTCCTTTTGCCCTGCCTTCACACGTGGCCACTTGCTTAAGCTCTCCTGGAATCAACTCTTAACATGGGTCCTTTTAGCCTAAGACAGGATTCGGAATTTTACAAGTGATTTATCCAATATATATTTATACGTGGGTCTATTAAAAATAACTTTTTTATAATATAAAGATAAAATTGCATATTATCAAACCTTTCAAACTTTGTTTTATTGCAAAACTTTAAAGTATGATAACGACGAAGACGATTTTAAGAAAACTTTATATATACATATATATATTGGCTTCTGTTGTTTATACATACCTTCTTGGCTTTCTCTTCTTTGCCAGCTGTACTGTACTACAAACTGTGGTATTAATATAACAGGGAAGATTGATTGCGACTTCACAACAGACGCTTTGGAGGGTGGTGAATGTCACAATTGGGTCAGTCAATCCGACCGTGACAGCCTTTCGCTAATATAATCACCGTTTACCTTCTAATGATTTGGTGGGGTTAAGTCATCTCCGCAACAAATTTTTATACCAAATTTAATATAAAAAAATATTTTAAGAATCTTTTTACATTAAATATGGTGTTATTTTAATTATTTTATATCAATTTTTTTTATCATAATAATTTAATTATTAACTAAATTAATTTATATTTATACAATCACAATAATTTAGTTATTAACTAAATTAATTTATATTTATGCAATAATTTTTTATTTATTAAAAATTAAATAAAATTATTATTCTTAATTACTTAATATATATTTTATTTTAAATTAATATTATTTAAAACTAGATTTACTAGATTTAATATTATTCTTAACATATTTTATTAATGAATTTATAACACTTATAAATAAAAATTATAAATAAAAATTAAAAATAAATTTAATATCATATTCACTATTAGTCTCGTTTTAAATATTTCAATGAGATATTTGTAATGATATATTTTATGTAAAATAATATATGTTATAAATTTAATTACTTAATAAATTATGTAAATAAATCAATTTGTGAAAAGGACATAAAAGGAATATATTAAAAAGAAAATAGACAAAATTGTCTTTTTATAACTTTTAATTCATCAAATTTAGTGTTTTAGTGCAATAAATCAACTCCAAGAAAGATATACCAAATCTTTATACTAAAATAATGTAATAAATAGTAAAACTAAAGCACCAAATTTGATGTTTTGGTGCTTTGGTTGGAGATGCCTTAGATTTGTTACAGAAGGAGGCGTGAAAGGCTTAATCTGCTATTCATGTGGATGGAATTGAGCCCAGCCCCAGATTTTATCTTCATTACATTTCTACACGTGAAAACTGAGGCAGTGAAACTGATAACATTCCAAGAGTTCTAGATTTTTTAGGGGTCTGAGACAAAAGGTCGTGGTCAATTGGTCCCCTCTAAGGGTATGGCTTTCAACTCCTTCCTTTATCCTCTAATTTCATAAAACTAATATAAGCCATATAATGCGTCAAAAAAACAAAGCAAAACTCCCTAGTTTGGCATATATATACGAGAAAAAGTTGAAGCCACGAAGTTCTTGGGATGACAGCATCCTGAATTAGCAAGCAATGGCATAGTTGCCGACAGTTCTTAGGATATGGTAGAAATATTTTCTATTCCTACTTGCTTGATCATCTTCTATTTCTCCTCTCATTCCTGACATCTAATTCTTTTGTCGCTATTATCACATATCATGTCATATCAATTGCCATTTACCAGGTGGCATGTTAATGAAGTGGGCCAAGTATAATTGTTGACATATGTTGGAGACAAATCCTTAAATTCCAGAATTTCAGCTACAGTGCTACTGCTACACTACCATTTTTTCCTAACATGATATGTTGGTTCATATTCCTTGAAAACAAGTAAGGCCAGAGTCGCATGTGAAGAAAGGAACCAAAGGGGAAAAGGAGGAAGAAGAACACATGAAACTTGAATAAAGAGTCTATCTAGACTTTTTATATAAGCCCTTTACAGCTAGAAACAGCCATTTGGGTTTTGATATGGGGAGGAAAAGACCACTAATTGTTCCTAGGCCCACCACCACCATTCGGTACTCCCACGTGTACTTATTTGTACGCTTTCACATTCTAAGCTCTGCTGGCCTAAGCTTAAAACGACAACTCACAAACAGGCTATCATATCCTTCCAAGTGGGACACGGCAATTTGTGGGCATAAAATCTTTGTTAAGTCTGTTCCAACTTTGCAATATAAATAAAATGACATCTTTTGAAGAAAAAATAGAGTTAAAATAGGCTTATATAAACAGAGGATCTGAACCAAATTTTGTACCGAAAATCTTGAGGGAACATTATGAAATCCACTTGAATGTGTAGATGCTCTTGGTAGGTGCCACTTTACAATTTCATTTTTCTTACGCAATGAACCTGTACGAGACAGCGCTTCTTGATGAAAGTTCGTCCAGGTTTCTTTTTCACCTCATTCATTTTATGTATCAATCTCTGAAAATTTAACAGTCGCCATTAGAGCAGCTGTCAGCAGAAATTGACATTAGGTGGGATACTCCAAACATACTTTCAATTATGTGGGGTTTGGCATTAGGGACATATAGTAAATGCAAATACTAATCTCAGCACTTATCCTCCGTTTGGATCCTGATCATAGGACCACTCTAGCTACTTAGCAAAAACGTAACGTCAACTACGGGGTTATTCACCACTTGGTGTCGGTATCCAAAGTTTACACATTAATTAAAGGTTCAAGTGCGGAGATACACCAACTTCAATGAGTTCGACTGTCTACCTTATTACATGAGAGCAACAACAAATCCCTTCCGAACACACAGAAAAGTTGTGGGCGTTATGATCAACATATTTGCATAATTAGAGGTTAAAAAATGAGATGCAGCTCTAAGGGGTGATTCAACTGAAGATACGATAAAGACTACCTATTTTACTATGCAAACAGAATCTAGTTAGGAAACATAGTTTTGGCATTGTTAATAGTTCCTTTACAGAGTGAGAATTGTTATCGTCTGTTTGTACCATTTGGATTCATCCAAAGATTAGAAAATTTCACAAGTCAGATAAAACATACGCTTATAAGAACAGCAATAGCAGACAAAAGCTAACGCAGGGAAAGGAACTTTCCCTATAAAAGTTATTTCCCAAAAAGATTGGACAAGAAGCCGCATTCTTGTCGGTTGACAACTTAATGAAGAGTATCACTGGCGAATTTAATTGAAAATGGTTGCGAAAAGTAAGAAGAGCACTAGTGCATGCTAGAGTGGAACTCTGATTGGAGTTTCTTTATCAACAAAAATGGGTCTCAAAGTAGAGATATCAATAGACAGGACTGGGGCCAGGGCCTAGCTGCTTCTGACCCTGCCCAGCTCGTGACCCAATGGATTGAAATGAGTTGGCTCGTGGCCTGGCCCATCATATACATTTTTATAAAAAAATGGTAAAAACAATATTGTTTTTAACAAAACAACATCGTTTTTAAAGTAATAGTCGAATCATAGGTCGTTTGCAACAAAACAACGTTATTTCTAAAATAACAGTTGGATCACGAGTTGTTTTTGACAAAACAACGTTGTTTTTAAAGTAATGGTCAAATTATGGGCTACCCTAGTCCACGTCGTTTTTAACGAAACAACGTCTTTTTTAATTTTTTCCTGAGTAGAAAGCATATATGACAAGCTTTTTTCATATAAAAAACTTTATTATAAAAAGTAATCGGGGCTTAATAAATGATTTTTTTGTAGACATATTAATTTATCATATTTATATATCATTTCTTATATTAAAAATATGTAATATATAGTAATTTTTATTTTTAATAATTAGTGATTAATTATATTTATTAGTTGTTAAATAATATATTTATTAGTTCAATATTATAGTATATTAATTAAATAATTAAAATTTTTATTATTTAATATTGCTATTAATAAGAAAATTACTTTCTATTTTTGAATTCACAATCCATATTTTACAAATAATTAATAATTCATTTGATTTATTATTATTCTCATTAGATAAAAATATAAAATTTTTGCTAATATTTCATATTTGCTTATCATCACTTATATAAAAAGATAAAAACAAATATTTAATACATGATGTTAATTTATTTTATTAATAAATAATTGTATAAATTCTTTCATTATTATATTATAGAATAATACTAATAAATAACATAACAAATACATTATAATAAGTATGTGTATAATTATAAATTACTATGACATATTATAATGATTAAGAACTTAATATTATATATTAAAATATTGGGTTAATTATCAAAAATACTAAATTACACCAAAATTTGTAATTTTAATTCAAAATTTAAGATGGATATATATATATATATATATAGTTCTACCTTTTGGGAATTTATCCAAAATGGAGTTGGGATTAACGAGGGACTCTAGAACTATATATCCAAAATGGAGTTGGGATTAACGAGGGATTCTATGTTGTACATGTTTAGAAATATATGATAAAGTCCTTGGGATAATTGTACATTGCAAATGAAATTATAATGAGATTATAATTATGAGATCCATGTTACATTTATATATTATTCTTAAATGTTCCTAGTCATTGTTTTATTAAGATTGTAAATTAATATAATATAAAAAGACTAGCACACATTTTATTTTTCCTTATGAAGGAAGTAGTTGATCTTATAGGCTAAAGTATAAAGATAATTAAACAAACGTGTGGTACTTGTTAAAGAACAAGTTCACTAAACAGATCAGATATGAGAAATTCATTTGGAACATTACTTCTATGTCTACAGAATTCTCATTGTAATGATTGTATAAATGATCCTTTGACTTGAGGTCATCAAAGTTATCTTATATGGGGATTGCTATGTTTTGATACTATTTATGATCTATTTAATCATAGGTCGTTTAATCAGTAGTCATTGGACGTAACATGAACTATATGGAAATAGTTGAGTGATCAAGATAGAATTAATCACCTTAAAGTAATTAGAGAGAATATTTCGTTGTTCTCAATTAGTATTAATTCAAAAAATCCTTGGCTTGAAATGATGCTTTGTAAATAGTTTATAAATATCATTAATTGAATCGATAGCTAATAGCGGAGAACTAATATGATTAGACTCAAAATATAGTAGACATTAATTTCATGCTCTATGTCTAATCGAAACATTTTATGATAAAATGATTCAATTATATAGAAAAATTATGCACGGAAAGGCTAGTTAAAACCACTTTGACATTCCTAAATATTTGGGTGATTATGATGCATTGATAGACGCCAATCTTGATCTGTAATTATAAATTGTTTAATTGGAGAATTAAAAATAAATTAAAAAGAGTTTTAATTTATCTAATTTTAATATGAATTAAAATTAGATTTTATAATCATTGCCAATATATTTGAAAACTTATTAGGTCTCACATGTAGCATGAGTTGAAGAGAGCAAAGTTAATTTAATGAAGTTGGACTTGATTGTAAAGTTTGATAAACTTTATGATTAAATATGGGATTTTATAAATAAGGATCAATATGAGATATTAAATCTTATATGGGCATAATTGGTATTTAATTAAAATTATTTGTAATTCTAATTACAATTTAATTAAAATTAGAATTTAATTTCAATTAAATTACTAAAATGTCCAAAGTTTATTATAAATAGGCTTAAGCTCTATGGAGCTAGTACTTATGGCTTAACCCCTTCTGTAAGAGATATAGAGTTCTCTCAATTCATTATGTGGGTACCATTAGAGGCCGGACATTTGTGTGGCTACAATGGTTGAAACAGACCAATTTCTGGAACGATTCAAGGAATGCGACAAGATAAAAATTAAGTTTCAGAATAAGGTACGAATTAAATTTCTACTTTATTATAAGTTTCCGCTTTATTATAAGTTATGTTGATCATTTTATATAATTACATAGATTTTTTTAGGAATCAAAAGTCATAAAAAAGTTTTATGATTATGCCGCTACGATCGGGATCAGATCTCAACCCAATTTCTCAATAGTGGTATAAAAGTCAATTTTATTTTTATAATTTGATTAAAATGTTTGATTGTTATTGGTTATAATTTTAGAATTGAATTGCAAAAGGTTTGCAACCAAAATCTAAAAGGTATTTTAGATTAATACAGTATGAACCCTAAACCACAAAATTAGATATCCAGATTGAGAATTCTTGAAAGACTCGATGGTGTTTGGGTTTGTTTATTATGAACTGCCCGCGATACTATTGCATGATATGTTTTAAAAATTGAGTCCTTATTTTCAAACCCTTAAAAGTAGTTTATGGAAAATTGTTTTTATATCTGAAAAATTCAAATTAAACACCTGAAACCTAGAACTCAAGATTTGGGATTTATTAGAGTTATAGTTATATTAAGAGGTGCATTTTGGTGTTGTCCGACTGAGTTGGGTTTTTGGCTCTTGGGATTTTGGAAAAGTTATGAGTTGGTGGCTGGAAATCGTTGGTATTGTTTGAAAGAAGGCTCAATGATTGTGTTTTGTTGCTAGAGAAATCTAGAATACCCAGATCTGGAAAACAAGAAGCCAAAACTAAAAATTGATGATTTGTTGGTTCTTGCGATTTTTGTGTTGCTTGCATGTGTGTGGTTTCTAGTTGTTTTGTGGATCATGTGTTGTTGTTACCGGAGTAGCGTCATGGGATGGCTCGAATGGAGGAGTAGTTACGGCAAAGTGGGAGCTTTTTCGCCAGTGATTGTAAAGTTGTGGAAACAACCACGGTGGCGCAAGAAACACGCCGAAAGTGGTTGGGCAACAATCGCCATATAGGCGTTGTAAAATCATAGTGGTTAGGAGACGTAGTGCGAGCAGGGAAAATTGTCTCCTCGCTGGAACTACCGATGACTTTACGGGGCTAGCGTCGGAAGGAGCTTGCGAATGTAGTTGGCGGTGGCACAATTGTTAAGTTACCGACGACTGGATGGAGTAGCAGGCAATGAAGGGACACAACGATGCTAGTGATGGAGAAGCAAAGAGAATGAGAAAAAGGGAAGTGACGGTTGGAGACCCAACGACAGTTGGAGAACATCTGCACGATCTCAGAGCACTTATGAGAAGACGTAATACACGTGCCAGTCAACGTTATTCGTTGACTAATGGCGCGTGCAAGCCTTTTGCACGTGCTAGAAGCCTCTCTCCTCATTTGAAAAAAAAGCCTTCTTTTGATTAAATTAGTTTAATTGAGGTTAAGTAGATTTAAATTCCTTATAATTTTTTAAAAAAAGTGTTTCTAATTGTTTGAAATTTTTTTCAAAGGGTTAATTTTTTTATGAATGCTTTGGAAGTTAGTTTAATTTTTCAAGATGTTTAATTGTTAAATTAAATTAATCATCAAATCAATTCCAAAATTAAGATAATTATTTTTCTTAATTTGATTAAGATTAATAATTATATTGATTCTTAATTAATTCTAAAAAACAATTTCTAAACTTAGAATTAATTAGTTTCAATTAGATTGAAATTTTTTAATTAAAAAAGTAGTTTTTAAACTTAGAATTAATTATTTTCAATTAGATTGAAATTAATTAGTTAGAAAAATAGTTTCTAAAATAAGGATTAATTAGTTTCAATTAGATTGAAATTAATTAATTAGACTCCTTAAAATTAAGAAAATTGTTTTCTTAAGTAATTGAGAAAAATGTTTCTTAATTAAATTTATTTATTTCAATTTGAATGAGATAAATTAAATTTATGATTTTATTTGTTTAGAGAATTATTATTTAATTTATTAGAAATTTTTTTATTTATGAATAATAAATTTCTTGATTTTTAAAAAAGTATTTTTCTATATTAAAATTTGAAATGTGTTTTCATTTATTAATTAAGAAAAATGTGCTTTCTTTAATATTTTTGAAAATAATTTTCTATTTTATTAAAGAAAGATTTTCTAATTAATTAAGAAATCAATCTCTATACAAATAATGTATAATGTCTTTCTTAATTAAATTTAAAAGTATTTTCTTTAATTTTGAAAATAGTTTTCCTTTAATATTAGAAAATGAATTTTTAATTAAGGGAAAGCAATTTCTAATGAGATTAGAAATATTAATTTTCTAATGAGATTAGAAATAATAATTTTTAATTAGATTACAAATAATAATTTCTATCTAATTAAATTGGAAAATGTTACTCATATAATTTTGAAAAAGAAGTTTTTCTAAATTATAAAGAGTAAAAAGAATAATTTATTGAAAATTTTTTCAATTAAATTTTGTTAAAGGAGTCAAGATAAATTGGAAATAGTTTCCAATTGGATTTGAAAATTTATTTTCAAATTAAATTAAATTTCTATTTGGAATAGGAATTTAATTATTTAGGAATCAATAGTTTTAATCTAATTTAATTTTTCTAAGGATTTGGAAATGTTATTTTAGATTATGAAGATCAATAACTATAATCAAACAAAGCTAGATATTTTATGCACATATATATATATATATATATATATATGTTTTATATGCATAATATTTTACATGCAATTTTATGTTTGATGAGACGAATAAAATAAAATCTCTTGTTAAAATATTAATTACACATTGATAACGTGATTATTGCCTTCCATTGTTATAAAAATAAACCAGAGTTATATTTATTGTAGGCTTATTGAGCAAACTCAAGGCCGCTTTAACCCGAACATGTTTAGTCTTATGATAATGAGTTCTACTTAACTAAATTTGTGTGATTTAGATGAATAAACTCATGATCATATGAATTTAGAGGCAGGGTTAGGAACAACATATTATCAATGTTTTAAAAATCGAATCGGACATCGAATCGGTAGAAGGAAAGGTTTAAAGTTTAGAGATTCAACCGGTAGTGAATTGCTATCAAACCATAATATAATAAATAAGATGAAAATTTTATAAGAATAAATAAAAATAAAATATTTTATTGAAATGCAAAATACACCAATGTTTATTATTATATAATGAACTATAAATAAATAAATATGAATCCAATATAAAACTTAAAATAACAATAAAAATTAAAATTGTATTTCTGAAGGAGGTTGCGTCTCATCATCGTCAAAAGCTCCAAATTCTCCAACGCTATTTAAAGATTCG
>JANVCQ010000004.1:7815112-7827963 GCA_025531925.1 Erythroxylum plowmanianum
TCAATTTATCCAATTTGAATTCGCTTTGTTTCCTTCGTTTTCCAGTTGGGATCCGGTTTTCGGATCGAGTCCCAACAGCGATCATGCATCTTTTTGTGTTTTATGTTAGTTTATAAAGACACAAGGCTTTAGTCACATTTCAAGTATTATTTGATCAAGTATCTTTTGTATTTTAGGACATTGATGTATTATGGCTTTAAATTCCCATTAAAGCTTTGTAAAATGCTTATCTTTTGATGATAATGAAATATGATTGTGTTTTGCTCGTGATTCTTAAAGTTGGATATTGCATTTTTTTCAATTTTTTCATAAAGGTCAAATTGGTATTCTTACTTTAGGGGAAATTTTGGATTGATCTAGGCTGAATTAGACAAAGTTATCTTCCTGAAAGTTGTAGATTATCTTTATAGCTTTCTAATAGTATATAGTATGAATTTTTTAAACATTGGAGTTGAGAGTTATGTTCATTTAAATTTAGTGATGTTGCATAGGATGTATATGGGGGACAGCTTCGGTCGCGATCGCACCAAGCACTCTCACAATCGTACCTCTCTCCTTGTGATCGCACCTACCTTTCTCGCGAGCACACTTTTATCCTCGCGATCGCACCCGAAGAGTTTTCTAGCTCTGAACATGTTTGACTCTCTTAGATATAACTTTGTCATCCGACCTCCAAATGAAGTGATTTTTAAACCAATAGATTCCTAACACATTCCTCTACCTCTCCATAGAAGTTGATAGCCTTTGGTATTGATTTGAAAATTATGTATGGAAAGAAATTGAGGGAATTGATTGGAAGAGCATGAATTGATTATTTTCCTGAACATACTTCAGTTTTTTAATCATATCTTGATCTGTAGAGCTTGAAATGAGATGATTCTTGTTTCAAATTAAAATAGAGACATCGAACTACAATTGTTCTGAAGAAGTCAATATATGATTTTGATGAGCCAATGATGTTTAACCCTACAAGTAACCACACTCAAGTCTTATGATATTCTGCAAGAGTTGGGCTCTGGAATCGGGGTCCAATAAGTTTGGTATCAGAGTGCCTAGGTTTAGTATCTTACATGGGTATTTTTGGAAATATGTATCAATTTACATGCTCTCCTAACTAACATGTCTTAGCATATAGCAAGAACTGATCCTTAATCTGAGTTGCATAAGTATGAGTCACACACATGAGCATGTGTTAAGAGTTTGAGTTAATAGAATTAGAGAGAAAAGTGATGCTTTTTCAAAATGTGAGAAAACAAAATTTTGTGGATACTTAGAAATGGGAAATAGTACATAGTCGGATATGATAAATAATGATTCAATGCAATTGTATTGGAGGATGTATTATTGAATGCGACATTAATATTGTATTATGAAGATATACCCTTGAATGTGATATAGATGTGAATATATTGTCCTAGATTGTTTGTGGAAAATAGGGATATAAGTAGAAATGATGAGATTGAAGTGTAAAAGTAGAGTGTAATGAAAACAAAAATTGTTATGATCTTAAAAAGATGAAATTGGAATCGAAGTGGTTGCTTGATTAATGTGACAAGAGTTATGATCCATCCTAAGAATATACTAGTGGAAATTGAGATTAAAATTTATTGATGGGTATACATCTATAATTCTGAATTGATGGGGAATATACATACGAGAGATGAAATAAATGACAATAGGAAGATGAGATAGAAATGTGAGATAGAAATGAGATAAAGAAAGAGATGATGAATCAATTGAGAAGAGTTAAGGCACCCAATATGGTAGTTGAATCATTATGACCTTGTAAGAAACAATAGAAATTGATCTTCTTGAGGTACTAAGAAAGTCTAATAAATAATGATGAAAACAGTGGATTGATAAAGGTTACATGAATAATATAGATGATAGATATAATAAATCTTCTTTCGAAAAAGAATTTCACTGAATTGGATTAAGTAGACTAGATAGTTTACTTTAAGAATGATCAATAAAAGACAAATTAGAAATGAATCTATAATATAAATTAAGTGATTCAAAAGAAAGAAATAAAGGAGTTCGTGGATCAACATCGAAGGTATGGAGTAAAGTGAGATAAACATAAGAGTTAAGTGTATTAACACTACAGTGATGTGAATTATTAAGTGAAAGATAAATTGTCTCTAAGAGTATCACCGTGCTAAGGTGTGCTTACATTAAGTGCAAGGTGTGCTCGAAAAAGGATTAGCTAAGCCTGATATGAATTGGTCTGTACAAAATTATTATAAGTTAGTGCTATTGATAAAAGATGTCTTAGATTTGTAATGTGATATATGTGAGTATGTTAAGAAATATTGATATGATATGATATTGTTGTTATTGACACAGGAAGTGGAAAAAATTTGGTGAGTAATCTAAAACATAATGAAGAACTAGTTAAGAAAGTGAATGACCGTATAAGAGATTGAAAGATCGAGTAAGTATATTGACTATGGTCATTTGAAAGAAATTATTCGAGGGATGAAGTTAAATGGGAAACGGAGGAACATCCTTTCTTCCTGATCAATTAGATAAGAATTTCGAGGACGAAATTCTTTTAAGAGGGGGAGAAATATTGGACCCTGAATTTTTTCTCTAGTTAAGCATGATTTAAATGAATATTGGGGTTTTAATATATTTATTTTTGGGAGTTTAATTGTTATACCTATGTTAGTAGGATTTATTTCATTAGATTGTTGAATTAAAGTAGTAAGAATGTTCAAGGGCATTTTTGGCAAGTCACTTAAGGATAAAGAGACATAAGGCATATTAGGAAGGGTAAAATGGACATTGCACACTCATTAAAGGTAGGATTGGAAGATGAAAATGTGGTCTTGCATTTAAGAGGAAGAAAAAACTGAAATTAGAAGGAGAGAAAGAAGGGAATATCGAAAATAAGAAAGAGAGGAAGAGTGTTTCTGTGGTTTGAGATGAAAGAAGGAAAAGAAACAACTAGGGTTCCATCTTTCTTAGTTTTAAGAGAGATTTTAGGGTTGTGCAAGAAGGGAAAAAGAAAGAGGAAGAGAAGAACTTCCATTTGAGCTAAGAAACTCTTCATTTGGAGAAGATTCAAGGTAAGTTTGATTTTAATCTTTTGGAATTTTGAAAAGGATTTGGTTTATGAAGCTTAGGAAATGCATGGGTTTAAGCTTTCTAGGATCAATTTTATGCATATGTTTCTTTGGGTCCTCAAATTGGAGTTCCTATTGACTTGGGAATTTTGTCAATGTTAAGGGAATTGGGAGAGGCATTTTAAGCAAGTCTTTAAGCAAGAAATTTAAGGTGGGTCTCCTATTTATAATTGAGTAAATAAGCCATAAATGTTTCTTTCAAGAAATGGAAACAAATAATTTCAACTACTTTATAAATGTGCAATTATTGTTCTTTAAATGCTTTGAGAAAGTGCTACGTGTTTTGTATATGAATTTTGTGGATGAATTAGGAAATAAAAATGAAAATGTTTTTGAAAGGATATTAAGTTTATGAAATCATGTTTCAAAAATGTGCCATTTTGGGCAACAAGTTTACCAGTTATGAAATATATGTTACGTGGGTTTGATTTTATCCATTCTATATGTCAATTGCACTTTGACTAATGGCTTCTCCCACCTGCCCTCTAGTGGCATGGAGTTCCTTCACAGACTCCCTCATGTTTACGACTACGCCAAACTACTATGTGGGATTGTGTTAGTTTGTTATGTTCACGACTACATAGGACTGTTTTATAGGAATGTGTTAGTTTGTTCTATTTATAGACCTCCCAAACCATTCTGATGTGCTTATGTGTTTATGATTTATGGCAATTTTGATGAATTCATGATTCATGATGTTTACGAATTGTTTGATAAGTTGTGAAAAAAATATGTGTTACACGGATTCCAATGTGAATTTTACAGTGGAAATAAATATTTCAAGGATTTTTGCTTGTTTCTCGTTATAAACTTATTACCCATGAGCTTTCAAGCTCACCCTTATTCCTTTCCATCTTTAGGTAATGAGAAAGAGATCGAATGATCAAGAGTCGAGGCATCACTCCAAAGTTGCATCTTTTTGTTCTTTATGTTAGTTTATGAGGACACAAGGCTTTAGTTGCATTTCAAGTATTATTTGATCAATTATCTTTTTTATTTTGGGACATTGATGTATTGTGGCTTGAAATGCCCATTAAAGCTTTGTAAAATGCTTGTCTTTTGATGATAATGAAATGTGATTGTGTTTTGCTCATGATCCTCAAAGTTGGATATTGCAATTTTCAAGTTTTTCATAAGGGTCAAATTGGTGCTCTGACTTCAGGGAAAAAATCTGGATTGATCTATGATAAATTAGACAAAGTTGTCTTCTTGAAATTTTAGATTATTGTTCTACCTTTCTAATGGTATATAGTATGAAATTTTTGGATATTAGAGTTGAGAGTTATGATCAATTGAAGTTGGTGATGTCGCATAGGATGTATAGGTGGGATAGTTTCGGTCGCGATCGTACTGGGCACTCTCGCGATCGCACCAAATTCTCTTGCGATCGCACCTTCCCTCCTCTCAATCGTACCTCCCTCCTTATGATCACACCTACCTTTCTTGCGAGCACAATTTCATCCTCACGATCGCACTCGAAGGGTTTTCCAGTTCTGAACATATTTGACTCTCTTGGCCATAAATTTGTCACCTAGCCTCCAAATGAGGTAATTTTGGAACCTCTACCTCTCCCTAGAAATTAATAGTCTTTGGTGTTGATTTGAAAAAGATGGATGGAAAGAAAATGAGGGAATCGGTTTGAAGAGCATGAATTGATTATTTTACTGAACATACCTCGTTGTTTTAATCATATCTTGATCTGTAGAGCTCCAAATGAGATGATTCTTGTTTCAAATTAAACTAGAGACATCGAGCTACAATTGTTCTGAAGATAATTTATGATTTTGATGAGTCGATGATGGTTAACCCTACAAGGAACTGTGCTCAAGTTTTATGATATTCCGCAAGAGTTAGGTTCCGGAATCAGGGTCCATCATGTTTTATCAAAATGATTATAAAAAATAGACCCGAAGATCTAGAATTTTGGAGAATTTATAAGAAAGAATGGGAGTTTGGATATTGTATGATCATATAATGTTAGAATAACAATAGTGAATGAATTGTTGATATCAAAGTACCAAAGGAATGAGTCTAATGGGAACAAAGATATTCATATAATTGTAATTGTGATTCAAGGAAATGAGTAATGGGTATCAAGTTAAAGTGAATGACAATTTGACATTATGAGAGCAAATAATGCTAAAAATGAAATGAAGAGTAATTGAGTTATATAATGAGAATGTGGATAAAATGTAAAATTTGATAATATACGTAGGATTGTCATGAACATACATTGTACATATTCCATATACACATTTGTTCATAAAGGAATACTTATAATTGTTCAATTATTAATGAGTGTGCAACGTCTGTATTGCATCATTTTGATGTGCAGGATAAATGTCTACATTCAATTGTTTCCTGATCATTGAAGCTACTGCCAATCTGAAGTGTACTGTGAGTCAACCTAGATAGTCTTACTTACTATTTGTTCTGTTTAAATTTTGTATTGGATTACTAATGAATGTTATTGTGATTTTACTGGTTCCAGACATTGAAGGTTCGAGACTTTTGATGCGTGAATGAAATATTGAAGTTTTACTTAAATGTGAATTGGACGAAATATGTGATACCTTAACTTGATTGTTAAATGTCAAACCTAGTTCCAAAGAGAAATATGAATATGCATATGAATGATGTTGAAAGATATACTAAGGTCCGATGATATGTGTAAAGTGAAATAAAGTAATTGATTGAAAATATGTGAATGTAATGCATTTCATTTCATGAATGCATGAAAGATAAAGGAAGTTGTGACCAGAGTCGTCAGTGAAAAAGATCTTAAAGCTTAGAATGTGGAAAGAGCCTAGGCTCAGTTGTGAATGTACCCGATATCCACTAAGGGATATGGGCTAATTAAAAGGCACTCAGCCATAATAATAATAATCGAAAGTGAGTCTCATAAGCACTGTATATGCATATGAAAGTATGATTTGAATATTTGACTGATTTATGAATATGATATGTGTTGAATGTGAAATGTGAAATGAATGACCAAGTAATATATGCTTAAGTGAATGTGTAATGAATGTGACTCGATTTGATGAATTGATAAACTATATGTGTTACGTGATTGAGTGAGCCGTCGAGGATGGTCACTCACTAAGTTTGCAAAACTCACCCAAAATTTTGCAATATTTTTTTGGCTCCAAAGAGTTACCCCGTAAGGCTAACAGGAGTATAGCCATTGCATTAAAGTAAGAGATAGAGGTTGGGATCAGTTTGCATCTGCATAAGTATTGTCATTAATTTCTGTATGAAAGAATGTAATATGTAATTTTTGTATCATGTGTATTTCAATATGTTTCTGTATGTAATAACTTTCCAAACTGGAAATGTTTTGCAAATGAGATTGATCAAAGTGTAATAATAATTAAGATTTCAATGTTTATGAAATAAAAGTATGGGTCTAAATTTGATAATTGATTTTTGAATACGTATGTGATAATTTAAAAAATTTTGTACTAAGTTTTGAAGAGTTTGATTATTCTAGCATGCCATCTTTGTGGGATTTGCACTTGGATATCATTTAAGATGTTAGGTATGGGTCTTGTGAGAGTGCGATGCTACATGTGTAGCCTTATAAGTGGTGACATATGGAGGTTTAAAATGAGTGACATGTGGAGTCTAATGTAAGTGACACATGGACCAATAGAATAGTAACATATAGACCAATAGAAGGATAACATATGTACCAATAGAATGGGGACACATAGACCAACGGAATGGTGACACATGGATTAGTTTGATCTTCTTGAATTTTTTAGAGAAAATGGATGAAAAGGCAATAGAAGTAAGAGTGAAGGTCTGACATAAGGTTAGAAGGGGGTGAAAAACGAAAATAGGAAGAGAAAGAGAGAAAAGGGGGAAGAAAAGAGGAGAAGGAAAGAAGTTATCAAGGTAAGTTGAAATTATAGTTTCAATTTCATCTTTTTCTTTCGATCTGTCTTTCATATTCTTAGAGCACGAATTTGTAGAAACTCAAAGAATGAAAGTTACAGATATAGATCTTAACGTGACCTTTGTGAAAGTGTCTTGGCAAAATAGTGACTAGACTTCAGTTATAATTGTTTCCTTAATACTGCCTATGATAGACCCTTATGCAAGAACCTTGTATTATTTCCTAATTTTTTAGGACCTTAGAGTCCGAATTAGTGAAAGTATAAAACATGAAAAAATGATTATTGATACCTTATTAATGAGTCTGTGAAACGGTTTTGTTAAGAGATGTATTGATAATGATTTATTGTGGTTTGAGTATTGGTTACTAGTCTGTTTCTTACCAGAAACAGGACAGAATTTGGATGGAGGTTATATTTTAAAGGGAGATGTTGCTTGTGTAATTTTTAGACATAATAATACTAATGGAAGTCTAGTTTCAGGAGGCACAAGAATCATGGCATTTGGATCTTTGTGGAGAGAGTTATGATTAAAAGAAGACAACTTGTTCATAGAGGAACATTAGGAATAAAAGGATGTAAACATTGCACATAAGGTTAGGTTAGCTTGATGGTTGAGGAGACATTGAGCTGAATTAGTAAGTGAATTAATGACCTATTAATATATGTTCGAATAACATTTATGATGATTGATTAGGGATGAATTTTGTTATGGTGGTGAATGAATATGAGATATATGTTTGAGTAGTAAATATATTATATATTTGTATGTATAAAGGCTCGAGAGCTGTGGATCAAGGAGCTCATGTCAAAGATTATTGAAGTCAAGGGAGTGTATCCCTTCTTTTGAGGTGAGTTGAGGAAACCATATTTCTCACATAGGATTAAAACATCCTAAGACACGCATGATGACTTGTATGTGAATTTTGAACCTAAGAAATGTATAGTAGAACTGAACCTCAAGTAGATGCTAGTATACTTGTGCATTTAATAAACAACATCTTTTTTAAAACTAATATTTTATTACATATTTTGAAAATGATATTGTTTTCAACAAACCTGTGTTTGAAGTGCAAAGGACAATGCTTTATTTTATGAAACTACATTTTTGAACAACTTTGCACTTGGAATGCAAAAGATAATTTTTATTGCATGAAATAATGTTTTTGAGTTTACATATGCATAATCGCGTCATGTATGCTGCATGTATTTGTTCTCTTTTGGCTTAGAGCCATGGTACGTTTTCATTTTATCGGTTGGATCGATAAATAAAGACATAGTGCTTTACTTGATTTTTATACTTAATATTTGTATATGATTTTTGTGATTGGTGAGGTAATGATTGGCATGGGCACAATAGATTAAGCGAACCCCCACCCTTAATGCTGGTACATAAAAGTCAAGTCCCCTATCGATACCTTTCTATAAGACTTGCGGGTGATTCCCCACCTAGGTCTAGACATCGATAAGGTCATCACCTAGGGTCATGACGCTCTTGTCGACTGTAGTCCGGACTTACCATGGATGAAAGTCGAGCCAACACTGGGAATCGGTGGGTATGCACACTATTTTGATCGACTAGTGGTGACATACATGATTATTTTGGCTTATTCTGCAATTTTTCTAACGAGATTTGATTTATACATGTGATGTTTTTTTTTCTACTTTTGCATATTGGAAATAAAACCTATATTTACCGGATGAGTGATTAATAAGCTAGGCCTATGTGGTTCCTAACCAGTATAAGTTGAGTCATAGGCTAGGCCTATGTATTTCTATGTCATTTATATTCACTTGATTGGTCATCTACACCATCTTAGTGTGTATCGAGTTCTATTTGTGATATATGTTTCTTTCTTCTCACTGAGTACATAGTATACTTAACCCCTCTGCTTTCCAACCATGTAGGTTAATTTGGTGAGCTTGAGGCTCTGAGTGTATCGTGTGATCTTTTGATATTTTCAGGGCATTACCGCACGTGGGTAGAATCTATTTTGTATTTTTGTTATATAGTGACTCATGAACTATTTTTTATTAAGTTGGTTATGTTAATATGTTTTATGATTTTATAAATTAACTTTTGACTGTCTTATGGTTTGTAAATGACCTTATATATAAACCTTTTGTAATGTTGTTGAGATTGCTCTTGAGTAGACTTAAAAGTCCAGAAGTTATGGTAGGGTTTTAAATGTGAATATAGAATTGCGTTTAAAACTGATTTATAGGTATTTTAATTGGGTTTTGGGATTTTCGAAACATAATAGTTGTGATGTCCAAATGTTTGCAAAGGATATTCAATTAGCCTTGCACAGTCAGGTTAAGGCTACTATAAGTATCCTTAGCCTGCGTATGCAGCAGTTGTATGTGCCCGATGTAATTTCAGGTCATGACAATTAAATTGGTATCAGAGCATGGTTTTTACGTTTCCAAACGTGTTATTTCTATTTTAAAAAATTTCATAAGCCTTAATAGTCGACTCTAGGTGTCAAAAGTCTTTGGTCAAGAAGTTGAGTCTCAGATCATTAAGTTGACGTCTTTAAAAGTCGAAGGATTTCAACCTTGATGGGAGCAGTTATCAACATTCCTTGGGGTGTTTGGAATATCGAATAAGCTGGGCTTAGTTCGACCTATTTTATTAAACAATGTCTTTTTCTTTGATTTTATGGCATTATCATTACCCCAACTGTTTGATTAGTCAAGTAAGAATTTTGAGGACAAAATTGCTTAAAGGGAAGAGTTATAATATCCTACCTCTTAAAATTTTTAAGAGATTAAACTATTAGATTAAGTGTAGCACCTCACTCTCGCAAGACATATACCCGACATCCTGAGTGATTTCCGATTACATACCCCACAAGTTTGGCATACTGGGATAATCAATCAATCAAACACTCAAAACTCAGTACAAATTTTTTTTTGAAATAATGCATGTATATTTCGGAATATCAATAAACAAATCGGGCCCATACTTTTTTTTGTAAACATTGAAATACACAATTATTATTACACTTTGATCAATCCCTATTTGCAAAACACTCCAATTTGGAAGTTATTATATACAGAAATATTCAAACACATATTGTATAATAACTATGGAATACATAATTTGATACAAAAATAAGAAAACAAATTTAGACGCAAACTAATCCTGACCTCTATCTCTTACTTGAACGCAGTAGCTATACTCCCATTAGCCTAAGGAGGTAACTCTTCTGAGTTTAAAAAATATTGCAAATTTTTAGGTGAGTTTTGAAAACTCAGTGAGTGACCATCCTCGATGGCTCACTCAATCACATAACACATCACATTATATTTTCATATAATTTACATCACTTCATTTAACATATAGCATCACATTTAGAGTAGTCAAATCGATCATTTCAATCATTCAAAAATAGACATTTCACTTATAATGCAATGCACATGAGACTCATTTTCATTTATTACTTTGTTATGACTAAGTGCCTATTTACTTGCTCATATCCCTTAGTGGATACCGAGCTGTATTAGATAATGTCTCATATTGCTTAGTAGATATCGGGTACAATAACAACTGAGCTTGAGGGTCCTACCAGATTTTGAGCTTTAAGCTCTTTTCTTTAGCGACTCCTGTCACAGTTGCCTTTATCTTTCATGCATTCATGAAATAGAATGCATCACATTCTCATATTTTCAATCAATCACATGATCTCAGATTCACAAGCACTTTCATTTTCATCATCGAACCTTGGTTTGGCATACAACAATTAAGGTGAGAATACACATATTTCTTTCATATTCATATACAAGGAGCACTTCAATTTTCTCACATTTAACAAGCTCCTCGGACATTCAATGTCCGGAATCATCACATTCACATCAATCATATTCACATTGCATAATAATAATATTAGTAGTCATTTAATACAGAAATTGAAATCAGAACAAATAATGAAATGAGACCATCTAGGTTGACTCACCATATGCTCCAGATTAGCAATTGCCTTTATGATCGAGAAACGTCTGGATGCAGACGTTCAATCCTGTATCAACATTATGTAATACACACATTGCACACACATTACCAATGGCACAATCTTGTGAATACTCAATCATATACATATGTATATGTGCTGTGTACAATGCATGCTCAATGACAATCCCGCACATCTTATGCTCATTCTCATTTCATGATTCATATTGTCTAATTGAACTTAGATTTACACTTCATTTGTACATGATCATTCTAAGTTTTTCATTCAATCTTTACCCTTTGTATGTATCCAGTTTTTCTGCACTTTTTCCTACATCCAGTATTCAACTTCAAGTCCAAATTCAAAACTCTTAAAGACACAATCTGAATTCAATGTCTTCATGCAAAATGTAACCATATGTCTCTACTTTAATCCAAATCAAAAATCATCTCATTTAGAAATCCACGGAACAAGTTATGGCTAAATTACAGATGCATAATCAATGGTAAATGTTACAGCTAACATTTTTCCAACACACTCAAAACACCATTTACTCATTTAATCCAATATTATATCATTCCATAATCTATTACCCCATCAAAACACCAAAGCAAGACATGAATCTACCCATATTACTCATTCTTGTTTTTAGCATATACCCATCCTCATTTCATGAACATTTAACCTCTAACTATCATCAAATATGCTTCTATTAAGACAACCCTTGAAGAACAAAGTTTAACTTACATGTTTAGCTCCAAAGCTCCTTCAAATCACTAAGAAACCCTAGCTCCTCTAACATATATGATTATCACCTTTTAGGGTGGAATAGGTTGGGTCTTTTAATAACAAGATGGAGAAGACAATGAATCTTGAAGAAACAAAATGAAAGAGTTGGACAAACATCAACATGAGAGGGTGAGGTGGGATGTTGTGAGTGAAAAAGAAAGTAAATGAAGAAGATGAAAAAATGAAGCTAACTAAAAGAAGATGCAATAGCAAGTGACAGACCAAAGGTGGGTGATTGAGCCCAAGTTTATTATATAAATTGGCGACATTTTCATGATTTTTACCACACTTCTTGGCTCCTATTTCTAGATTTTATGCTTAATTTGACTCTTGAGTGTCTGCCTTTATTTTATGTAGTTTGAAAGTAAAATTATCACAAATTAGTATTAATTGCACTAATTAATTTTCTGAGAACAATTGATACTGCAAACTACCACTTGTTCATTGTAGGAGACTCAAGAAAAAGAGACTCAAGAAGAAGAAGTAGAGTCAAGGAAAGGCTGAAGTCAATAAGTCAACAAGTGCAACAGGAAGTTCACTGCGACAAAAGGATGATGTGTCGCTATGGTGAAGTATGAAGAATTCCAAGCAAAATTTTCGGGAAAAGTTTGCCGCGGCGAAAATTAATTCTGTCACCGCGGTGAAAGAACCAATACCCCAAGCTAAAACTTTCGAGAAAAGTTTGTTGTAGCAAACCTTCAAATACCGGAACCATTTTTGGAAGTTTACCTACTGTACAATCCGAACCATAACCTGTTTTCTTAAAAAACCTATCTATTTTTGATTAAGAAGAAAGGAGTCGACAGAGTTTTTATCATAATACACTCACTCTCTCTACCTTCGAACACACCTTCATCCCTCTCATCCATTCCACCGTTTGCTGCTTCACTGATAACTACTACCATGGATGTTTCCAGTGGGTTCCTGGTTGTGAATTCTCCTAGAGTTATACTTGGCTAGGCACCTCTTTCCTCTTAAAAATGTAGCAATGGCTAGAGTTCAATCGGCTTCAAAGGGGAGTAGTTTATTCCATGTTCAGCTACATTGTTATGAACTCCTAGGTTTAGGATTTGTAATTTGTA
>JANVCQ010000004.1:7835553-7845769 GCA_025531925.1 Erythroxylum plowmanianum
AATCTCTTAGAAAAGGATGTGAAATTTGAGTTCAATGAGAAATGCTTGCAGGCTTTTGAGTTGATCAAGAAAAAGTTCATTTCAGCTCCCGTGATGATCACACCTGATTGGTAACAATTGTTTGCAATTATGTGTGATACGAGTAACTTCGCAGTGGGAGCAGCTTTAGGCCAAAGGCTAGAGAAAGTTTTCAGGGTTATCTACTACTCTAGTCAGACTTTGGATGATGCCCAGAAAAATGACATTACTACAGAGAAGGAAATGTTAGCAGTTGTGTTTGCTTTGGACAAGTTTCGGTTGTATATCATTGGGTCCAAGGTTGTGGTTTTCACAAATCATGCGACAATCCGATATTTGTTTGCAAAGAAAGAGGCCAAACTATGACTCATTCGATGGGTATTGCTTTTGCAAGAGTTTGATGTAGAGATCAAGGACAAAAAGGGGATAAAAAATGCAGTTGCCGACCATTTATCTCGATTAGAGCTTGCGGAATCAAAGCCACCAACACCTATCTAAGAGACTTTCGCAGATGAGCAGTTATTTAGAGCCAATGAAAAGCTTCCATGATTTGCCGATGTGGTGAATTATTTAGCTACAGGTTTGATTCCTCCAGATTTAAAACCATCCCAAAAGAAAAAGTTCCTATTTGATGTGAAAAGTTATCTATGGGATGAGCCTTTACTATTCAAGAGAGGCCCTAATCAAGTGATTCAAAAATGTATCCCGGAAGATGAAGTCCTAGAAATTTTAGAGCATTGTCATTCATCACCATATGGAGGTCACTTTGGCCCAACAAGAACAGCAACAAAAGTTTTTCAATCTAATTTCTATTGACCTACGCTCTATAAGGACAGCTATGCTTTCACTAAGACATGTGACCGATGTCAATAAATGGGTAATATCTCACGATATCATGAGCTTCCTTTGACCAACATTTTTGAGGTAGAACTCTTTGATTTGTGGGGTATTGACTTCATGGGATCATTCCCCAAATCTTGTGGACAATCCTATATACTTTCGGCAGTGGACTATGTATCAAAATGGGCTTTCACCAACAAATGATGCCAAGGTTGTTCTCAGATTTCTAAAAAAAAAAAACATTTTCACAAGGTTCGACACTCCAAGGGCCATTATTAATGATGAAGGTACCCACTTTTGCAACAAACTTCTGGGTAATCTTTTAACCAAATATAGAGTTCGACACAAGGTTGCTTTACCCTACCACTCACAGTCAAATGGCCAAGCTGAAATATAAAATCGAGAGATCAAGGATATTTTTGAGAAGACAGTGAACCCTAACCGAAAAGACTGGGCTCTCAAGCTTGAAGATGTCGTTTGGGCATATAGGATGGCTTTCAAAACTCCAATTGGCATGTCTCCATATCGTTTGGTTTTTGAAAAAGCTTGTCATCTTCCGGTAGAGTTGGAACACAAAGGTTATTGGGCAGTTAGGAAGTTAAATCTTGATTAGCAAAAATCAGTTAAAAATTAGTCTCCTCACTTGTGTGAATTGGAAGAATTTCAAAATGAAGCATATGAGAACTCCAAAATCTACAAGGAGAAAACTAAGAAATGGCATAACCAACACATCATGAGGAAAGAATTTGCTCCCGGAGAGAAAGTTTTACTTTTAAACTCTAGATTGAAGTTTTTTCCAAGTAAATTGCATCCTAGATGGTCGAGGCCCTTTGTTATGAAGAATGTTACCCCCTGTGGAGCGATTGAAGTTGAGGGAAGTGATGGAAGAACTTTTAAAGTGAATGAGCAAAGATTGAAGCATTATTATGTTCAAGAGTTGAGAAACATTGCAAGCATTTCACTCAAGGACTCGTGATCAAATGACTACGTTGAGCTATTGACGTTAAACATAGCACTTATTGGGAGGCATCCCAAATCTTATCCTTTCATTTTAGTTCTTTGTTGTTTTAGTTTCTTTTTATTGCTTTCATTTGAGTATCTCATTTGTGTTTTCTTTAGCTGTTTTTTTTAGGAATGCAAGATTGGAGTTGTGAATGTTGATTTCAAGTTGTTGCGCCTTCTATAATCCAGGGAGTCCTTATGTTCTCATTTACTTTTTTTTGACATTGAGGACAATGTCTCATTTAAGTGTGGGGGTGGGACCAATTTTAAAATTTTTGTAATTTTGCACTTGAACTGTGATGAAGCTTGAACCATGCTATTTTGTCATAGTATTTGGACTGAGGATTGAGTTATGTGCTTGAATTTAACTTAAGCAACTTGAGTGGAAGGTGAATCATATGGATTGATTGAAGTAGTTAGTTGCATAAACTCAGTCAAAAAGTTGAAACTTGAGTGATTAGGTTATACATAAAATTTTGATGGATTTTTATATAAGCATATCTGAGGTTGGTAATGCTGTCGCCTGCAACCAAATATAAAAGATTTCACTTCTGTTAAAACAAATTAATGTAGTAGCGGTAAGCGGATATCGTTCCCACGAGGAATTTTTCGATTATGGATTTACGAATTCAAATGGCACAAATAACAAAAATTAGAAAAAGGGGGGTTTTGTTGTTTACTCATGGAAAAAACAATAAAAATCGCAAAGAAAAATCGCAAATTGAAATAAATAATTTAATCTGAAAAATCAATGAGAAAATACCTTGGTTTCGGTCACCGATGTTACCATGCTATTATGGATCCTCGACATAAAATTACAATTATTAATGAACATTCATTGGGGGAAATTTCTCTTAAGTGTATTGGCTAGAAACATGTATCCTAGCAATCTAATTAAACAACAACCTAGATACGATCATAGGTAAAATTGAATAATAGCATTAAGGATCAAGAGCCAATGACAAGTGATAAACATGTACGATATGCAATCAATCAAGCGGATATTTTCTTATAATTTTCCGACTCTAACGTAGAGAGATTAAGCCTAATTGCAACTTATGGTTACCGAAATTGAATGTCAGATTCCATTAACCTAGCGTTTGAATCAATTAATCTCTAGTTGTGCACCTAGAAACTAACGAATTCAATTGAAAAGACAGAACTGAAAATATTCAATGTTCATCAACAATCAGAAAACATATTCAACTTATCTCACCATAATAACATGTAACATGGATCCCTCAACAAAGATAAGAAAATTTAGCTACTCATAACTGAATTGAAATCAAAGAAAATAACAAAGTAAATAGTCTCCATCCCTGGTCTTTTGAAGAAAGAAACGAAAATCCTAATTAAAACTATGCAGAAAACGTAAAGAAATAAGAACAGAAAGTGCAGCAACCTAAAACCTACCCTAATCCTACGATAATTCCCTCTAACTCTAATACATATATATATATATATATATATATATATATATGTGACAACCACCCCAAGCCTCTTATTTGATGTGAATCTCCTCATTATCTTCTCTTGATTTTGTCCAGATTAGGTGCACTTCTAATTTCGGTGGAAGACTTATTGAAAAGAGGGCATAAGGATCTTTAAAGATTGTGTTTTAATTGGAATCCAATTCTGGAATTTTATCTGCAAACTCCAGATTCCATTCTTAGGCGTGCCCATGCTTAGTCTCTGAATTTCGGCCAAATTGGGAATTTCGGATTTCCTTCCTTCTTTTGCCTCTTTTTGATCCTTTTTCGTTCTTAGAGTGATGAAAACCATCTGTACACAATTAATAAGCAATTCCATCAATTTCGGATAATAATTTCCACACCTTAACAATAACTACATCCAAAATAAGTGCAATTTCAATGACTTAACAGAGGTTTTGAGCCCATATGAATGCATTTTATATTCATTTCATTGTTTCTTGTTATGTGTGATACTACCCTGGGATGATTACCTCTAGAACTTGCATTGAACCGGTTTGAAATTACAAGATGCATGCTTTATGGAAATGATGAAGACATTCTTTGTTTTAAACCTATTAGCTTAAATGACTCACCTTATGCATTATCCCTTGCAACCTCTTTTAAACCTTTACTCTTTTTTATTGCAAAATAAACACTTAAAAACTCAAAACTCCACTAGCCTAGCCCGATTACAAGTATAATGAAGTGCTAAGTGAGTCTATAGTTTGGGACTTTTGAGCTTACTTGTTATTATGAGATGTTAATAGAGGTACTCCTCATATTTTATTGATTCATGTTACTTTTGTTTTCTCTTATTTTTAATTTCTTTAAAAAAAGAAAAAAAGAAGAAAATTGATAAAAAGAAAAAAGAAACAAAAACAAAACAAACATAGTAGCATTAGTTAGTGACGAGTAGTAATAGTCCCATTTATTCATTTGCATATCTCAAATTTTGTATTTAGCTGTCCCTTTTACCTAACTTTATTAATGTTTGTGAATTAAACCGTGACATTTTTATCCTACCTAAACCCAAACCCCATTACAACCCTAAATAAAAGTCCTTTTGATCCATGTTGGTGTGTATTTTATGTGGTAGAGAATTGGTAAATATATAAGCCTATGGTAGTGTAGTCTTGTAGAGGGAGTGTCTTGAATGAAGCACTGACCCTAAACACTTGAGTGATTCGAACGAAAACGTGAGGAAAAATCCATCTGAATTTTACATGTGCCTTTGATCAATAGTGTCTACTTTTGACCTTGCTTATGTGTATTGATGAAAAAATTATGATATATGTAGTAGTTCAAAGCTTAAGTTGCTGAAGTTTGAATGAAAGCACACACTTGATCTTCTTTGAAAACAAACTGATGAAATTTATTTTATTTTGTTTTATTGTGTTTAAATTGCTTGGGGACAAGCAATAGTTCAAGTGTGGGGGTATTTGATAGAGATATTGATAAGCTTTTATTTGATGCATTAATGTAAGTAAATTATGTAGTGATTTGGAGTAGATATATGCTAAACTGCTACTTTTGTATTATTTTTTAGTGTTAGGAGTTTTTGAAAAAAATAAAGCAAAAGAAGAAAGGGCTGCCACTGAAAAGAAGACAAAAAGAGCCTCCACTCTCCAGCAATCTTGGCAGCCCCCACTCAAACACAACCCTCCATTCACTCACAACACATGCAGCAGCCTTTATTCACGCACAAGAGACAACGCAGTTTTTATAAACTAGCACACCCACGCCTCCACGCCAACCGTAGCCTCCATTCATTCACGTCCACTCTCCAGCAAAAATCACGCTCTTCCACTCTCCAAGGCCTCCAATTACGCACAACAACACAGCCTCCAAAGTAAGAAAAAAGACTCTCCACTCAAGCACTCACGATATCTCCACCAAGACAACTCTCACTTCTAAGCACAAGACACTAAGCACGCCAGCACAATTCCATGCAGCAACCTCTTCCAGCAGCCACCGCAAGATAGCAGCCTTTATTCACGCAATCAACCTCTCAAGAAAGTAGCCCCATTTCACGCCATTACTCCACACATAGCCTAACCTCCATATCAGTCTGCCATTCACGTACAAAACAACAGTCATCACTAATGTAGCTACTCCCATCTACTTTCACGTAACTCCAACAGCCAACCAAAGCAACCCACTTCAAGCCCTCACCAACGCAGAAGCCACTCAATCCACGCACAAGCAACTCCACAGCCCTCCACAATTATGCAACATCATTTCAGCCCCCACACTTCATTTATCTTTCACAGACATACAACAGCCAACTTTCAAAAGGATTCACGCATCATTCCAGTTCTCCACCAACATAGCCTCCATTTCAGCACCAACTTTAACACAACTTCTACACTCCAACAAAAGCAAAGCAGCCTATCCATGCACAACATGTAGACAACTCCATTTATTCACACATCAATGCCACTCTCACTCACGCGGCATTGTCTTCAAAAGCGATCTCCATTCATTGAAAATCAAGAAGCCTCCGATGGACAACTAGGCAGCTACGTAAGTAGAGGGGAGAGCATTTTTATTCTGCTACATATTAGGAGTTTTGTTCTTTATTTATATTTGATTCATTATGAATTTGCCTAGCGTTTATATTTTTGGATTGCTTGGCTTGATGATTTGTGGTTAGAACTTTAATTTCTCTTAGGGATTTGATATTTTTGTGATGCCTTGACATTGAACATTGCTAGAATTCATGACTAAATATTCATATGCTTGTTGATTTTCCTTGGGTTTAATTGTGCTTACTTTGGATTACTGGAAGTTGGCTTGGTAGAAATTCACCTTTGGAAAAAGGGAGTTTTTGCTAGAAGATTGAAGGAAATTTCAACTAGGATTTTCTTGTGAGTTGGGAGATCCAAGAAACTTAGGAGGTGAAAATTGAAGGTTTAAGACTTAAGAAAGTTTAGGGAAAACTTAAGTAAGGGATTATTAAGTAACTTCTAGAGTGGATAGATTAATTCATCTTTGGGAAAAGGGGATTAATTACTCTTAAAATTCACTTACAAGGTTAGGATATTTTATTTATGGAAGATAGCTAATTCAATATTGAGGTAGGCAAAAATTTCATTCCCTAAGAGAAAGTTATCCCCCATTGTTGTTAATATTTTTTTAATTAGTCAATTGTTGCACTCTTTTCTTAATTAGTTTTTGCATAGATTTGTCATATTCATAGTTATTTTGATCGCATTGAATTATGTAGTTGTTTAGAAATTTCCTTGAGTTTTTAATAATTCGTTACATTGTTTTAATTTTCCAAATTTCATCCAACCCGATTTCAAACACTGTTAGCTAGCATAAATTTAAATTTTCTCATAATCCTTGTGGACACGACTCGATTTTTACCAATTTATTACTCACTTCGACAACTGTGCACTTGCGATTCACGAACAATATAGCATTTGAAATTAAACTAATTGAAGCAACATGTTACCAAGGCAACCCCTCTTATGAAAATTAATTTAACTTAGAATGTTAAAAATTTTTGTGTGTATGTTATTCATGCGAATATGGACTGACCCATAGGAAAGTTACTATTTGGCCCAAATTGCATATACACTTGTGGTGGTAAATGTGTGGCAATTCTTCAGTATAATATATGAACATTACATGGGTCCAAAGAAAGGTTTATTGTTTGACATGCCTTATTGCCAGTGTTTGATCACTACACCAAGGTTGTAGCACCCCACTCCCACAAGACCTGAACCCGACATCGATGGGTGATATCCGAGTTCATGTCTTGCGAGAGAGGCGTGCTAAAGTACTCAATTATTTAGAAATTGGTATAAATTTTTTTGAACCACAAACACAATATGTGGAAATCGATACTCAATTTGGGCCCACATTCATTCATAAACATTTTCAATTTATCACAAAACCATCAACAAAATTTTCAATATCATAATTGGGGGCCATTACAAAAACAAAACACTTTGATCATAACGTCTATACATTACAACATAAATACATTTGTATACACGTTGTGCAAAAATTTCTGAATACATTATTCGATACAAAAATTTCATAATAAACACAATTCAATACGAAAATAAAGAAATGCAATGCAAACGCGAACTGATCTCGACCTCTATCCTTCACTTGAATGTTGTAAGTATACTCTCATTGGCCTAACGGGGTATTCTTCTGATCCTGAAAAATATTTGCAAATTTTGGGTGAGTTTTGCGAACTCAATGAGTGACCATCAACGATGGCTCACCCAATCACGTAACACATAATTCATGTCATTACACATTTCACACTTCACATTCAATACAATTTAATCACTCAATTATGCATATGCAGTGCACCTGAGACCCACTTTCCATTTGTTATTTTGTTGTGACCGAATGCCTAAACTGTCCCTTAAAGGGCTCATTGATAACTATCCCATATAAGGCTCATTGATAATTATCTCATATAGGGCCCATTAATAACTGTCCCATATAGGGCTCATTAAACATTAAGTCTGAGGTTCTGAATCACTTTTGAGCTCGAGGCTCATTTTCACTCGTTGAGCTTTAAGCTCTGATCGGTGGCTACTCTGGTCACAACATCCATTATGTTTCATGCATTCATGACATGGAATGCATCAATTACATTTACATGTTCCTGTTTACTCACATTCAGATATCATCGGACCTTAGCCCTGCATTCAACATTAAAGTTGAGCATCACTTTTTCATTTATATGCATGATCACACTTTCCTTCGGGACTAAGTCCGGCATTTAACAACCAAGTCATGTATCACATATTTCATCCAATTCATATACAAGGAGCACTTTAATATCTCAATCATACATCACATTCATCGGACCTTCTGTCCGGAAACCAACACAATCAAACACTATCACATAATCATTCAAAAATCGATCAATATCAAAAGGTCAAACAAAGCAAACAATGGAATGAGACCATCTAGGTCTACTCACAGTACGCTCCAGATTAGCATTTGCTTTCAAATTCTAGGAATGCCTGAATGCGGACACTTGACCTGCATAACCCATTTATGCAAGGCACACATTGCACACTCATCAATAATTGCACACGTATAAACATTTATTTATACTCAATTATATAAATGGACTATGTACAATGCATGCTCATTGGCAATCTCGGCATATGTTCTAGAACACATATTATGCTCATTCCCATTTCATAATTCATATGTGTTTAATTTAACTTAGCTTTACACTTCATTTGTACATAATCTTTCTAAATTCTCCTTTCAATCTTTACCCTTTGCATGTGTCTAGCTTATTCATAAGCTTATACCTCAAGAACACTTGATTACTTTTATCATAACTCAATTTCTTGTCATCTCTTTCTAACCTCATATGATCTCAAAATATCCAAATTCTCATCCAATAGGAATCCAATTGAAAATCCCATAATGCAAAATCACTAAAATTGATCGTAGAATACTTAAACCAAAGCATTTTCTAAACTCCAAGAACTAGAATCCTTCCAAAAATCCAAAAGATTCAAAATGATCTTACCTTGATTCTTTACCAAATGAAGAGAGCTTTAGCTCAAATGGAAGCTCTTTTCTTCCTCTTCCTTTTTCTCTTCTTGGACAGCTTCAAAATCTTCTTGAGGACTAAGAAGAATTAAACCCTAACCCACTCTCTTCTTTTCTCTCAAACCACC
This sequence comes from Erythroxylum plowmanianum, assembly GCA_025531925.1. Classification (NCBI taxonomy): domain Eukaryota; kingdom Viridiplantae; phylum Streptophyta; class Magnoliopsida; order Malpighiales; family Erythroxylaceae; genus Erythroxylum; species Erythroxylum plowmanianum. Next base: position 7,844,558 of record JANVCQ010000004.1, read on the forward strand.
AAACTCTCTTTGTCTTTTTCTCTCATTTTCGTTGTTCTCTTCTACTTATCCTTCCATTCACATTTTTCTTCTTCATTTATAAGCAAGATAACACTTCTTCTTCTAATTATGCCCTTAATGATTGGGAATTGCCCCATTTGCCCTTCCAATTATGCCTTATGTCTTTTATACTTAAGTGTCTTCCCAACAGTACCCTTGAACATTCTAACATAACACTTTCTTCCAGAAGATGTCCCCCATTGTCTTAAGTTTCTAATGACATCAAAATCATTCAATTCGGTTCAGTGATTCGAAAGATATACTTCAAACATTTTTGGACTGCTCTTGTCCAAATCAGTATACTATGCGCAATTTTATCTGAAATTTAAACATCTTAGAAACTGAATTAGATTCCAATTTCTTCATACCATTTATAGCTCTATGTCTCTAGTTCACGAAAAATCAAGAATCATCTCATTTGGAGCTCTACCGATCCAAAAATCATCAAAATATTGAAGTATGTTCAGTGGAATAACACCAATTCATAGTATTTAAAAACACACACACTGTACCCGTCCCACGTTTTTCACTCAATATCTATCACTTCATTTCAGATGACTACAATTTTTTGTGGAGATGTAGAGAAATGTCTTAAAAGTCCAATGGTTTAAGAATCAAGTCATTTGAGTGTCTAGAGAAGAAGTTATGGCCAAAAGAATCCAATATGGTTTTATCCTCAATCATATTGAACCTATCGTGGGACAATTAGTATAACTTTCTCTACAGATATCGGATTTAGGTGTTCTTTAAATGGTTTGAAAGAGGACTTCAAAAGCTACAACTTTCATGAATACCTCAAAGACAAATTCCATATTCTGAAGAATAAAAAATGGAACAGAAGATATAAGATGAATAGTAACCCAGAAGAAGCAAAACACAGAAGGAACAAAACTAAGAAGAAGCGAAACTCAGAAGAAACAAAACACAGAAGGAACAAAACTAAGAAGAAGCAAAACTCAAAAGGAACAAAACATAAAAGGGACAAAACTAAGAAGAAGCGAAACTTAGAAAGAACAAAACTAAGAAGAAGTGAAACTCAGAAGGAACAAACACACAAAAGGAACAAAACTAAGAAGAAGCAAAACTCAGAAGGAATAAAACTAAGAAGAAGCGAAACTCAGAAGGAACAAAACACAAAAGGAACAAAACTAAGAAGAAGCGAAACTCAGAAGG
>JANVCQ010000004.1:7884092-7903846 GCA_025531925.1 Erythroxylum plowmanianum
TTAATTTCAACGCTTCATCTCCTCTGGCTTGGAAAGCATGCGTGCGTGGTTTGAATTCTTAAAGAAGAAACGACGTCGTATGGATCATTGGACAGAATTAGACAGGATAAATTAGACAGGTGATCTGTGCCCCAAGCCAGACTGCCCTGCATGGGTAAAAATATTCGGAAGCTATTAATCACGAACTTTTTCAGAAATTTGGGATAGTAAACAATTGCTAAACTACTGAATATCCTTGTTTCGTCGTACACTCCAGACTGCTAAGGGGGTAGTTCTCTTACGAGAATTTGGTTAACTTACGAATATCGAATATATGGATAATTCATGAAAGCACGCTACAAAAGCCCAGTGTCAAGTCCCGCAATATGCCTACGCTCACTATGTGTATATAACAAAAATGGTCAAAGCTCGACAATCAAACTTGTGGAGCAACATGCAAACGGTGCGCCAAAATATATAAGATCTTTCACTACTTGCTCGACAATACCGATTCTAACTGGGGCCAACGTTATATATATGTGTTCACCGTTGCCAAGTTGCTGCACTCCTAAAATGTGGAAGTAGAATGTACAACACGTGAGCCAAGTCAGTAGTCAGTCACGAGAAAATTAGAAGAGGAGTTCCTTAAGGATCAACAAGACTATCATGATGAAGCACATGATTACAAGCACTGTAGCACACATCACCATCCCTCCTTTTTTCTGCGTTCTCTCAGCCTGCAAGTCCAATTTATCCCACATGATATTGTCAAGTGTGAATCTTTTTTCCGTAAGAAAATAGTGAAGCACAAGAACACTGGCAAAGTTCTAGAGAAGATGCATAGCATTATCATCGAACCAAAACAATTAAAAACAGCCATTATGAACGAGCGTATCAACATAAACGGAAGAGAGAAATAGAACCTTCTGTAGTTGTTTAAAGCCCTCTTCCACTGCTGAAGCAACATTCTGGATGTTATAATCTATTCGATCTACAATTGTACCCTGCTTGTTAAATGTTAAATGCATCAGTAATTGACAATTCTGTCTTCACAAAATTACATAAAAGGTGTAGCTCAAACCTGATCTATCACCAGCACTGATAGGTCCTTCATGATTTGAGCAAGCTCATTTACTGACGCCACAACCTAGAAAAAGAAACATAGGCAAATCAGTTCATAATTCAAAAACTGATCTCCACACAGTCAATCAGGAGGATTGCAGCACCTGTTCAATCTCTTTCTCCCTCTCCTCAGTGAATTGTTCACTCTTCTTTAGTGTAACTATCTGATCATCATTAAAACCCTGGATGGATGCATCACACATTAAAATTGAGGAACATGTTGGTTAATGTTGTGAATGCATATGATATAAACAATAACAACAAAATTTTGCCGCAATTTGGAATTGTAGTAAATCAATGATAACATAGAAAACTCAACATTTGAGACATGAAAATATAAATACTTAGAAGTTAACATTTACAAAACAATTAAATTAACACCCAAGACATGGTCTGAACTTCACGTATGAAATCTGACTTTATTATGACTATCTTCAAACTCCGTCCCCATGTACAAACAGAAGTACCTTATAAGACTCATTTCCCCACGTACAAATAGAAGTACCTTATAAGACTCATTTTCCATATCAGGAACGAACAAATGACCAGAGCAGCCAAGATATCAACATACCACATCACTAAATTCATAACCTTCAGATCTAGATCCGCTTTCGTTCCAGCTCATCTCCAAGTCAACCCCATCATGTCCCTACAAAATAAAACAAAAATAACAAATAGAAAGAACCCCTATAGTCAAAAAAGGCTAGCTTCCTGCTAAGTTTGTCAAGTACTCCACCACTTGTTACCAGTAAACACCAGTATGACAATAACCCTTCTTCAAAGATCTCTATAAGACTTTTCTAATCCACAACATATATGGTTTTTTGAACAACAATGGACATCTGCAAACCTCTTTTTGCTGCTGCAGACGCTTTAGATACGTTGACTGTTTCTTTCGGAGCTCCATCGAAAGGGTCTGAAGATCCGTTGCAAGAGAACGCTGTGAAAAAGCAGAAAACAAATCAAATATCGGAAACTACCAATTACTAATAGAGTAAATGCTAAGCACTCTAACGCATAGTTCTTTACTAAGAGTTACAGATCCAACTGGCAAAGTAAATCCTCCAGAAAACTAATAATGAGCTAAAGAAACAAAATGATGAATAATATACCTGTACATTTTTTCTGAGATTTGAATCCTCAGAAGATTGCAACTCAGTGGCAGCAAGCTTCTTTAATATTTTCTCAGACTTCCTCAACAAATCTGTGATCTCACGCGTAAGCAGTTCAATCAAATGTTGATCCTCTTTGCCCTCTGAAAAAGAGGGCATCAAAGCTTTCGCATGAGCCTTGTCCAACTCTTTGATTTTGGTTCGAATTCGATGAATGTTAGCAGATATTTCCTCAGAATCATCGACCCAATCTGGTGGGAGACCAATTGTAAACGCATCACTGCTGCACCGAGTAAATTGTTTTTGAATATCAACAAAAATCTGCATTCATATATATATAAGTAACCTGGAAGCAGCATACCTGGACGGACCTGGGTCATCAGTACTGAGAGGAGTATAAGAGGAGCGATTGGAGCGAAGAAACGAACCGCTGACCATCTCGATGACCGGACCGTTCGAACCGGAAGCTGACGACGATAAAGGAGCGCGCATGCTACTGACAGCATCTCTGTGCCTCTTGTACTGGCTTGTTCGATTTCTGGTTGCCATAACTGTCAAGAAAGATAGAGATGAATCAACTAAAAGAAGAGGCCTTTGGATTGAAGAAGAGATTGAAGAGCTGAGTAAGAGCGGGTGGTGAAATGCAAAAATAAAAATGATTTCTTACGCAAACTAACTGTGTGCTGTTGGGCTCTGTTGTGGCCCAAAATGCAATTGTCTTAATTGTGTTTATAAAAAGTAAGAGTAGCAACGTTAAAAGCTTTGAGGACGCCAGACAAATCCACGTACAACCAGGGTCTTTCGGTCCCTCTCCCTCCCTCCCTCTACAATCTACGCACTTATTGACAATAAGAGGGAGTCGGATGACGTTTTAGAAATCGTGTAACTTTAAGCAATTTACACATAAAACCCCTCCGTCGGCTTTTGACTTGAGAACCGGGGAAACTCATCTACTGTTACTTGGTTTATTCGCTGCATCTGTCTTGTTAGTTATTTTCCGTACTTGAACTGGTTTCTGCTCTTCACTCTTTAACCATTAAATTTAATCGAATAAAAGACAGCGACAAAATAGTGCTAATTGTTAAGGAGTCGGCATCTGCCCATCAGTTTCAGCTATGGAAGATGATACATGGAGTTTGGGTCTCTCTGGTTCTTCAAGAAGCTATCAGTCAGTTATCAAAGCTTTCTCTCGTAAGTTCAAGATTTAATTTTTTTAAATTTCTTTTCTGGGTTTTATATTGGTTTCGTTTTTTATGGGTTTTCGTGTCATCTTTTAATGGGTGGATTTGTGATGTTGAACTTTTGAAGCAGATCTTTGTGTTGATTTTGAAGATCTAGAGATAGAGGAAGATGATGAATTAAGGGCTGAGTACCCTTGTCCTTTTTGTAGCGAAGATTTTGATTTGGTTGAATTATGCTATCATATTGATGACGAGCATCATGTGGAAGCCAATTCTGGGGTAATCATTTGCTTCAACTTTCGTCATGGTTACTACTTATTTCTAGCGACCGGTGTCAGTACACTCACTCTTGTTTGTGTGTCATGTATTGTTGCAAGAATTATTGGATCTATCTGCCTCCGTGTGTTTTTGTTCTGTTATACACTTCTGACCTGAATTTACTATCCTCAGGCATACTGCATGTACAGTTTTTCAGCATCTTTATATACTCTTGAAGCAAGCTTCCTGCTAGTCCACGAATTATTAAAATAAATGCTTTGAACAGAAAATTCAACGCTTCTTTTCTGCCTGGTTGGAACAGCTTTCATTGCTGGTCACTGGTCCTTTATGTGATAACTCAATGTGTTGATTTAATAGCCATCTTTGGCTTCTTGTAGGCTTCTTCTGCCTCACAAAATTTCAATTTCTGGTCCTTTTTTGGGATTCGACACTATCTATTTGTGTTTAGAGTTATTTGAAGTCAATTCTCGACCTCCAACTTAACCTTTTTTTTTAACTATTACGTTTTGAAAGCATAGAGTGCCAGTAATACAATTAACCTTTATTTTTAAGTTCTTTATATTTATTATATTGCCATAAGTCTGACAAAAGAATTACACTGCCATAACCGCCTCAGTTTGAATGCACAATTCCATAAAGCTATGAAATTCGGAATGTTCAAGAAAGATTGGTTTGTGATGATAGTTGTGCTTGAAATTAGATCAGTATTTGTTGAGAGAAAGAAAAAAGCGGGTTAAATTAACTCCATCCAATTTATATGATTGATTTTTCGTATGTTTGACTGCTCTCATTTATCTTATCTACTTGACATGCCAGCAGCATAATAAGCACTTTCTGAATTGGAACTTGCTTACAATGATCATTATCTGCAGTTGCAGGTATGCCCTGTTTGTTCCACAAGGGTGGGAGTAAGTATGGTTGGGCATGTACAAGTACAGCATGGAGAAATGATCAAGATATCCTTTCTTAGTTGATTTTAATTTCCCCATTCATGCTCAATATTGATTTTTAATATTTTTGCCCCTTTATGTGGACATAGTTTAAGGTCCTTACTGTGTCATTTCTTTGACAGTAAGTCCTTTGCTTACTTGATATTTTAGTTAGATTCAGGGTTGTGTTTGTATTCCGTGACTAAAGATTACAGTTTGCAAAAGTTAAAATCCCGGCAAAATGAGTCGCATCCCACTCTTTCTTTTCTAAAAAAGGAGTTGGAAGATGGACACATGCAATCTCTAGTCCGTGGGACGTCCACTGTGGTTCCTTCTTCCAAATTGACTCCTGATCCCTTGCTGTCATTCCTTTTCACTGTACCATCTTCTGATAAGTCCAAACCTGTACAGTCTGTTTTGTCAAGTGAACTAACATCAGAAGAGAAAAGCTCATGCGAGAATATGCCAGAAAGGTTAGTTTTTCAACAAACTCCAGTAACATGTCCTATGCATTTTTGTCCATCCTAAATCCTTATGCAAGAAATAAGCTTTCTTTTGAGCAAAACTGGAAACTGACGACAGTTATTATATGATAAAGAGCCTTCATAGATGAGGTTTGCATCCAGAACAAATTTAATTACCAGACAGGATATACAGTATACTATTAAAGAAAAACTTTTCTCTCGTGACTTGGTGATGGTAGAACTTCAGTTCCGAAAGCATGAAAAATGAGATAGATCAGAGTGTTATAGCATTTGTTAGGACTGAACGAGACTTGAATACATAAAGAGCCATTCCACATTGAGACAGCATATAGGATAAAGTCAACATTTTGATTGTGACATAACACTAAAATGATGCCAAAAATACGTGGATTAAAGTAGTTGTAAAAAGTTTAGTAATTGTGAAGGAAAACCGGTTTCCAAGAATTCTAATAAGGCTAGAGTTTATTTCTAATTTATATTGGTTTCTTAGTTATTTGGCAGCTTAGTCCTCTACTATTAGCCTTGAAGTGTCTGAAGGTTCATTGTTTCTGCTTAGACTAGCAGTCGGTCAAGTTTCCTTGTTTGCACATGGATGTTTTCTATCCTAGACCATTTCCTTGTGCTAACTTTGAAGGCATTTGCATGGTTGCAGAACTGTTCACCCCTCACCCATCTCCGACAAGGAATATACAGAGAAGGCAAAGAGAAACGAGTTTGTACAGGAACTGTTGCTGTCCACCATCTTTGACTTTAGTTTATGTCAGAGACATAGAAATGTTGATTTTTAGCCTCAGATTATAACAGGTCAATCATCAGTCTTTGACGAATGTGTATCTTGGTGGGGAACTAGGCTAGATCTGGTGGTAAAGAAATGTGGTTATATTGATGTAATCAATTAGAGCAGATTACTGATAAGGTAGCAATGCTATGTGTTTTCGTGCTGGAAAATCAATTGTAGCATTACTTATTGATCGCAGATCTTGTATAATCTTCTCCCTGACATATTGCAAAATGTTGTCACTGCAAAGATGATGCCTGGTGATGGCTAGTGCAGCTCACAGCCTCACCCTGTGCTCAGGTTTAGTGGAACTGGGTTTAGCTAAAGGATAAGCCCTGAAAAGAAAAGACGTGGAGATTTTGGCCATAAAAAGAAAAACAATAATTTGAGAAACTCAACTTACAACCTTTCAGAATGGAAAAGACGTCACCTATGTATTTTGGACTCTTTAAAGGAGTAGGTATCGCGATTCAGTATTTAGAGTTTTGCTTTTTCTCTTTAAAGGGCTTTGTTATCTCGTCCGTTATACCTGGAACTTACCGATAGTTGCAAGAGATCCCAAGTTATTTCACAATAGTCTACCAGACACCTCAATTATCTTTAATTCGACTTTGATTAGTTGATGGTCTTGTTCAAACAAGTTGTTTTAGTCAATTTGGTGTCTTACTTTCTTGTGTGCCCTTTGAGGTCCTCTCTTGGTATAAGAGCCGGTAAGTTTTGGTGCACAAAAGAAACTGTGCTAGATAGTCAGTTTTCGAATCTTGCATGTCTGCTAAAGATTTAGGTAGAAGAGAGCCAATTTTTGAATCTTGTCAGGTGGTACCATTGCCTCTAGATTATACTCAAAAGTGAGTAGGAAGAGAACACGATTGTAATGGAAACACTACCAAACAACCCTATTCATTTATCTTCAACTTTTCTATGTCTAGTTTGCCTTATAGTGTAAAGCATGTGTTATCTAATCGTATAGAAAATCTTTTAGAAATTATCCATGTACTTCTTTACCTTTGTTGAGTCCATACAATATATATTCTCGTTATTGTTTTTGGACGAGAAGTATTCATAATATCTTGTTTACCTATAGAACAAAAGTAAAAGAAATCATCCAGAGTTTCATATTAGAATAGTGTATAACCGCGGAACAATATGTAAATCTTGAAATCCTTAAAGAGCTCATCTACCTTTAGAGGGAACAAAATCATACATATATTCATGTTGGAGCTATACGTTTTGTTCTTACACTTCATGGAAGAAAGGGGATATCTACTATAGCCAAGATATCTCTTCTAGACACTACCTATACAACGTACCAAAATGTCTTGATTAGTATCTTACTAACAACGCTAAATAATGGAAGTGTCACACTGACTATAGTACCTGATTTCAACATTAGGTTGGATGATCCCACTTTGTCTGAACAACTGCAAGTTCAGATCCAGATCACTGGAGCAAATTAAGACCCTACAACCATCATGGCTATTTTACATTACCAGATGATCTATCGTTTACATAATCATACTTTGGACATCAACTTTCCCAATTCCACTTCAAATGCTCTTTACATGGTTGATGATCGTTATAATGATCAGATTACTATCATCCAGATCCCGAAGTAACTACCAGTATAAGAGCTTGAAAAGTTGATGTCAACTGAATGGATAATCGACTATCAAAAGGTGTTCTAGGTGCCTCATCGATACTTTTTTTCATACGACAACTCCTTTAATTCTGAAGACTTTGAGAGATGGAACTGTTAAATCCATCTATGCAAGGCCCATTTAAGATCCATCCGGACCTTCCACCTCTGAGGCAATTCTTATGATCCAGCCTGTATTCACATACGGAAGGTAAATCTGGTCCTCCTATCTATTACTTCAAATTTAACGGAGATCCAGTCTATGTCAGTCTTCATCATGGACATTTTGTATGGGATGTCGACCTATATATGTGTGAACTCGACTGTGAAATCTGTCTCAATACTGAGTTAGATAGTAATGATGATGATGAAAGATATGCAAGAAGGAGAAGGAAAAAGAAAAGGCCAAAATCTCAATGTATACCTTCTCAGCAATATCATCTACACAAAGATAATCTAGATCCACATGATTCCAGCTTTCTTAAAGGTCTATTGATAGAGAGATCCAAATCTAAATCTCTTCGAGAGATGCTGAAGTCGTCTACATGTTAATCAAAGTCAGTAGTTCCTTTTATGACTCCCACTCCTATACCCTGCATGATGGTGAAGCTATAAGAGGAAGATTATCCTTATTTAAATAGGAGTACTGGTGAATCAATGCTGGTTGTATATAACCCTTACATCTGGGCCACAGGAATCACTTCACAAGGTACACTTGTATCAAATCATTTTAACGAAGTTCTTAACTGGCAAACATCCAAAATAGTAGCACGGAACAAAGTTCTAAGAAGAATTGATTTTAAGCTAGATAGAATCAGTCAACAAAACGTTGCTACTCATCATAAAGTTTAATGCAGTCTTTAAGTAAATTCAACAGATGTATCAATCTTATAAAGCTCATATTCAACGCCTTGATGATGATCTTCGATATTACATCTCTACATATTATCTTGGACCTGAATTCGAGGCTAAAGTTCAAGAGATACAGAAGATACAAGGAATTAAGCAACAAATGGAAGCTGATATGCAATCTGCATAGTCAAAGACAATATATGGCTCATCCTCTTCATTGTTCCCAAATACTCAGCCAATGTACCCGTCTTATATGTATCAGAAGTATCCAGAAAAAGCTGACTATTTAAAGTTATTCAAGTCCACTATCCTTTGATTAGACAGTACATTCATCCTTAGACAACTTAAGAAAATCCTAAAAAATCAAAGTCAAAGCAAAAATATGACAGAGTTCCTAAGTAACGTGTTTCTGAGAAATCAAGGGTTCCTGAGCCATCATCTTCTTATATACCATTTAAACCAGTCAATTAGTGGAGTAAACCGTTACAGATTCATACACCTCCAACCTCTCCACCAAAAGTTCAACTTTCCACTTCATCTCATGGGAAGGACAAAGCACCATAGGCGGAGTTCATTGCAACTCTTACATCTACAGATATTACAAAAGATTCCAATACTCAGTCAGATATTATAAAGCTTATTCTGAAGCCTTTGTCCTAGCATTTGAAGCCTTTGCAAATATATCAAAATCGATCTCAAAATCATCATCTGAATAGATCTCTAAAGTGTCAACTGATTTTTCAGCACATTTTGCTGATCTATCAGAATTATTCAATGTTCTAATAACGATGCCTCAAACTACTAAAGTTGAACCAAAAATAAGTGAAGTAGAATCCACAGGTAATGAACCTTTTAGACCTGAACCAGCACCACAAGCAATACCTTCTCAGCCAGCTGCACAGGCTCAAACCAAGCCTACTTCAGGACCTTGGTTTACTTTTGATGATCTAACTCTGAAGAAATGGAGACACAGAATTCATGAATTTGGTGCCTAGATTTATCTACAAATGACTTAACCAAATCATCATTTACTGGATATTTTGTCTGAGTTTACATCTCGTTTCATTGGTACTTTGCGAGAATGGCGGCAAAGTATTAATGACTATCAAAGACTTCAGTATATCCAAGTCACTATAGCAGGAGCACTTCTTGGAGTAATCCATAAAGAATTTATTAGTGACTTTTAGCTTATTGACAAACAGATTTGTCAAAAATATTTCGCAATGAAAGAATGTTCACTTAACAAGCGTGATATTTAGAAGCATAACTAACGAATGACGAAAATGTACTATCTCTTGAATGGATGGAATGATGCTAATTTGTGATATACTTTTATGTCATCCCTCCTAGATCAATTACAACCAGAACTACAAAGGACCATAGTTTCTTTACAACAAGATATGTCAACTATATCTCTTGGAGAAATCTACCTGCTTACTTTAGCTTCTCTTGATAAGTTATGTGACTAACATAACTTGTTCAAGAATATCATGAAAGGCGGTCCAATGCTCAAACAGGCTTGCAAGAAGCCTTATCTCCAGATCAAGTGCAAAGACAAAAAGACTTATGGGTGTCATAGTAAGAAGAAAGCTCATCTTCGTCAAGTCTACCATAGAAGAAAGTCCCGTAGACAAATGGAAGGCTACAAGCCTTGGAGAAAAACCTTTGAAAGGAATAATAGTGGCAAAAAGAGAAATTTTGTTAGGTCCTTCAAGAAATCCTCTCATCATCAGAAGCATGAACGATGTTTTCTCTGTGGGCAGCATGGAAACTTTGCGCGCACATGTCCTCATAAAACAAAGAAAGATGTCAAGTTGTTGAAGCAGATGTGATCTATTCTGCCTATCAATTCTTCCAACAACATTGAAGAATTAATTGAGGAACAATCTTAAGAAGACGAGGACGCAAAGTTTGCTTTTTCAGTCTCTACTTCAAAAGAATAAGAATCCTCTGACTCCTTTGTTTCTCAAGAGGATGATTCATTATATATGCTACAGTAGACATGCATGAAAGTAGATTATACACCAGTTTAACGACCATATGTCCAAATCCAACTCTTTCAATTTGACAAATATGATAACCCCATTAAAGCTATAGGGTTTATGGATACTGGATGTAGTTGTGCGATCATAGAGCCTAATATCTTATCATTTGACGTATGGTCTTCTCATGCTGCATATTTCACTACTGCTAATGGTAACTCCTTTAAGATTGGATTAATCACAAAAAGAAGGATTGACATTCGATTCTTTCCTTAGTATACAGTTTGGACAAAAGTTCTTGGAAGCAATCTACCTAGCCCAGACATTCTCATTGATAAGGATACATACAGTAAAGTCTCACCTTTGCAGATCCTACCCATAGGCCTCAAGTATCGTTCATTATTCAGTCCATACACTGAAATAAAGAATGTGTTTGAACTTACCCGAGTTCTTACATTCTATTCTACACTTCGAGATAAACTGTTAGAATATCGTTCTAAATCTCATGCACAATTTACTCATCCATATTCTCTGTGAAAAATGCTGACTTTTTCATAAGTCTACCTTTTAAAAAGAATGAGGACATCAATCCTACCAAAGCCACACATCTAGGAATGAACCCTGATGATATAAAGCTCGCACAAGATGAGTGTGCAATCCTTTTGAAGCAAGGACTTATTGAGCCCACAAAGTCAGATTGGGGTTGCCAAGCATTCTATGTCAATAAACATTTAGAGCATAAACATAGAAAAATGAGATTAGTCATTGACTATAAACCTCTAAATGTTTTCCTATAAGATGACAAGTTTCCTCTACCAGAGATCAATACTCAGGTACTATTTCTCAAAGAAGTTGTTATCTTTTCTAAGTTTGATCCTAAAGCACGATTTTGGCAACTAGGTATTCATCCAACTAAGAGATACAAAATTGCATTCTGCATCTAAAGCAAATTTGTTAGGATCCTTCACCTTTAAAGATTACTGACACGGAACAACACATCTTATCAACTGATGCTAGTAACACTCACTAGAATGCTGACATTTCATCTTTATCTAACTTGCTTCGATAGCATCCACCATGGCCTCCATATCCATCAGATACTTTTTCTCTCTATAATTATCTTCTTTCCCTTCAGCAAAATATAGTCATAACTCATTTCACTTCTCAAAATTTTTGCCAAGATATTATGACTAGTCAACCTCTCTTTGCTTTCGCAAAGAAATCTTTTCCTTTTATAGCAAGTAGTCCAATGTGTCTAAAGTTGCCTTACTTGATTGTATATATTTGTTTTATTATTTGCATCAGTTTCTTAGTGAACATAATTCTCTTGGAAATCCCACAATGTTCAATCTCAAAGCACCTTACCTTATGTGACTTTTCTCCATGATCCTCTTTCTGAAAATATATTACGGTATCTTTGGGCACTCTCTACCCTTTATGTTTGTGCTATTACTATATCTCCTCTTCAACTCTATTAACATCTCTATGACATAAACAATGGAAGCTCTTTACTATGGACAATTATGGAATGATTTCAACTATTAGACCAATGGAAGCAACAATGTTCTCTTATCATTTCACAACATCATTTATGGAAAGCTTCAGCTAGATGACAATCTACTTATTGCTTCTTCATCCTCCATCATCCATATAAAAAAACACTTACTAGTGTCCTTTATACTGAACATTGTGTCCAATATTATCATACATCATTATACTGGTCACAACATCAAAACAGTGTACTTCAATCTCTTAGAGATTTTCTCAAAAAGATAAATCATTTTCCCAGCACACCAGTCATTTCTACTTCTATTAGACCATATCCCGGTGAATTTATTCCTGGGGAACTAAAAGCAGTAGAAATTGATATTTCAAGTTCCAATAGTCCGCAGTATGACACAAAAAAATCAGTCTTAGGTATTGCAGGATCTTCTCAGCCATCTAACTCAATCTTTTAGGATGCTCAAGACCCAAATGATGAACATTAAATTCCTAACAAAGATGAGTTAAATCAATTCTTACACAAACTTCACATATGTGAGCTCAGTCCCAGCAAACGATAAAAGATTTATCAGGATAGCTCAAATGATCCAGACTATCCATCCAATATTCAATCGTGGCGCCAACCAATTCGTGACAGCTAATACCTTGGATACTTTGGATCTCAATTCTTATAGTGGGACTCTTCTTTTTAGGAGTTACTTTTGCTTTATAGTCTTTTGATGAAAGAGAATCTTTGTGACTCACAAACCACAATTCAAGATTCCTTCTTATCATCTTACTGTTTGCTTTTAGAAACATAGTTTAGTTTTTCAAAGTAGTTTTGTTAAAGGTGTGAAGATTGCACTTTAAAGTAGCTTTCTTTTTTAAAGATGTAATTAGTGTGTCCCTTAGGTGAGATTTACTTTCTTACCCTTGCTTCGCCTATAAAAACAAGGCTTATCTTCAGTTGTAAGCACGATTGAATTAGATGCTTGATTTAAATGAAGTTTGTTTTAAGTGTTTATTTCTAAGTTTATTCTTCCCCTAAAAACCTTGAGTCTTGAGTCATGTTGCCAACAGTCTAAGATTCAAGGACAAGTATGTTCTACACTCGCCTCTTCCAAGGATCTTGTATATCAGAAGGTCTAAGACAGTTAAGGATTGCTTCTTAAAATAATTCCACTATAAGATTAGAGTTTAATGGGGAAAGAGTGAAAGTACTATTGCGACTATTGTTACAAAGTAGGAAGAGAGAATTGTGGAGAGAGTAAGGTTCCTAAGAGGAAAGATGAGAGTTATGTGCCCATAGAGAGAAGAGAAAGGGCTTTATTGTCTCATCCATCATACGTGGAACTTACCGGTAGTCACAAGAGATCCCACGTTGTTCCACAATAGTCTACAAGACACCTTAGTTATCTCCTATCCGACTTTGGTTAGTCGATGGTCTTGTCCAATCGAGTTGTTTTAGTCTAAGCCCCCTCATAAGTGCTTCTAAGAGGAGGTGAAACCAAATCCTAAAATATCCCCCTCACTCCAATCTGTGTCAACAGGTGGGGCCCACTTCACTTGGGCCCTTCAATTTCCATTCCCACATTATATGTTTGGGATTCGAACTTAGGACTTTGGGCAATGACTCTTATACCACTGAGCCCCCCATAAGCGCTTACAAGGGGAGGTGAAACGAAATCCTAAATATGAAGACTAGGAAAATTCTTGTATATCTTAAATTTATATTTCCACAGATACCTCAAACAGGAAAAACTGCTTTGATTTTAGGACCTAGAACACCATTGTTGTCAACACAATCAAGTTCAAAATTGCTCCAGATTACTTAATTAGCTAAAAACTTGTAACCTAGCCAAAGAAGACCTCAACAAAAACCCTGTGTAGGTGTAACAAACTATGCATAAAAGAATCCGTCTCATTTGCTCTAGGAAGTAGGGTGGAGCTTCCTTAACAACCATATCTTCGACAATTCAAGATTTATAATTGTCCTTTTGATTTGATTTTAGAACCTTTTCTACTATTCTCGCTTACTACTGCTCAATTTTTGTTCGAGTTGAAATCTTCTCTATTTGTTAACAATGTTGTTTTGAGGGCGAAAGTAGGGTTGGGAAAGAATAACATGCACATAAAATCTTATACCCTTCTGCTCACTGTCATCCACCATTTTTTGCAGCCACTTATTGTTGTCTCTCCCTTCTATTTCCAATGTACTTTATACACAAGTTCGGATATTTGTTTAAAGCCATCTTCAATGAAGGCACCAAACCACCAAATTGAAATCACTCAAAGGAAGATACCAAAATGGTATAATGAATAGTAAAACACTAAATTTGGTGTGTTACTATTTATGCACTAAAAGTTGTAAAAAAACAACTTTGTCCATTTTATGTTTAACATATTACTTTTATGTCTTTCTCACAATTTGATTTATTTACATAATTTACTAAGTAATTAAATTTAAAATATATATTACTTTACACAAAAGCATATCATTACAAAGATCTCATTGAGACATTTAACATGATACTAATACTGAAAAAATTAAATTTATTTTAAATTCTTATTTATAATTGTTATAAATTCATTAATAAAATATGTTAAGAATAAAAAAGTAAATTTGAAATAAAAGATACATAAATTTAAACCACAACATAGATTTAAAAAATTCAAACTCAACAAAAATATTTGAAATTACAACCAAACTAAAATAAATTACAATTACAAATAGACTCGAGATTACAATCAAACTAAAATTACAACAATCAAATTAAAAGTAAAACTAAAGCACTTGAGAATATTTATTTAACATAAATAATTAATAGTTTGGAAAAATGTGATTTTCCAGGAATGCTAGGGAGCTTAGATTGCGTGCACTGGACATAACAAAATTGTCCAACGGCTTGGGCAGGAAAATATAGTGGACGTAGTGGATTCCCAACTATTATTCTTGAAGCTGTAACTGATTATGATTTGTGGATATGGCATGCACATTTTGGTGAGCCAAGCTCAAATAATGGCATTAATGTGCTAGAGACATCTCACTTGTCCGCAAATCTTGCCAAAGGTATAGCACCTTCTACTCATTATGTTATTCAAGGAAAAGTGTACGATACTGGATATTATTTAGCCGATAGTATTTATGCAAAATGGTCTACCTTGTTACAAACCATTCATGATCCCTGAGGCCTAAAAAAGAAGTTATTTCGTGAAGATGCAAGAAGCATGTAGGCAGGATGTTGAGCGTGCATATAAAGTTCTCCAGTCATGATTTGCAATTATCAAGGGATCGACACATTTTTAGAAAAATCTATATTACTTGATATTATGTTAACGTACAATATAATGTACAATATGATTATTGAGGACGAACGTGACACCCAAGCGACTATACAAGATTGGAGCGAAACGCTAACCCCTAAAATTAATATGAATAGAGACAATACAATAAGCAAATTAAAGATAAAGAAACTCATTATGAACTTCGTATTTGTGGGAACAATATCGTAATTCAGATGATTAAAGGTTAAATGTGTAATAAAAATATTCTATTTGTATATGTTATTAATTTATTATTTCAATAATATTAATTATATTTGTTAAATAATATTAATTTAATATAAAAAATATATTAATTAATTAAGAATAATAATTTTATTTTAATTTTATAAATAAATAAATATTTAGTGTAAAAATTTAGAGTGGAGTGATTGGAGTAACACCAAATTTAGTGTTAAAAATTCTTAGAATATTCTCTTTTACATCAAATTTGGTGTAAAATTTTAGTGAAATGGTCAGAGATGACCTACCTACTATCACAAAGGTCTGATTTGGATTCGAACTTTCACCGCAAGTCACGTTCACCTTCGTGTAGCAATCCTGCTTAGGTCTGCTTAAGCAAGATTCAGCCTTCTCACGTAAATATCGCCGAACAATTCCGTTAGCCTTCAAATACCTCACATACACACGAGTGTTTAAAGTGTTTCTCTCATACACAAAAGAACACAAGTGCAATAAAGTAAAAAAAAAGCAGCAAGAGATTTATACATAGCTGAAGCTACCTTTTTATTAACCTTCAACAAAATATTAACAAAAGATACAAGTACCTTATTCACGAAGCACTTACAAAGAACTCCCTACTCGAAGCCCTTACAAGGAACTCCTTACTCGAAGCCTTTACAAGAAAAACTCCCCCAAAAGCTCTCTCCTCTGAGTGATTTCCCTCAATAAATGACTCACTGAACAACTCTCAACTCTAATAAGCTATTTATAAGCTCCTCCAGATGACTAAATTAAAATTCTAACAGAACTCTACTAGCTAAGATCATAATCTTATCCTATCTAATAGGATTAAGTTACATCACATCAACAAAATAAAAGATTACCCTTTCTAGGAATGATTATCCTTATCTACGAAGATCTCCTCTATCTTCAGATGATCTTTCCACATTATCTTTCTCTTAAAGCTGATGTTTATCCACTATGATCTTGTCTGCCACGTCATCATGTGTCACATCATCCATAATTGCCACATCACTGCTAATGTGTTTTCACCACGGCCTATCTATACATAAGTCCATCAATGCGCATTCATGGACAAGTCCATCTTCCATAATCAAGCCACTCATGGTGTAGTCTCGTTGCTCTATGACTAAGTACAAGTCACAATATGAGTTAGTATAAAACCTCGCACACTTTACATACCTTCAACCTGCCTCGCCGAAGTTAAGCGCTTATGCACCTCATCGTGTTCGCATGTCTTCACGCATCCTTGCAGGGTCTCGCATATCTTTGCACATTCTCACGCACCCTCGGGTTCCGCATGACTTAGTTTGCTAACTCCGTGCAACCTCGCATCTGAACCTCACGTCTTGTCAAAGATTTTTGTCAATATATGCCTACACGTGCCCTTGTGTATCAAATCTTGTCTACTCTTGAGATCTTTGCCAATACTTTCCGCATCCCTAGCCTACTTTGCAAATTCCTTGGGTTTTGCTTGTCAACTCGCAACATTTCACCTTATTCTCTCGTCAACACACCTTCCTCATATCGACTTGTGTGCCAAGCATTGGCCAAGGTCATCAACACTAACACGATCCCACAGTCTGGATTTAAGGGTCTAACAAACCACCCCCCATTAGAAGAATTTGATGCCCTTGTCGAAATAATCTATAGGTACTCCTCCACAAGATATTCCCTTGCAGACTCCTTCGTCAACTATCAAAGACTGTAGTAATCTTTCTCTTCCATTAGCACCTTTCTCATATGCCATCTTCTTTTTCCGTCGAGTTTGTTTTTGCATGAGTGCTCCTCTACGAGGCTCATAACATTCAAATAGGTGATGTTATTGATAGCCCCTTCCCCCAAGTCATTTTCATCACTCCCTCCTTTGTCCTTCGTGACTATGGAGTTCATCTACTCCTTGCCCTTCTTCCTGTTTGGGCATTCTCGAGCATAATGTAGCCCCTCACAGATGAAGCATACAACCTTCCCCTTCAATTGGTTCTTCTTATATCGAGAAGATTCTTCAACCTTCTCTTTGCCTTTCTCCTTGCCATCCTGGGTTCCACCATTTTTCTTGCCCTCTCAACTGGGTATAATTGGTGTTGGCAATTGGAAATCCACCAAGGCATTTGCCGCCCCTATTGTGTTAGGGAGGTCCTTCATGTTCTGCCTCCGAAGCTCTACTTGTGCCCAACCTTGCACCGCTAATGAAGTTGGACAACTTGTCTTTCTCTAACACGTTCCGCACATCCAACATCACTAATGTGAACTTCCTCACATACTCTCTCACCGAGCCATTTGCTTAAACCCTTTCAAAGCTTCCCTCGCGAGCCATAAAGTGTTGTTGGGTAAGAATTGATCCGTTAGCTCCTTCTTCATCTTCTCCCAAGTGTCAATAGGAGGTCTACCTGCACTGATGTCGTTGGAGGTTTTCGTTCTCCACCACAGCTTCGCATCATCAACCAGGTACATTGTTATGATTGACACCTTCTTCGAGTCTGCCACCTTTACCGCTTCAAAGTACTATTTCATATCCCACAGAAAATTTTTGAGCTCCTTGGCACTCCGCTTGCCATCGAAAACTTGTGGCTCTCGCACCTTTACTATAGTGCTTTCCACTCGGACACCCATCTCGTGCCTTGCCATTGCATGTTTGAGCACAAACATATCAAAGCTCATCTCCTCACGAGCCTTCATCTGTTCCTCGAGCACTCTTATAATTGCTTGAAGTTCCCTCTCTAAAGCTGCAATACGTTCCAACAAAGGAACTACTCCCTCATCTGTCGGGGCTAGAAACTCAAGAATCACCTCTATTTTAGTAACCCCTTTCGTTAGATTACTTTCACCAGCCATCACTCTAGATTGGCTCTGATACTAGCTATCACAAAGGTCTACTTTGGACTTGAACTTTCACCGTAAGTCGCATCCACCTTTATGTGGCAATCCCGCTTAGGTTCACTTAATCAAGATTCAGCCTTCTCAAGTGAATTTTGTTAGCCCTCGAACACCTTATGTGCACAAGAGTGTTTAAAGTGTTTCTCTCACACATAAAAGAACACAAGTGTAATAGAGTAAAGAAAGCAACAAGAGATTTATATATATTCGAAGCTACTCTCATTAACCCTCAACAAAATGTTAACAAAAGATACAAGTACCTCCTTCATGAAGCACTTACAAGGAACTCCTTACTTGAATCCCTTACAAGGAACTCCCTACTCGAAACCCATTACAATGAGAACTCCCCCAAAAGCTCTCAACTCTCAAAGCTCTCTCCTCTGAGTGATTTCTCTCAATGAATGACTCACTAATTGAATTCTTATAGCTCTAAACTCTAATGAGCTATTTATATGCTCCTCCAAATGCCAAATTTAGAATTCTAATAGAACTCTACTAACTTAGATCACAATCTTATCCCATCTAATAGGATTAAGTTACATCACATTAATAAGATAAAAGATTACTGTATCTAGGAATGATTATCCTTATCCATGAAGATCTCCTCTATCTTCAAAAGATCTTTCTAGATGATCTCTTTCTCTTAAAGTTGATATTCATCCACTGTGATCTTATCAGCCACGTCATCATGTGCTACATCATCCACAATTGCCACGTCACTGCTGATGTGTTTTTACCATGGCCTATCCATACATAAGTCCATCAATGCACATCCATGAATAAGTCCACCTTCCATGGTCAAGCTCACTCATGGTACAGTCTCGTTGCTCCATGACTAAGTACAAGTCACAATCTGAGTTAGTATAAAACCTTACACACTTTATATACCTTTGACTTGCCTCGCCAAAGTTAAGTGTTAATGCGTCTTGTCATGCTCGCATGCCTTTATGCATCCTCGTAGGGTCTCCTAAATTGTTCCACTTTCCATACATACATTATTAATAAATTTAGGAGTATAAACATATAGCCATCTTGAAATTCAAATCTCAAATTCATTAATACAATCTTATACTTGATCATAAATTTCGAGTCCAACCCTTCCATTCCACTTTGCTTGTACATCTTAAATCTTGTCGTTCTTCACCCTGTCTTTATCTCTACTTCAGTCAATTCATGGAAATATTTTCACATTTGTACCAATTCAAGTACATATCCTCTCGAAATTATGTTACTTCATTCGCTGACACAACCATAGATACTACATCTATATCTAACATATCGGACTACTCCATATTTCTTATTTCTAAAATATCCACAAACTTTCGTTTTCTCACATTCTAACATATCATTTTCCTTCTCACTAGTCTACTTGACACCTATTTCAAAAATGCCCAGGTAAGATCCTAATGTTGGGCTCTGATACTATAAATGTTGAGCACCGTTACTAGAACCCAACCTTTGCGAAAATATCATAAGACTCTCATATCTTTACTTCATCATACTCTTTAATACATTACATACAACTAATTTTCATC
>JANVCQ010000004.1:7919242-7930346 GCA_025531925.1 Erythroxylum plowmanianum
TTGAATTTGTATATTTTGAAGATATTTTAAATTTAATTATATTTATTAATAATTATTAATTATTTAATTAAATTTATTTAATTCAGTTACAAAAATTAAATTAAACTATTTGTAAGTTTATTAATATAATATTAAATTAAATTCTTTATATATTAATATATTAAACAATATATATTTAATTCATATAATCAGAATATGGAAAAAAAACATAAACAAAAAATTTTATAAATTTTAAAAACACGAAGATACCAAAACAACCAAAAACTCAAATAAATATATCTTTTTCACTAAATTTTAAATTAAAAATATAATATATAAATGTAGAAACCCCAAGTTAAAGCAGTTAAAGAGAAAGAAAAAGAAAACGTGGTTTGAAGGTTACGATGACATTTAGTAACAGGAGGTGGCTAAAGTCCGTCCCTTTTGAAAGAGTGTAGAGCTTGGAATAACTGTAAAAGGAAATTTGATTGACCCGCATGGGAATAACTAAGAGGGAGGGAAAGAATTAGTGGTTCCTGGACCTGGATAGTAAGTAATTGGGAGAGAACAATATAATTGATTCCGGCTATCACGAAGAATAATGACAGGCCAATCACCGAGTCAAGTCCAGTAGTGAGACCATGTTATCTTCGTTAAGTTGATGAATTTGCAGTAGATTCTCCTGTTTTTGGTTGCAATTCTTCCTTACACCTCACCTATTGCTAAATGCTAACCATTCTAGTCGAAAACTTTAAAAACCGAGGAGAAACATTCATTTTCATGAAGCATTTTCCTCCACTGACACGAGCTTTTACAACTTCTACGGAGGGGCTATCCATCAGAACTCCAGGCTCACTGCTAACAATTTTTTTCTTCGTTAAATTTCAGGGAACCTTTTGAGTGATTTTAAGAGTGGAAACCACACCAACCCAAACACCACAACGGCTAGAGAGCAATGATGCCCTGGCTTGCCTATGTTACATGTAGTCGTCCATAGCAGGAAGAGCAATTTCAGTGTAAACTAATTCTTGCCAAAAGCGGGACAAAAACTAAAAGCCCTTGACGTAACACCTCCCATTACTCACTAGTTTGATCCTTAGTAGAGGTTTATGTAATCCTCTAGAAATTTCGATGACATAGTTTCCGGGGAAGAAAATCCCACAATAACTATACTACTAATGCAAACATCAATAACAAAACCATACTCCAATTCAACTGAAGGAAAAGGCATGAAAGGCAGCCTGCTCCAAACTTACTGTAGTAGTAGTATATACACATCCAAATACACAATCTCCAAACTCCATCAGCATTGGCAATGCTTTGACAAAGAATCCAAAATAGATAAGACGACAGAAGCCATCTACCAATACGTCCAGATAAGATGAATGATTAAGACCCGTAAACAGCAAAATAAGTGTCATTCCATCTCCAATTCCTCTTTTACGTCTTTGTAATGAATGCTATTGTCCCAGGGAAGAAGCTTACAGACAACAAATAATTGATAAGCATATCAGCACAGCAAAATAGCCGACAGTCCACCTCCTTTCCTTCTCTTCTTTGTTTCCCCAGGCTCTTATCGTGGAAAGACTAAATGTTGCAGGCTTGAATGAGGAAACATACACATTGCAAACATTAGAGACCAAAAACCAGCCTGTTCAGTTGCATATGAAGGTGATTAATCAAAGGCTCGTCATACTTTTTGATACACTTCCACCCATATCATCTCCATTGCAAATTATGTGAAACAAAGAACTGGAAATCTGGAAGATTAACCTCCAAATCCTGCAGCCAATTTTCAGCAACTCGCAACAAGGATTTAGCTTTTTGGGATTCAAGGGAACCACTTGGACTTAAGATTGAACCTCTTAATTTATAGGAAGCAAGCCCAAAAACAGGTAAAGGAACTCTTGAAGAAGCACCTCCAACATAGGGCTTCCTGCCACTCTCTTCATCAAAGATCATATGATTCTTACCTATGTCAAAGCAGAAACAAGACGATATTATTCTAGTGCTTCATAAGAAGGAATTGCAAAATAAGCTAATAAAAAAGTGAGAGAGGGCCAGAGATGCAATTCTACCATTTGTTGATAAAGCATGGAAGGTCAAAAACGATGCATCTAGATTTTGTAATGTTGGACCCGTAGGAATTCTGTAAATTGGATACCTTCATTCAAATATCAATAACAACACTAAGTAAGAATTCATCACCATGTCAAAAATCCGACACCATTATAACAGGCAATAGAAACTTACCAAGCCACAGCAACCCAACTTGTGGGCAATAAATCACAACTTCGATAAAGTTTTATATCTGGAAATTGAGATGCTAGACTTGAAACCTGAAGCACATGCAGAAAAGTCAAAGTGATGAACGGGAAAGAAAACAAACAAACTCATTTTAAAATAGACTCGCCTTATCATACAAAGGCTTCCGAGCACGAGGTTGCTCTTTCTCCAAATATTCAAATGCAAGAAGTCCATTAGAGTTGGGAGACTTTTTCATTGCACCAAGTCCACGCTGATCAACTTTGACATGCGTTTCTGCTTCACAGCCACTACTATTAGCACTGCTTGCATCCCTCAATGATTCAGCTTCATTATCCTCACCGTGCCTGCTCCTATAACAATAGAACTCACACTTGTAGTTTATGGTTAAACAATCTTCCGCAATGAGTCTTTGAAAGCTAGTTTCTCAAAGAACTATAAGAATCCAGATGTCAGCAGTGTTTCACTGCATAGACGAGGTTTAAACATACCCAAGTTCAATAAATTTACTAATCCAATTTGGATAACCATGGGAACACAAATGTTCTAATTCTCTTAGAACCAATTAAACCTTCTCCTTCAAGGTCATGGAAAGATGAGAGTTAAAAAGGAAAAGAATGGAAATAAAAGAAAGCAAAGTGTAGAATTTCAGAACCAAACTTGCCAATATGCATCCAAAAAAGTTAGAATTATAGATTTTCCATCTAATTGCATCATGCAACGCACAGACAGGGGGTAGCGAGCAATAACCATGAAGACAATTATCCAGGCAGACAAAACCAGAACTTTACTGGGAAAACTAAAAACAAAGATTAAAATAAGCTCACCGTGAGCTCTGCTGGTCTACATACAATTGTATGCCTGACAAGGACGGAACATAGTACTGTTTAAGAGTGTCACTCCCATTTAACAAGAGTGGCACTCCTACCCCGCACACACTCCACTCGTAAAATGATTCCCAAAGTTCCCCAAGACAAAAATACCGCTGTCTATCAGCTTCACGAGTCCGCCAACCCTGTATCCTTGCCTGAGACTCATGTTTTAACCCATTAGTCAAATTGCATTCGACCCCCTTTGTGAAGTGATAAGTAGAAATTTCAAATGTATAGAAATTTCAAACGTATCAAATGACAGTCGGTTTTTTCAAAATTAAGATTGCCTACCAACATTTTGTTTTGAGCAACTGCGAAACTTCACGCCAACTAACACTTAAACCCAATTTTGCCATCTAAGAGAAAAATTAGTGATACTGCTGCTGCTACTACTAATACTATTATTAAAAAAGGAAACATCATAAACTCATAGAAAATACGAGAATTTTGCGTTTCAGAAACCAAATATTACCTCCGTTAAGTAGTGGACAGGAACAAACGGTGTAACCGCCTCCATGACCCGATCCAAATTGGTCAAGTTCGAGCTTCTAGGAGGAGAAGGCAAGCCAAGGGAGTTGATCATGGACAATGTCGAGTCGTCCGAGTAGTACCGGGTCTCCGTCAGAGCCGGGTCGGGTTGGGACTCTCTCTGATATTGTTCGTGAAGTTGGTGGTAGCGGCGATGCCATCTCATCGCTGGCGGGCAATAGAACCGATCAGTGGGGTGGGTCCTAGTCATAGAGTTGGGCATTATCGCTAAAACAAGAGTAGTAGGATGGAGCAAAAATAATGGGATTGGCGTTGTGAATAGCTGTGTTAAGATCAGTGGAGACAAATTAAGGTTAATTTGGGGTTTTATAAGACACGAGGGACGAGGGTTGGTGTTTTGTGTGGAGAATAGAAGAAGACTCGCTTGACTGTGGAAAGAGATAGAGAGTAAAAGCAAGTTCAATTTGACAGAAAGTGTGGGGTAATTCATTTCATTTTAAAGCAAATTATAACACGTGTTCCTCGTGACAAATTTTTATTATTTTAACATGTTTATACCAAATAATTTAAACATCTATTGAATGGGCCATGGGCCTTTTGTGTCCATCTGAAGAGAGCCCAGGGAATACTAAAAAAGAAGTGGAGCAGCTTTACAGGAAATTGTTGATACACAAAAAGAACAAAATCGTATAAATGCCTTGTTTAGGTAATCTTGTTACGTGATAGATAGTAGATACATTCCATTCCCAGTATGGTTTGTACGTCAGCAGATTCCTATTCAGTTTGACCTCAACAAACTGAAAACCAGATTCCTAGTCATTACTACCATAAAATGATCGGGGACACTGCTTAATGATAATATAAACAGTAAATACCAATCTTAATTCGCATATGTTTACATCAGCATGTCTCATGGTTTTTTAACAAAATTAGGGTCCACGTCACAAGGTAAATTAAGAAAAAGACAAACACTACTTGTGGCGGAAACAAAGACGACAATAAAATTATGTCAAGACAGCAATTGATTTGATGGAGTGGGAGCGGCTGGGGCAGGTACTGGAGTGAGAGCTGTATGCGGCTATTTTAATTTAAATTTTAAGGCATTGTGAATCGTACGGCTGACTGCTGTAAATGAGTCTAGCAACACGATGCCTATTCCAAACACAGATTGTATTTCCTTCTCCGTTACTGGTTAGGAATTTTGGGGAGAGAAAACCCTAAATTGGCGCTAACATATATCCTCTGGCCATGCTTCTCTGGTTATCCGCAATCGGCCTCTCCAGAGAGGACTCCTTGTGTTTGCTTAAATTCAACTCTTTCCATATTTTTTACATTTCCAAATTTTCTCCCAACGATGTCCGTCGATTCTCATGCCCCTAACCCAGGGGGTCTTCTCTGTAATGCCGGTGCAGGCGCAGCCGCCGGTAAGTTCTTTTCTGTCAAACATCCCCTTTTATAAAAAAAAATTGTATTGCATGTGTTTGATTTTGATTTATCGGTATTGCTACAGGAGTTATTGCTGCTACGTTTGTGTGCCCGTTAGATGTTATCAAGACCAGGTTTCAGGTTCATGGCTTGCCAACGCTCCATACTGGAAGCATCAAGGGTATTGTTTTATTCTGGGATTATTCTGTTGTGACATAAATTGAAATTATCTATTCGGGGTTGTTGATTTTATTTTTTGGGGCCTACTCTCGAATTTTGGTGAAGTATTTAATTAAGGTTAATTAATCGTTTGTTATGGATCCTTATGTACAGGGAGTATTATAGTCGGTAGTTTGGAGCAAATATTTCAGAAGGAGGGGCTACGCGGCATGTATCGGGGGCTTGGCCCTACTGTGCTGGCATTGCTTCCTAATTGGGCGGTACCTTCATCTTCCCATTTGAATTTAATTTAGTTTCAAATGCAAAATTTTAATGTGAATGGAATGCGTTATTTCGTCAGTTGTAGATTACAACCTCTATGAGCTCTATTAATCTTTCTCTCTGCCCTCTACTTCACAATCCAAGTATGCCTTTTTAACTTGATGAGTATTCTCAGTTATCTTCGATGACGAAGTACTATTTGGGCCCAAGATTGTATTTTAGACTTATTGTTGACATTATTTCGAAATTTATCACTTTTGTGCTGTCAACGACCTCCAACAGAATCCAATTTCAGTGTTGGTTAATTGATACCTATCTTTTAAGTAGGTGCATGCTACATTTTTGAGACTCAATTGTTAAAAACCATATGAAAGTTTGGATTGGTAGTCTTCTTTGTACACCAAAGTGTCAGTTTGCAGCATGGTTCTTGGAGATGAGGGATTGATTTGATAGTCAAACATCTCAGATCTATTCTTTATTGCTTCACATTCATTAAGTTGATTGAGCATAGGTACCTTTTTGGCAAAGTCAGTATCAGGAACCTACTACATTGAGCATTACCATGAGATATGTTGTTCTAATATATTTTAGACAAAATTGTCCCTTTTACTCATATCTTTTCAGTGTCCTTGCATGACTAACATCATCATGGAGTTTGTAATGTTGTGGTTCAATTTTCATTCAAATAACCAATTTATCTGATTTTGCAGGTTTATTTCACAATGTATGAGCAATTCAAAAGCTTTCTCTGTTCCAATGGTCAGTGCTAACTTTTTATTTGATTGGAGAACAAAGTATAGGTCCTTTAACCTAGTGCATGATAAGCTTAGCATTAGTATTTCCTTCTTCTAGAGAGTTAATATCATTACACCCCTGGTTTTGGTGCTTGTTTAGACGAGAATCATCAGCTTTCAATAGGAGCTAATATGATAGCTGCTTCTGGTGCTGGAGCTGCAACAACAATTTTTACGAATCCTCTTTGGGTTGTGAAGACAAGACTTCAAGTAGGTGTCATGTCGATATTCCTTTTTGTCTACTATTATAGAAGAGTTATATTTAGCATATCATTAGATTAATAGCAACAGTATTGGTATTGTTGGGCAATTCCCTGTTACAATTGAAATTCGGTGGCTTTGGTTACTGGACACAATGAAACTTATTTCTTGCAATTCTTTTGTCACTAGTACCTATTGTAATTGCAATGAGAATTTTCTTGTGAGCTTTAGAGTGATGCCTGTATATGAGTGGGGTTATACAAGATAAATAAAAAAATTGTCCTATCGTCTATCCAAGGTACAACATTTGATTAAGGGAATAGGAAGCAATAAAGATTTGATGAATGGTAAATTATTGTTATTGTCCAATTATAGATGGTGGCTGAGTTCCTAAAGCCTAATTGGGCACTATCACTAAGAATCTAATATATTTCTTTTCGTTTTGTAGACTCAGGGAATGAGAGCAAGAGTGGTTCCATATAGGAGTACACTGTCTGCTTTGAGAAGAATAGCTCATGAGGAGGGTATCCGGGGATTGTATAGGTACTTTGTTACACACTGGATAGCATTGGACTTGAATGCAATTTTAGATAGTAATACTTTTTATCTAGATTGTAATACTTTGATCTTGTTTTGTGGCAATTAGTGGTCTTGTGCCTGCATTGGCTGGTGTCAGTCATGTCGCCATACAATTTCCAACATACGAGAAGATCAAAATGCATTTGGCCAATCAAGGTAATTTTACTTTTGTTCTAGCCTGTTAAAATACCAATGACGAGATGTTGCTGTTGCTTATCGGTGGCTATTGCAGAAAATACAACAACGGATAAACTCGGTGCGCGAGATGTTGCTGTTGCTTCATCGGTGTCCAAAATATTTGCTTCGACATTGACATATCCACATGAGGTATGCTTTTAATTAATTGTTGCATGCAATACCAACTTTAAAAGAAGAGGTGAACGGTAAAAATCCTGTAGTAGTCACCTTTTATGTTAACTAAAATTTCAATGCATCTTTTTGTTTAATGATAATAGTTTTCTGTGATATTTTGGATGCGGCATGATTTAAGAAATTATTTCCTAGTGTTTGCCCAGTGTGATAATTTATTTCTTTATATTGGCAGTTAGTTCGCTCAAGGCTTCAAGAACAAGGCCACCATTCTGAGAAGCGTTATTCTGGTGTGGTTGACTGCATAAAGAAAGTATTTGAGCAAGAGGGTCTCCGTGGTTTTTATCGTGGCTGTGCAACCAATCTTATCAGGACTACTCCTGCAGCCGTTATTACATTCACCAGCTTTGAGATGATTCACAGATTTCTTGTTACTACGTACCCCCCTGATCCACAGCCTCACACGTTATGATTTTTGCTTGTGGTAATAGCTTGGGTAGACCAACTTGCACTACCGTTACCTATGACACACAAGAGTAGATGGGTAGCCTCACTTGTCTTGATGACGATGGTTATGTGGTATGTGTTCTGAATTATTTATCTAGGTAGTTGCTTCTACTACATTATCAACATCTTCAAGAAATTGAGGCTTTCATCTCCCAAAATTCAGTAAAACAGGAAAGTAGAACG
This sequence comes from Erythroxylum plowmanianum, assembly GCA_025531925.1. Lineage (NCBI taxonomy): Eukaryota > Viridiplantae > Streptophyta > Magnoliopsida > Malpighiales > Erythroxylaceae > Erythroxylum > Erythroxylum plowmanianum. Next base: position 7,927,287 of record JANVCQ010000004.1, read on the forward strand.
ATTATGTTATACTGAAAACTGATAATGATGATAAATGAAAGTACATTTGCTAAATTCGGTACCTCTTTTTCCGGAGACTGCTAAATGTCAGGACTCACTGAACTATGTTTATTCTAGCACCGACTTTGGTTCAGCGCGGAATTAAATGTCTGAACAAATGAAGTCTATGCACTCCTGAAATTTTTTGACAACAAAAAGAGAGGTAAAAGTCGAAGCGACGGGTATATGGTATTGAGCTTTATTGTTGGTTTTTTTTTCCATTCTTGTCATTAATCTTTCTTCTGGGTTGACGACGTGTATTTTAACCATAGAAATGCACGTTCACATCCAACCTTAGTGGGTATTCGTACATTCGTATCCTGTTAAGAAACTCTAATCAACGGCTGCACCAGATTGAGTATGCTATTATGGGAGGTCCGAGACAAATTTTGGTAGGACATTCATTCCTTTGGTTTAAACGTGGACGAATAGAATTTTCTCCGTCTATCCAATGTTATGAATATTCTATTATGGTCTTTTTGAAAGTTAATAAGTACTTTTTTATTATAAAAATTTTTTTTAAAAAAATAGATATTTGACTGTAGAATAAAAAATATTTTTTTAATAGATATGACTTTTTTTACAATTAAAATATTACTTTTTAAGAAGCTCAAATTTGAAATTTCTTAAAAAGAACCTCTCAGATGGCCTTTTTGGGTAGATTTTTTAGATTAATTAATGAGTCTATTTTTAGTCCATTTTGTCATTATATTTTACACATAATTTTCACAATATTTATAAATTCATCTTCACGTTTACTTATCTCGATATTTATTTTGAGATTTATATCTAGTATTATTTGACTTTTTATATGTTTTAATATTTTTTTTTATTAGTTTTGCTTATGTTATAACCTATATAAGAAATTTGGTATATATATTTTCATTTATGTTTCGTATGGTTTAAAATTATATAATAATTAATATATTGTAATTTGCATATTGTTTAATATACTTTAAATAATATTTATATGCATAAATATTTGTATTATAAAATAAAATATAGTTAAAATTAAAAGTATTTTTTATTTTTATATTGCCAAACAGTCTACTGTATGAAGTTCTTTCAAAAAAGCTCTTTTTTAAATGATAGTCAAACAGTCAATTGGCTTCTTAGAAAAGTTCTTCTCAGAAAAGATCTAAAGAAAAAACTCTACTAACAAAAGCTTTACTAGTATAAACTCAACCAAACAGAGGCTAGTTTTAGTTCAGCATTGTACCAATATTAGTCAATATTAAATATTATTTTCGATAATTTTGTAAATTAATAAAATAGTCTTTAAATTTTTTTAAAAAATTACAAAATAGTTCATTAATATATTGTATTGTATAATTTATAATTTTGCATCAGTTTTGTCTTTAAAATTCATAAAAATAAAAATTGAAATAATAAAAATTTATTAATTTATATTAATATTACCCTTCACATATTTGACATATAAATGATAACTACAATAAATACGAAAAAGGATAATACAAATATAAAATAAAAGACAATACAAAATATTTAAAATATTACAATTTCATTATATAATAAATAGTATTACATCAAAACGTCAAATAAAAAAATAATAAATATGGATAACTCTTAAAGTACTACAATGTATAACAAGAGTTTGTAACGAAGAAACAACCAACTACAAGTAAAACCTAAAACAAAAATATTTACAATTATTTTTATATTGCTTATATAAAATTTAACATATACATTAAATATAAATGAAATTAAAAAAAGAGGAGAAATAAAAACGTGAAACTTCATTATAATTCTAAAGAGAATATTATTCTATTATTAAAACTCGTTAATTTTTATAAAACTAACAATTACAATGTTAAAGCTCTTATAAGTTATTGGTAAATAATTTATCATTAACAATAGTGAATTTAAATTATTACTAGTAATTTAATTTAAAATTTTATTATTAAACCTTTGCTTCATACAAAATTGAAATAAATTAAAGAAATGGATATTTCTTTATTTTTGCAATGAATGAATGCAAGCATTTTGATTTAAAAAAATACAATAGTCCATCCTCTAAACATATTATTTACAATTTATTATAAAGTTGTTATAACAACTTAAAAATTTTTAAAAGTAACATTCCCATACAAATATATCTTATAGTAATCAATACAATATAAAATTTCAATTCACACACAAATATTAGTTTTTCATATTAATATTCAAAATTAATAAAAAATATTTTTCCTTACATAATATATATAATTGTAGATAGAATTATGTTTTTAGACTTTTATTAAATATGAAATTTTTATTATTTTTCTATCAAAAATCTCAAGTACAAAGAAATTTTATATTAATATGATTGAGAGTATGAGCAAAGTACTAATTTCTTATTCTTTTTTTAGTATTTCTAAAATAATTTAAATATAAATATAATATTTGAAGAGAAATTCATAAAAGGCATATTCTTTTAAGCATGACCTTAAGCAAACCAACAATATTTTTTCTTTTGCTTTATTGCTATAAAAAATTGCATTTTGACAAATGTTTTTAAAGAAAATTGATATTAATAATTAAAGGAGTATAAACTATAAAGGATGTAAGGGGAAAAAGAAAAGAAAAGGATAGTGAAAACGTCTGCTATTGATGGAGTGGCTTTAGCTTTATATATATACATATTTTTGAATTTAGTTCATAAACTTTTTAAAATTACAGTGCAATTGGGATAGTATTTGTAACTACTATAGTACTTATGTTTTGCGTGTGATCCTTCGGCCGTACTATTTTGGGTGTGAAAGACTTTCAACACAGCCCCTCGAATATGTTTACCATTAGAGGCCATAAAATCCACAATTAAAATGGACTTTGAGCTCCAATTTTGGGGTAATAAAGGCTTTGTGCAGGAGTGATGGACCTCACTTTATTGTGCAAGTCCAAATCCATATATGATGGCTTTTGTCGGCAAAATCGTTGTTTCTTCGGAGAAGCAACGACAAAGTCCTAAAGCAGTTTTTCAGTTACGTTGTCTGAATCAAAGGGACCTGTAGTTGTTTCCTC
>JANVCQ010000004.1:7946286-7959414 GCA_025531925.1 Erythroxylum plowmanianum
TCAACTCATTAATCTGTTGAGATTAAAAAGTTGAAAGAGAAATCAAATCAAAGTACAAAGAATGAACTTGACCCAAGTGTGAGATCAAAAAATGAGGCACTAACACCCACTCTGACCCAGGTAAACGTCAATCCAGCAGCAAGTGATCGCCGACACCGTGCGTGAAAACCACTCTCCATACTGAAACACAAGGGACCCACCTGATTTGGGACGCACGCGCCGTGGGTAGCTTCTAGAGAAAGGAAAGCGGTTGATGGACTTGGACGCCGGAGGTTCGGAGGGAGGTTAGGAGTAGGTATGTCTGTGTGTGAGAGAGAGCTGTATCATGTGTGCGTAGAAACGAGTATCAAGCAAAGAGACTTACTTAAAAAGAGAAAAGTGAAAGGGAAATGGAGACCGTGAAGGTGTAATGAATTAAGAAGATCAATCACCACCAACACATACTACACAAAATATCATCACTCTTTCTCTTTCTATCTTTAGCTTCTTTCTCATCTCCACCATTGTCGTTTTGTCGGGCGTGCATGGCGGGGTTGGAGGAGGGAGCATTGTCGTTTTCGGTGGCGGCAGTGCTGGAGGATGTGCTGCAACAGCACGGCGGCATCATTATTACGCACGGAGATCTCGATTTGGAATCTAGAAAAGCTGAAGAAGCTGGTGCTCTGTTTTTTGCTTTCGTTTCTTGATCCTGATTCTGAGTCATGAATTTCATTTAAGAATTATTGATCTTGTGCTTTAACTTAATTGTAGCGTCGAGGAGATACGAAGCAGCCGGGTGGTTGAGAAAGATGGTCGGAGTAGTGGCGGCTAAAGATTTGCCAGCCGAGCCTTCCGAGGACGAGTTCAGGCTTGGATTGAGAAGTGGGATTATCCTATGCAATGCTCTTAATAAGGTTCAACCCGGAGCTGTCCCCAAGGTGAATATATATATGTACACACTAATATCACAACAATTCTGGAAATCGCAACTGTGTCTGCAATTGTAGTCGCGGACCACAAAATTTAGAACCTTCACATGTAGAGGGTATTTAAAGAGATTAGTTGGTTTCAGGTGGTTGAAAGTCCATGTGATGCGGCACTTATCCCGGATGGAGCGGCATTGTCAGCATTTCAATACTTTGAGAACGTACGGAATTTCCTTGTGGCTGTTCAGGAGATGGGAATTCCTACTTTCGAAGCTTCTGATCTTGAACAAGTATGTATTGCAATTACTCTAAACAAAATTTTGCTTTTGAACTCTTATCCCAGATTTTGCTTGGAATTTGGATACGTTTGTAGCGGAGAAGTTATCAGTCTGAACTCGATTGTATGTTTTGTTGTCCTCTTTCCTCGAAAAATTTCAGGGAGGAAAATCTACAAGAGTTGTGAACAGTGTTTTGGCACTCAAATCCTATTCTGAATGGAAGCACAGTGGTGGAAATGGAATATGGAAATTTGGGGGAACCCTGAAACCTACCATGTCCACAAAAGCATTCGCAAGGAAAAATGCAGAACCATTCATGAATTCTCTGTCAAGGAACTCATCAATGAATGAGAAATCATTGGACGCCCTGTGCGCTGAGCTCGACTCTAAGAAAATGGTAAAAGTGCTTTAAAAAGTTCTGCCCCACATATATATAAGTGACAATTACTAAGTTTAAAATCTTTATAATCTTCGCAGTCCAGTGATTCCATGAATATGCTTGTTCGAGCTCTGTTGGTAGACAAGAAGCCGGACGAAGTTGCAAAGGTAAGAGATTATGTTTATGCACCCGTTATGTTTCCTAACATTATGAATTGCAACAAATCAAGATAGGGTAATTAAGAGTTTTGTATGGTACCAAGCTTCATTACTATCCTAAATTAGCTTTTGAGCAATTTGACCGAATAAGTTTTTCTTTTTCTAAAACAAAAAATCAGAATATCATTAGAATTTGTGTCATCCCCACTCCCTAATGAAGATGTTCGCATTGCGCTGCAACTCCATAGTTCTTGTATTTGAGTATAAGTGTTACAGCAAATCTTATTCGTGCTTTGCCCTTATGCCTTTTTCCGCTTGCAATAGTTGGTAGAATCCGTTCTACGCAAGCTTGTTGAGGAGTTTGAACATCGGATTGCAAGCAACTATGATATGGTATGCTGAAATTTAGCTTTTCTATTCATAAGAGAATGAGATTCGCCAACATCCAAATCATTTTGTGTTTATGCTGTAATTTGTAGCAGAAGGCGACACCTAAAAGCAACGCTACTTCACAGGGCTATAAGTTTTCCTTCAAAACTGCATTCACAAATAAAAAGGTAACTCTTAATCTAGAACTGAGAGTAGCATAATTCTCTATCAAAAGCAGCAAATCTGATAATATCACCTCAGTTTTATACATGCGATTGTCTTCGGTTTTTGATTTATGAAGAGTGAAGAAATGGACAATAAAGTGATCAAGATAGAGGAATCTTCTCGCACAAAAAAAGACGAGGAATTACAAAACCAAACGTTGAAAAAACAGATAATCTTTGATCAACAACAAAAAGATGTTCAGGTTTGTTACTTTCCTCTATTTCTCGTGCTTTTCTATCAGCAACACGATTGTTTATGCCAATTGTCCTTCTTTTACAGGAATTAAAACATTCAATTCATGCAACAAAAGATGGTATGCAGTTTATGCAAATGAAATTTCAGGAGGAATTCAACAATCTTGGTAAGTTTTTGTGATATGAATTATTTATTTTTATCGGTCTGCGCATCTTTTTTTTTTTCGGTGGATTTTGAGTGTATGAAATGGGAAGGGAATTAAAAAATACATCTACTACTTTCTGCACAGGACTGCACATTCAAGGACTAGCTCATGCAGCTTCTAGTTACCATAAGGTTCTCGAGGAAAATCGCAAGCTTTATAATCAGGTGCAGGACCTGAAGGGTAGGCAACTACTAGCCAAAAACTTATTCTGCAACATATTTCTGTGATTTTCTTAAACTTCAACACTTTGCTTCTTTTGAACAGGTAGTATTCGGGTTTATTGTCGAGTGCGGCCATTTTTATCCGGACAATCAAACCTTCTAAGTACAGTGGAAAATATAGAAGAAGGAACTATTTCTATTAACACCCCATCGAGATATGGGAAAGGATACAAGTCCTTTAACTTCAACAAAGTTTTTGGTCCAACTGCAACACAAGGTATGCCATAATTTCTCCGAAAATAAGGTTTGGCATCAATACAATATTGTAATTGTATGGATTTTTACAAATTTCATTCATTAAATTGCAGCGGAGGTCTTCTCTGACATGCAGCCCCTGGTTCGATCAGTTCTGGATGGATACAATGTTTGCATTTTTGCATACGGTCAAACTGGATCTGGAAAGACATACACTATGGTAAGAATTTGAGATAAGGGACAAATATTATAATCGGTTCTGCTATGAAATCTATTGGCTGCAGTATAACTTGTCAAAACTTTTCTTAACCTTGGTTCTCGTTCTTCCAGACAGGACCCAAGGAGCTTACGGAGAAAAGCCTTGGTGTAAATTATAGGGCATTGAGTGATTTATTTCTTCTAGCGAAGGAAAGGAAGAACACGTTCTGCTATAATGTTGCAGTTCAAATGATCGAGATTTACAATGAGCAAGTCAGGGATCTCCTAGTCAATGATGGAAGCAACAGAAGATATCCTTCAAAACTATGCAATTACGGTTATGCAAACTTTAAAGACCTTGATTTCATTCTGTTTTAAAATTTAATTGATAGCTATAATAATTATTTGAAACTTTATTTGGACATATGAATTGCGTATACGGAAGTCATACTTAACACAATAACACGTTAGAAATCCGCAATAGTTCTCAAACTGGTCTCAACGTACCGGATGCCAACCTGGTTCCAGTGTCATCAACGTCAGACGTTATTGAACTGATGAATCTTGGACACAGAAATCGTGCAGTTGGTGCTACAGCATTGAATGATCGAAGCAGTCGCTCCCATAGGTGGGTTATTTTCCTACGTGTGCCTTCTTCCACAATTATATTGTAATGCCTTCTAGTAACTTATAATCTTCATGAAATTGTAGCTGCTTGACCGTTCATGTTCAAGGAAAAGACATGACATCCGGAACTATTCTTCGTGGCTGCATGCATTTGGTTGATTTGGCGGGTAGTGAGAGGGTAGACAAATCTGAAGCGAGAGGAGATAGGCTTAAAGAAGCACAACACATTAACAAATCCCTATCTGCTCTAGGCGATGTCATTGCATCTCTTGCACAAAAGAATCCACATGTCCCTTACAGAAACAGCAAACTTACGCAGCTACTACAAGACTCACTTGGTGAGGTCCATATTGCTCACTTTATCTCGGATTTTCTTTATTATATTTTTTTGGGTAATGACCACCTATTGGTTTGCTGTCCTTATTTCAGGAGGGCAAGCCAAGACACTGATGTTTGTTCACATAAGCCCTGAGCCCGATGCCATTGGTGAAACAATCAGTACACTCAAATTTGCAGAGCGGGTAGCCACTGTTGAACTTGGTGCTGCTCGAGTGAATAAAGATACTGCGGATGTTAAAGAACTCAAAGAACAAGTCAGTGCCTCTGTCTCCTATGCTTTAGCCCTTGATAATCCCTTGTCTCAATAGTAACCTTCTATTTGACATCCTCGCTCCTAAAAGTTGATGTAATTCTTTTTCTTTCTTTATCTTCACCTCCAGATTGCAAGCCTTAAGGCAGCATTGGCCAAGCAAGAGGCTGAGCCGGAATGCCTTCAACGTTCTGCGTCTGGCAACTACGAAAGATATAGAAGGAAAGAAAGTGACTCGTCACCTTTGAATCCTAAACAGCAGTTTGGAGACTTCAATGACAGCAATGGCTTCAGGCAACCGATGGGTGATGTAGGCAACATAGCGGTGAATATTTTCTCACTTTAATCATTTGGCAGGATTCTTTTTCCAGAAGCTTTCTAGTTAATGCGATCGAGCATTTGCAGAACGTCATTAGCACTTTTAATACATCTCTAGATTCCCTTGCAAGAATATCACCGATTATTACAATTCTCTCTGCAGAAATTCTTCATATAAGTGTAAATACCTAATTATCTTGGATCATCCTTCCGATTGTTTAAAGTTTTTCTTTGAATTCTCTACAGGTTCATTCAAACTCTAAGCTGCGTCAAAAGAGGCAAAGTCTTGATCTTGAGGAGCTGTTAGCTAATTCACCTCCATGGCCTCCGGTTATTAGTCCTAGCCAAACTTATGGGGAGGATGAAAGGGAAATGGGATCTGGTGAATGGGTGGATAAAGTGATGGTGAACAAACAAGAAGCTGCAAACAGAGTTCAAAGCTCTCCACGATGTAGGGAAGCAAACAATGGCCATTTGCCTAATGTCTTATACCAAAAGTATCTGTCAGATTCTGCCAAAAATTTTCCCGACCAATCCTATATCATGCCCATGGATAGCAACCCTTTCAACTTTGCTACAACCGACGATGTGGATGATAATCTTGATGCTGTCACCAGCGACTCATCTGAACCTGATCTGTTTTGGCAATTTAATCAGTCCAAACTTACCAGCTTAACCACTGGAATTGAGTCGAAGACCAAGATGTCATTCACAAAAGCAGCAAAACATGCAGACCTAAGGTGCGATTTTGATGATTATTTTGGTATGATTTTGCATGCTGATGACTATCTGATAAGCGCTTTTAAACATTTTCCCTGAAAAAGCTTCCAACTTTTGCAGCAGGAACTTGAACTCAACGCTAGGCCCTTCACCGTCAAGGAAGTCACCAAAAGGAGTTGGAGCTACCTTGCAGGGGGGTGGAATGCATCCTCCTCTTGCTGATGGGAAGCGCAAAACTGGTAACAGAAAGTAGGAATTTTCTCTAGCCACGTTAAGGAAAGAGGTTTCAGATTCTTTTGTTTTTTGGCTTATGTATGCATCTTTTTTTTTTCAGAGAGATGGTGTTGTTTTTTATTTCTTATTTTTATAAAGTTTAACGTTTATAAAATGTAAATTGAGCAATAATTCCAATTGCTTGTTGAATAGATGTGACCTGACTCGCAAGTTGCCTGGTTTTTGACGGTGCATGTTGTGGTTACTTGTTTTATGCTACTGTAGAAATTGCGAATTCTCTCAAACTAAACTTACCTGCTTAACCAAGATTAGTATCTTGACATTTAGCTAATCACTTGTTCTTTTCTAACTCAAACATTTCCATCGGACAATAAATTAGACTGGTTATCAAATTTCGAACAACAAGCGATGGAGAGACTTGAGGGAGAGCGCTTGAGCCACAGGAGCGACGGAGCCACTAACATCTAGCAACATACTGAGCGAAACATCGAAAGAAACACTGCGTGAAACTTCGTGAGTGACACACGGTGAGCGAGAATGAGGGTTGATAGCTCCACGTAAACTGTAGATTAATTATAATTATAGTAATGTGAAAAGTAAAGAAGTAGTGCACCTTCATCGTCCCCACCTCCTGTTGCAGCTAAAGCTTGCTTCTTCCATCTCCATTGCTTTCACCAGCATTGTCCCTCCTAATAGCCACTCTTCACCACCTCTTCCTTTCTTTAACAACATTCTTTGCTTCTACTCCTTTTATCCTCTGGTCATTAACCAATCCTCAGCATTTTCCCGCTTGACTCACCTGAAGAACCTTCGACTTCAGCCCCAACACATACTGCTACTTCACTGCCTGAAGCTTCCTTGAAAAAATCTTGGGTGCAAATTGTGGGGTACCACAAACCTAACTCCAAGCTCAAGTACAACCTTCCTAATAAAGGAGCTTAAATCAGGATTGAATCTCCACTATATTGGAGACTCTAAAAGCTGGAGCTCTAAGATGGAATGCCACTATAGTAAGATTCTTTCTAGACAAAAGGGTGACTTTTCCGATCCTGAAAAAAAAGGGCCTTCAACAATTGGAGGAAAATTGGATTGCAAAAGGTCCTTGTCAATGCAAATGATGTTTTCCTCTTCAAATTCTCGCATGAAGAAAAAGCAAAGCAAATCTTATAAGCTGGACGATGGCATATCTTCAATAAATCACCCCTATTGCAAATGTGGAAACCAAATTTGAATATTGATGAAATTAAGCATGAACGTATACCTATGTGGATATATATCCACGGTATACCCCTGAAATACTAGACTACTTCGGGTTGAGTCATTTGGCAAGCTTTATAAGCCAATATGCATGGACTAGGCAACTACAAAAATAAAAAGGATTATCTACGCCAAATTATTCATCTTAGTAAGTGACCTAGCCAATCTTCCTAATGTTATTCCTACGATCAAACTTGATGAGAACATACATCCTATTGAAGATATTATAAGAGTTAGCTATGTATGGAAGCCTAATACAGGTAAGAAAAGAGGGTGGAAACCTACTGAAAGAGTCTTCAAGACTGAGGACTACAAAGAGCTAACTAGAAACAACGAGGATTGAAAAGACACTTGACTGGTTGGAGAGGATCGATGCAATTAAGCTTGACTGGCTGGAGAGGAGTAGTTCCCATTTTCCGACCTATAGCGAACTCTATAATAGTTGTAGGGCCTTGTTCACCTTTTGACATGATTCGATTAAGTTCAGGGAAACCAAACAAATCAAGCCAATCAGAAATCATTTTCTCACTACGCAAATCCAAAATGAAACTCAGAGTGAGAATCAACATTCGGCTAGGCTAGGTCACTTGGGGCTTGAGGCGCTTCCTCTACGACTTCTACCACTTGGTGGCTTTCCGTGTTTAAAGAAGAGGAATCAAAAGACTATTCTATCTCAGATACGATTTTTCGAGATGTGTGAATCGCTAGCTGTAAGAGACTCACAAGCACAAGCTAAGAAGATTGAGAGGCATAGCTGAATGCGCACTTCCTTGAGAGAATGTACATCCAAATGTCAATGAAGTCATTCCACAGGAAAACCAACAATCAAGCACATCTTAAGAAGCAAACTAGAATGTTGAAGAAACTAATCCAATAAAGACTCCCCAAAAAGTCAGTGAAGTTATCTTATAGGAAAATCAACAATCAAACACCTCTCAAGAAACAATACATATGAATGAACCAAGAACTCTTATAAATAAACAAAAAAACCTTGGAGGTTTATGATGCTGACACAACTGATTATATAGGGGAAGCTACTAATAAATCTAGACATATAAGGGAACTTCTGGAAACTATAGAACAAAAAACTACCATCAAGACTGATTTTGAACCAGTGTGTATAAGAAGGTCCAATAGGAAGAAAAACAATCCCCTCAGGGGACTTTTATGTATGATTATCCTAACATGGAATATTGGACGGGCCAATGCCACTAAAAAAAAGCTAATGATAAGGGAGTAGATTTTGGAGAATAAAGCAAGCATTATTGGTATTTTGGAAACAAGAATGAGACAACAGAATTGCAATATGCTAAAACTACTTCCTCCACATCCCAATGGCAGAATTCTAGTCTTTTATGATATCAAGAATTCTACTCTAAGCCCATATAGAATTTACCTTGGATCAACTTATGCATATGAAGATGAAAGATAAGCTAACTACTTCAATCATACATATCTCTTTTATTTATGCTCATAATTTAGCTTACCAAAGCTAACATTGTGGAAAGAACTTAGAGATATTGCAATACACAACAACACTCCGTGGATGATTGTTGGAGACTTTAATGTAATCATCAATATGAATGAATTTGAAGGAGCAATAACTGTAGGCATTCCATGTCCTAATTTTAGAGCTTATTTGGAAGATATTCAAGCTTGGGACACTTCATCAGGGTGGCTGCTTCTTTACTTGGAAAAATAACTAAGCTAATGGTTCCTTTATTCGAAAGAAGCTTGACAAATGTTTAGGGAATCAGCATTGGTTTCAAACACTCCCATCCAACTCTACATTATTTGAGAATATCAAGCTTTCTAACCATTTAATGATGATTACAAAAACATCTTCAAAAGCCCCCAAAAAACCATTCAGGTTTAATAATTTTCTGACTGATATTGCAGGCTTCTAAAAAGCCTTAAGAAATAGAACGTTTCCAATTATTACAGGCTCTGAATAGTTTATATATGTAAGAAGAATCATGTTGATCAAGTAGGAGATGAAAAAATTGTTCTTAAGTAATGTAAGGAATACTCACCATCTGCTAGATACAACTAAAAGAAAGCTGGATAAAATTCAATCTAAGCTATACTTCAATCCCACTTCTATAGCTCTTCAAGATATGGAGAAATCAACAATGAGAAACCTTACAAAAGTTATCACTTATGACATTTCATTAATAAAGTAGAGATCTTGTATAAGATGGTACAAGCAAGGTGACAGAAACAGTACCTGTTGGTGTATGCCTCGTGAACCAATTATAGAATGTACTCTACTTGATCAGTTGTGATTCAGGTAGTGTCGTATTCTGACCTTATTTAATATTGGGATGTTATTATGTCTTGCTAGAGACCTCTTATAACTTATAGGGCTAAAAGAAGTTTGAACCTCTTGTTAATATAAAATAAGTCTACAAGGTTGCATACCAATCAACCTGAACACTTATTGGGCCTTAATCTGATTTGGTCTTTGGGCTTTAAGCTTTGGGATTTGGGCTTTAGGGTTTTACTATATATATGGACATATAGTATGACTTGAAGACAAGAGACTTGTATGCTTAAAACCCTAAAACGAGACATCATCTATTGGAGATAGAGAGAGTGGTCTCAAAAAGTGGTGTTAGCACATCAGAAAGGATTGTTCGGTGTTGTGAGAATGTGGATACCGATAGAGTCGTGACATTTGACGTGCTCTTCTCGTCACTACTAATTCCTCTGAATATTTTCATTGGAAAAGGTATAACATGATCTGAATTTGGTTTCGATATTCACATAGGTCTTGGAGTTTTGGATTCTCAAAGCTGATAAATGTTATTGCTATTAACAGTCTGAAAATTTTTTCAGTACCTACTTCCATAAAGTAGTAACTACCAGAAGATGCAGAAATAAAAAAAATCTACCTGGAAGAGGGGGATCAGATTATGAACAATCAGCAGCTGTTACTTGATGAAGCCTTTGAATTCTTCTCCAAATTGATGAATAATCCTAGTCAAGTTTGTCCTATAGTGCCCTTCTTAAAGCAAGTGATAAATGAAAGCCTAAACACATTATAAATAAAATCTCTCTGCAGGCCTATAACTATTTCAAAAATTGAGAAAACTCTCAAGTCTTTGGATCCTTACAAGGCCCTAGGTTAATTCATTAAATCTTGGAGTGTTACAAAGAAGATGGTAATTCATGCAATAATGGAATTCTTTAAGAAAGGAGTACTTCTAGCTGAACTTAACAAAACATACATAACTCTAATCCCCAAGGTGTTGAATAAAAGACTGTTTTTTATTATAGACATATTGCTTACTGCAATACAATATACAAGGTCGTTTCTAAAATCCTTGCTAATAGACTCAAGAATTTGCTTCCCAAATTCATTGCCCAAACACAAGGGGCTTTTATTATGGGTAGAGTTATAGGAGATAATATCCTACTAATCCAAGAATTGGTCAACAATTACTCCAAGAAGAAAAGTAGGAAGAACTTTATCCTTAAAATTGATTTAAGGAAAGCTTTTGATAATCTCAACTGGGACTTCATCACCAACACTCTAGTTGCCATGAATTTCCCTCAAATCTTCGTCAAATGTAATGTGAGCGGGACCATGGACCATCGATCAGGACCAGGGAGAGAGCTAGCCATGCCAGAAGGGCCCATGACCAAAGCTAGGGCCAAGAGACTTTAAGAGGCTCTTTATACGCATGTAGGCTTTTATCTTGAGAGGATGGTGAGCTCCAAGCCTATTGGAGGGGAGTTTAATGGAATTGAGCCCAAACTAATCCATTTAACTCAAATCCTTGGATGGGATACACTTGGAGCTTGAAGGCAAGAAGATTTGGGCTATTTTAATGCTTCATCACTTAAGCCCAAGAGGTTATGGATCCAGTAGTGGCGCAATACATCAGACCTATTTATTTAGTTTTTGGACTTTATTTTTTTGGGCTTCCATATAATTTAGCCCAACTTTTATTATTTAACCTAAGTATAAATATGTATTTTTAGGACAAATTTTCAGAACGTTAGATCAGAATTGTTGAAGAGCCGTCGATTTCAATAGGGAGAAACATTATTCTCTTGTTTTTGTTACCTTTCAAACCATTTTTCATTTATCAATTGCTTTCCAAATTGTGACGTATCGATTGTTCGTTTCTCTGGGTTTTATTTTGATCATTGGGATTGTTTGGAACAAGTTTCTAAGAGGTGTCGTAGAAATCAAACCTTGCATATCCTTATTTTTTTCTTGTTTGTTAAATCTAAAATTTCCATCCTTCTTAATTCCTCAAAGTCGAAAACACACCAAAACAAAACACTCATCGAAAACACCATCAAATTGTCATCAATCCTTCCACGGTGCGCGTTATTTGGTATTAGAGCCTTGGTTTGGAGGAGAATTCTTATTCAACTCCATCAAAATTCAAGAAACCGCCGCCCATCACCATCCAATTATTGCTGTATCATCAATTTAGGTGTGAATTAACTTTTGACCAAGGATTTCAATCTTTCTTCTTGTTTTTATTTTAGTTATGGTTTTCAATTATTTGTTGAAAACTTTCGACTTATATCAAAAAGTTTGAAAAAAGTTCAAAAAAAATCCAAAAAATGAAAAAATAAAAAAGTTTGAAAATCAAAAAAAGAAAAAAATTTGAAAAAAAGTCTAAAAAGGGAGTAAAAAAAAAGAAATCAAAAAATAAAAAAAATTCAGAAAAAAATTTGGAAAAATTCGAAAAATATTTTCAAAATTTTTCAGATTTGCTAGCTTGTTATTGGTTATTGGTTATTGGTTTAAGTTGCTTGTTACTTGTTATTTGAGCTACATTTGGGAACATTGATTTGTTGAAGCTGTGGTTCTAATTGTAACTTGGATTTCGAAGAACATTGAGTGGTAAAAGGTAAGAGTGTGTGAGTTATTTGAGGGATCATTGCCGTGACTTAAACACGAGGGGAGTGACAAATTCTTGAGTGAAATATGTGAGGGAGTGTGTGAGGTTGTTTATCACTAACCTTGTTTTGCAGGTATATCATTTTATTTACAATGTCACAGGAAGGTAGTAATGATGACAACCAAGGGGGAGATGCAACTATCGCTTTCACTTTGAGAGTCATGCAACAACAATTTGAGAGGTTCAATCTAGCCTTAAATAAGGTTAGGGACAAATAGATGAGCTCAAACAAGGGAGACGCGAGGAACCTCAGGGTAGGCGTGCAGATGTACGTCAGCGGCAACCACCACCTCGTAGACAACCACCACGGTATGAGCCTGAGGAGGAGGAGTTTGATAAGGAGGAGGAGGACTATAAAGAGCGCATGCCCAGGAGAGCTCAGAGAGGAAAATCCCTCAACAAGCAAGATGGAGACCTTAAATCTATCAAGATGCAAATCCCAGCATTCAAGGGGAGGAATGATGCTGAGGCATACTAGGAGTGGGAAAGGAAGGTTGATATTATCTTCAAGTGCCATAACTTCTCAGAGGAGAAGAAGGTAAAACTTGTTGCTGTTCAATTTACAGATTATGCACTAATATGGTGGGATCAGCTTGTGACCTCTAGGAGGAGGAATGAAGAGAGACCCATCAATACTTGGGCAGCAATGAAGGCATACATGAGGAAGAGATTTGTGCCTTCTTACTATTATAGGGAGATGCATCAAAAGCTCCAAAGACTCACACAAGGGTCTAAGTCAGTAGAGGACTATCACAAGGAGATGGAGATTGCTATGATCCGTGCTAATATAATGGAGGACCCTGAGGCCACCATGGTAAGGTTCTTGAGTGGATTGAATACGGAGATAGCAAATGTGGTGGAGTTAGAACATTACTTGGAGATTGAGGAAATAGTGAACATGGCCATGAAGGTGGAGAGACAGCTCAAAGCTAGAGTGACAACAAGGAATGGAGCAAGTTCTAGTTATTCATGGAACTCAAAATGACCCAAGAAGGAGGAGAAGTACAAGGATAAGGGCGTGGACTTCAAGGAAGCACCTAAGAAACCAATTGAGGGATTTGAGCAAAAAGGTACTTCTAACACCCAAGCTACTTCTAGTAAACATTCATCTATAAAATGTTTTAAATGTT
>JANVCQ010000004.1:7966018-7976821 GCA_025531925.1 Erythroxylum plowmanianum
TTAAAGCACAAAACATCTCTAACACATTGCATACATTTAACATCTCTAAATTCCACTTAAAGATCGGGGTCCAACATATATTGTAAAAAATCCCTAGGGAGAGAGAGTGTTATGGAACTTGCCTCTTAGAGCTAAAAGACAGATTGAGAACCTAAAGATAGGTGGAGAATCAAGTTTTTTTATTTCCAATTGGGTAAAAAGCACCCCATCATCTAGATTTTCCAGATTTGGGCAAAGAAGAGGAGGAGCTACTCTATCTCATTCTTATTTCAATTTCTTTCTCTTCTGGCTATTTAACATGGATTGTTTGGTTTTTAAGGATGTTAATGATATTATGAATGGTTAAAATATTTTTAGGGTTTGTTGTTTAAACTATTTGTGAACTTTCAGTTGTTAATTTAATAATATAAATGTTTATGTTATTTATTGAGCTTAAACCCTATAACAAATCGAAAGAGTGAGCTTGATAATTTGTGTTAAATGTACAACAAGAGTTGGCATTGAATAGACTTATTAAGTTATTGATTATTAGGAAGAGATTTCAATAGATTAATATACTGCCTATAGGATAGCTTCATATCTAGTTGAATGTTGGGAAAGGCTTTGCATATTGAGGGATACCAAAGTTAATCCTAATTTATTTAACTAGTGACATTTAGTTGCACCTTGAGATAGGGTAGCTAAAATTTTAGGGAATCTTGGGCCAAATATAAGTTGAACCAGTTAACCAGAGGGGAGTAAAAAGGGATAATAACAAGTCCTAATTCTTAATCTTGATTTTCTCCAAGTTTTAGTTTATGATTTTGGTTTCAGTTACATTGTTTCCTTTTACCTTTAATTTGTCTTTATTTATCTAATTAAATTTGATTGATTCGGTTTCTTAAACAAAGAACAACCTGAATCAAGTGGTACCTAAGCATAATCCTTATGGGATCGATATCCACTTTTACTACAAGTTATGACTCATATACTTCTAGTTTTGAGAGTAAAATGAGTCGTTTGTTTTGTATTTAATAACTGGTTACATGAATATTATAATCTAACCGATCTACAGACGTCTTTTTATTAGGAATTTCTCCAACACAAATATAAGATTACGTAGATCCAGGATCAATCAAAACATGCATTTTAAAGTTAAAGAGAGAAGCAGTACCAGCAATAACCTCATGTGCATCCTGGTCCTTGTGAGCTTTCAAAGCATAGGCCCAAGCTGTAATAGAAGGTACAGTAGGTTCATGAACAATTTCTAAAAGAGTACTCATATTAGGTATAAACTGGCTAGATCCTCCACGTCCCTTACAACATCCTCTATTCCCTGTAGGTGCATGAGAAACCTCTCTACTAGCATGTGATGCCTGAGACTATTTCAACAATTTGCTACCAAATGATTAGTGCTGCCACATCGAAAACAAGCACCCGTAGTCCTCCTACCCTTAATAGTATTTGGAGCAATGAGGACACTTCGGTGCACCAAAATCTCAACCCACAAAAGAAACCCTACCAAAATCAGTCGATAAGGGAAAGTATTGTTGCATTACTCTAGCTAAAGATCTTTGAGTGAATTCTTGTGCAATGGAAGCATCTTTACAACTTCTCTTACTTGAGGATTGACCTCCTCTAGCAAAACCTCTTCACTAACCTTTTTCTCCTTTAACCATCTCTTACTTCTCTATTTTAATGGCAACTTGCACTAGTTGATGATAACTTACTTATTGCAAGAGAGTGAATGCCGCAAGATGCTCTTTAATTGATTTGTTCAAACCTTCCTCAAATTAATGACACCAAAAATCCTTAGTAAGTACAAGTTTAGGTGTATATTTGCTAAGTCGGTTGAATTCTCTATTGTACTCAACAACATACAGATTTCTTTGCATCAGATTCAATAATTGCTTCCATCTCTCTTTTTTATAGGCTTTCATAAAATATTTTTCTTTAAACTCTTGGGAAAAGAAATCCTAAGTTAGAGGCCTAGGTAGATGAGGATATATCAGAACAAATTTCCACCATTCATAGGTCACTCCTTGAAGAAGGGAGACAAAAAAATGCACCATCTATTCAAGTGGGTAGCTAATTTCATCCAACACCCTTTTCACCTTTTTCTAACTAAAATTCATCCTTTTCAGATCCATCTAACGATGTTCCAGTGAATTCTTCAACTCCATACTTTCACAACTAATCAATCGGAGCCTTGGGTACAATTATTACAACAACTTAAATAAAGCTTCCCCCTAAATTGGAGGTGGAGAAGGAGGTGGTGCTTTAGCTTCATTATAATTTACCCTAGAAGGTTTAGATACAGATGGATGAGATTGTGCAAGATTATTACTTTTATCAACCTCATCTAGAACTAAAACATGGGGCAAACTGTATTAGGACAAACACAACTCTTATATCCATGTACAAGAAATATATAAGAGTTGGTTGAACCAAAATCGCCTAAACCATGCTCTGATACCAAAATGTAACACCTTAATACCCCTTAGGAGGATATGGATGCCACATAGAAAACAACCTAAAATGAACCAAGACATTCCAACAATCCCCAGAAAATAAGGCAAACATACATCTCATTTCATATGTTGTTGAGTTATAAACAAGACACAATATACACATTGTAATTATCAAATCCATGGCTTAAATTCAAACTCATCCTATTTTATGATTATTACAGGCCATTTACACAAACTATAAAAATTGTCTCATAATATTGAATACAACTCAAAGCTTAAGCATAAAATATTCGAAAACATAATACATCCTTCTTTGGCCACTACGATTGTCCCAACATTAAACCTTTTTAGCAAGACCTACATGGAGGAAAAACCATAGTGCTAAGCATATACCTTAGTGGGAAAATAAATAAAGCAAGATATAAGATGGCGACTA
The DNA here is from genome assembly GCA_025531925.1 of Erythroxylum plowmanianum. Lineage (NCBI taxonomy): Eukaryota > Viridiplantae > Streptophyta > Magnoliopsida > Malpighiales > Erythroxylaceae > Erythroxylum > Erythroxylum plowmanianum. Next base: position 7,968,905 of record JANVCQ010000004.1, read on the forward strand.
CTTCCTACAATTTTCTATAAATAAAGCAAGATATAAGATGGTGACTACTTCCTACAGTTTTCTAACATTTACATGTAAATGAATTATGACATATCACAAAGCAATCTTTGATTATTTAAATAGAGAGTAATCTGACTATTAATTGCATCAAAGCATAACAAATATCAAACACATATATAATTGTCTGCTAATCTTTTCAAAATTGGGTAAGGGGAATAGAACAGAAGATATCTATGATTAGTATCTACATAAATAGAAAAAACTTAAGTCTCTAAAATAGAAGACACTGTAGTTTCTAAGAACAGAAGCAGTTGAAGACCCTTCTAGGTATCCCTATTTACCCACAACTAGGACTTGGCAGGTTAAACCAAATCATATCAAATTTTAGAGCCATATGTAAAAGAAATAATGCATAACATATGAAGTTATTCCCTTACGATCAAATTAAAAGTGTTCATTCACACTTGATCAAACTTAATATGCCTTATGAATGTAAGTCTTTGCGATAATGCATCAATAAAACCATTTAAGTAATTACACATTATAAGCATAAGTCTCGTTTTACCCTAATAACTAGGTTTGCTAAATTGCAGCAATATCCAAAAGAGTTTTGGATGAGATTCAGTAGTATTTAGGTTAGGAAAAATTCATGTTTAGGTTAAAAAAATGGGATTGATGGATGAATGTACTTAATTTCTATCTTTTCTTAACACAAGTTTTCAATTTTGTATGGCCATTATGACATAAAAAATGACGTATTTAGGCAATATATTCTTCTAAAAAATGTTCCTACACATTTTAAGTTTCTAATGACATAAAACTAATGCAGTTTGGTTCATTATTCCGTGAGTTTCACCCAAAATCCTACAAACTATTCTCAAACAGAGACAGCAACCAGTACTAAAATTTAAGCCAAATTTCAATAAGACAGAACTCAAATTCAATTCCTTCATGAAAACTGTAAACATATGTTTCTAATTTAATCTAAATTTAAAATCATCCCATTTGGATATCTACATATCAAGATATGGCTAAAATACAGATGCTTATTTAGTGGAACCACTCCATCTAATTAAGTACACACTCCAATTAACTCACTTCAGTCGTATCATGCCAAAGTAATGCCAAAGACAAACCTAAATGAGCTAGAAACATCCCATTTTCATCCTCAGATACTTCTCTTAACAAAACCCCTCATGTTGTACTCAGAAAACTCAACAAGATATCAAAGTTTCCATACCTTTGAAAGGAGTGTTTCAAAGCTCTTATTCTTTAGTCCAATTGCTTGCCTTCTTTGGTCTTCTTCTCTTTTACAACAAAAAACCCATTTACAACTCATTTCTAACAATCATGATGTATACAAAAACCTTACCTGAAGAAGAAATAAGATGTTATAAGATTTACAATTTTGATTATAGTTTGCCTGAGGACAAGTAAAAGCTTAAGTGTGAGGATGTTTGATAGATGCATATTTGACTATATTTATACCTCATATTTGATACATTTTTTAAATATTTTATACTTTTATTGTATATTTGGTTCTTAATTTGCTACAAGCATATTTATAGGTTATAATTGCCTTCATAGACTAAAAGGATAAGAATTTGGATGACAGTGCAACATAAAACGAAGATTTGAAACAATTAAGGAATACAAGATCATGTTTAAGGCCTTGTAAGTCCCTCAACTTATGTAGAATCATGAATTCTAGAGATTTTGGAATATAAACGTTCCAATATATGATAGTTGTAGGTTGCATGATGTTTTAATAGGTATTTTAGTATGTTTTTAGTTGTTAATTAATTGATTCATGCATGCTTAGGTTTAGAATTGTGCTAGTTAGTTTGATATTTAGGTTTTGGGTTTTATATGGGTTAGAGCATGCTATTGAGCTTTAATTTTGTGTGTTTGAGGTATTTTGATGTCTTTGTGAGATTAGATATTGAAGAATAGAGAAGATTTGGAGGAAGCCCGAAAGAGGACCCAAGGCCAGGATTATGACAAAGAGTCCTTCAGTAGGCTATGATCGTGGCTTGCACGAGCACAGATGTGGACCCGCCTCCCAAATTTAATTTTTTGCTGGTTATTTTAGAATTTTGGGCCTGAGTAAAACCTAATTTTCACCCCAATTAGAATAGACTATATAACATAAGAGAAATGATCTAGAAAGGAGAGCCCCCATTTGCCACTTTGGGAAAAAGCTAAGGAAGAGAGAGAATGTTGTCTGATTTACAAGCTTACAATTTATAGCCCTCAAATACTGCAAGTACACAGGTTATGATGTAGCACTCTACTTCTGCAAGACATGTACCTGACATCATGAGTGATATCCAAGTTCATGCCCGTGAGGTTGGCATGCTAGAACACTCAATCAGTCAAATCTCAGCACAAAATTTTTTTTGAAACCACAAACATAATATGCTGAAATCAATAATCAATCTGGCCCCAATTTATTAGTAAACTTTTTCAATCATAACAATACAGTCAACAAAATCTTCAATAGCCATTTGGGCCCTTTCACAAAAACAAAACACTTTAATCATAAAGTCTTTACATTTCAACATAAATCATATACACCTTTCTACAAAATTTTTGAAATACATAATTTGATACAAAAGATGCGGAATATACAATTCCATGCAAAAAGAAAGAAACACAATGTAGATGCGAATTGATCCCAATCTCTATCCCTTACTTGTATGCTGTAGGGATACTCTCGTTTGCCTAACGAGGTATTCTTTTGATCTTGAAAAATATTTGCAAATTTTGGGTGAGTTTTGCGAACTCAATGAGTGACTATCATCGATGGCTCACTCAGTCATATAACACATAATTCACATTCACATCATTTCATATTTCACACTCAACACACTTAAATTATTCATATTATGCATATGCAGTGCACATGAGACCTATTTTCTATTTTGATACTTTGTTGTGACCGAGTGTCTAAACTATCCTATGCCAGGCTAATTAAACATTGAGTTTGAGGCTCTGAATCACTTTCTGAGCTCGAGGCTCTTTTCACACTTTGAGCTTTAAGTTCTGAATCACTTTATTAACTCGAGGCTCTTTTCACACTTTGAGCTTTAAGCTCTGAATCACTTTTTGGGCTTGAGGCTCTTTTCACACTTTGAGCTTTAAGCTCTAATCGATGGCTACTCTAGTCACAACTCCCATTATCTGATCATGCATTCATGTATGGAATGCATCTCATATTTTCAATCAATCATATTATGAAACATTTAGTTTGTCACATTCACATGGAAGTAGCACTTCAATATCTTATCCACATTTCATAATCACCGAATCTTCTGTCCGAAATTCAACACAATCAATCACATTCATATGAGCATTCAGTAGTCAATCAATAAAAAAATTCAAACAAAACAAACAATGAAATGAGAACATCTAGGTCTACTCATAGTACGCTCCAAATTATGGAAATGCCTGAATGCGGACTTTTAGCTTGCACAACCCATTTATGCAAGACACACATTGCACTCACACTAATAATGGTGCAATTATAAGCATTTATTCATGCACAATAGTGTATATGGACTATGTACAATGGATGCTCAATGATAATCCCAGGTACTTTATCAAACTTCATATCTTATGCCCATTCTCATTTTATAACTCAATTACTTGTCATTTCATTTTAGCATTATTTGCTCTAATAAAAACCAAATTCTCATTCACTTTTACTAGATACAGTTTACTCACACTTTACTCCTCTTCTTGAATCACAACGTCAATCATGTGAACCCCTTCATCTCCATTATACACATCTCTTTGGCACTTTAATACCAACTATTCATTCACTATTGTTATTCTAACATTATATGATCATACAATATATAAACTCTAATTCTTTCTTATAAATTCTCCAAAATTCCAAACCTTCGGGTCTATTTTCCATGATCAATTAGAAAATGCAAATGAGGTAATTTAGTATAACTTTCTCCTAATAACATGTTCCTTAGTGTCTTAGGTTTCTAATAACACCAAGATCATTCAATTTGGTTGAATACTCCAAAAGTTCTACTCCAAATAATTCGGACCATCCCTTAACTGTAACAACATTCTATACCCAACTTCAAGTAATATTCTAGAACCATGGAGACAGAATTGGAATTTTATTTATTCTTCAAAATTATAACCCTATATCTCTATTTTAATCTAGATTGAGAATCATTCCATTTGGATGACTACATAACAATTTATGCCTAAAATACTGAAGCAAGTTTAGTGATAATACTCCAGTTATCATTTTCCAGAGCTCCTCATCAATTTCGTCCCAATTATACCAATCAATATCTTTGAAATGATTTCAGATGGTTATAATGTTTTATGGAGATGAAGATTAATGTGTTACGAATATAATGGTTCAAGGCCCATGTCATTTGGAGGTTGGAAGAAGAAGTTATAGCCAAAAGAGTGAAGGATGTTCACATCAGTCCACTTTCACTGCACCTTCATTATGCACGATTGTGCAATTCCAATTGCTTCTCCATTGTCACCCTTGTGCTTGCGCACGATGGTGAGATCCCTTGTGACCCTTAAGAGTCACAATCGTGCTTGTACACGATCATGCACTCCCATCTTTTCAAACTTCATTCTGGTCCTTCTAAAAACAAACCTTCAGGTCAATGTTTCACGGCAATTTGGACAAGGCAAATGAAGGATTTAGGCAAAACACTCTTCTAAACAGTTGTTACTTTATGTCTTAATTTCCAAATTAAGCCAATTTCATGCAATAATGTTCAATATTAGGCTAAAAACACTTTATATAGATCCAAACTAAGACAGAATCCACAAACTCAACTTCGAGCTAACTTTTGAAACCCTTAGAGACAAAATTCAATTTTGATTCCTTCATAAAAAATATATTCGTAGTATGTAGTTTAATATGAACCTAAAATCATCCCATTTGGATGTCTATAGAACAAGATATGGTAACAATACAGATGCATGTTCAGTGGAAACACTGCATCTGTACATATCCAGCACACTTCAAAATCATTTTCATCTTAATTCATCTCTTTTGCTTACTCCATCACTTCTAGCTTATTTCCTCAGTATTTCCTCTTCATTCCTATTTCATTTCTGCTCAGCTTATCACAACCAAATCGTAATCTATAATTTTTTTCATAATCATCAAAAATAAAATATCACTCTTACGTTTTCTGCACTTCTTCATTTTCATTTTTCTACATTTACATATTTTTACATTCACTTCATTTTCTTCTGCTAACTATCATTTTAATCACTCTTTATCATATTCAGACATCACCATACACCTATCTCTTAACTCTAAATTCATTTTCAATCATCTCTAAAAACACTCCAAAACTTACGTATAGATATATATATATATACAGTGAAAACATCAACATGAACAGAACATTCATATATTCATTTCTCTAAATTTTTCTGTTCTCATCACATACACATTTTAGTTGATCTTTTAACTTCAAAAAATCATTTCTACAGCTTTTTATAACATTTTGATCATTAATTCTGAAAAATCAACATGTACGGCACACTCAAAATCTCCTCACTCATTTTTCAGAAAATATGAATATCACTATTTCCTAACCATTTTACAGTGAACTCACGATGCATGCTTCAGTTCATACAAAAATACATAATCATAACAAGCTTACTTGTTTAAAGCTCTAACATTTGCGAAAATCTCATGAATCCTAATTCCTCATGCAACCGCGTACAACATCTTGAAAGTTGACAGGGGGTTCGATCTTTCTTGGGATAGAAGCAAGAGATAACAAAATAAGAGTGGTAGTGGATAGCAAAAAGCAACATTTTATTCTGGTGAAGATTTGATGAAAAACACTGCGTTTAAGAAAAATTAGGGAAAAAAGTTTCAAGAAGAATAAAGACAAGGACAACAGCTTGTCTTTCAAGGTTATTAAAACATAACTTTAAAGCTTTGACACCTGTCCATTTTTTAGCCTCTTATCCACTTCCCCATATTAAAACTCACTTAGGTATAATTTATACTTAAGTTTATGACTTAATAAAACCATCGAAATCATAAGTCATAACTCCTTGAATCACTATCAGATTTTTTCCATAAAAATATCATTTTGGGTCAACTTTGCATGCCCTTTCTGCCCCTGATACTAAAGTCATTTTGCAATACTTTCTTCTAGAAACATGCTCCCTTATGTCTTATGTTTCCATTGACACCAAAATCATTCAATTTGGTTTAGTGGTTTCAAAGATATACTTGAAACATTTCGGGATTGCTCTTGTCCAAAACAGTATACTATACATAACTCCCAAATAGAATTTGAACATCTTAGAGACTGAATCACAATTTGACTTCTTTAGATGATTTGTATTCCTATGTCACAAATCAAAAATCATTTCATTTGGATGTATAAAGGAGAAGTTATGGTCGAAAGAAGCAAGACAGTTCAGCTTACATGAGAGTAAACTATTAAGGAGCACTGTAGCATGAAAAGACAATAAAACATCACTCTTGCAATTAGCCTATGGGTGTAAGAGTGAAAAAAATCACGCCAGTGAAGGAGTCACACCCCTGAGAATAAATCATGGGTGTGAGAATAACTCATAAGCGTGAGAGAAACAAGTCATGGTTGTGACAGATAAGGACACAAATGTTGGAGAACATACACTGTCAGACCTGACCCACATTTTCCACTCAGTCTCCCTAAATTTATTTTAGATAGCTATGATTTTTGGTGGAGAGGTAGAGCAATGTCTTACAAGTCCAATAGTTTAAGAACCAAGTCATTTGGATGTCTAGAGAAGGAGTTATGATCAAAAGAAGCAAGATTATTCAGTATAGGGAGAAACCTCAAATGCATAATCGTGCTTAAGCACGAGGGTGCAAACTGCCATTTTTCACCAAAGTCACCATCGTGCTTATGCACGATGGTGCAAATTGCCTATTAACTCCAAAGTCATCGTTGTGCTTCCTTTTTCATTTTCACCGAATCTCATATTTCAAACCTTCATAACTTTTGATCAAGAACTCCAAAAACTACAAATTTTATATTAATGGAAAGCTAAAAGAAAGATCTACAATTCCACGGAGACAATTTTGTCGAAAGCAGCCTAGATCAATACAGTTTAATCCAGGAAGTTTCACAATTGTGCTAACCTTTCTAGCTTGTCTTCTTCATTCTACTAACGTAAATTTCTATCTTTCACTATCCAAACCTCCATTTAATACAGTTGTAGACCATTCTAAATTCTCAATCCACCATCTAAAATTATTTTATCATTGTAACCACAATTTTTCACATATCCCATTTCAATTCAATTTTACGCAGTATGTCAATGAGTACATGTACAATTATTTTCATGTGTGCAAAAATTCAAATCCACATGCATGTATGCTGACATTTTGCTGAGCATGAAATGCAAATTTTTCTAACTCTCACATTGCTATTTTCTCCATTATTTAAATCTAGGTTCTAACCTTTAATATGGGGACGGCATATTACACATGATCTATAGTGAGTGAAGGATCGATCCTAAGAGGAAGGTGAACTAAAGGTTATCTAAGGTTAGTAAATTATTAAAATGAAAATAAAATTAAACAAGAAAGGAAACAAATCAGGTTATAAATAGAGCTAGTAGATAGTTAAGAATGTGATCTAGTTAAGTAAATAGGGAACATTCATCACAATTTTTTTCTATTGGACCTCGATTTTTAAGTAGAATTAAGAAATAATAAATGAGATTAAATGAGTATTTTTGTATATGTATTATGTTATAGATGAAATTATGTTTAAAGGAAATTGATAAGAAATGAAGTGATTGGTTTTGATAATTTTGGGATTTCAATAGATTTGTATGGGTTTGAAAGTTAAAGTGAATGAGTTGATTGAAAATTAAGTTGAAAATCAAGAAATAAAGAGA
>JANVCQ010000004.1:7984585-7998506 GCA_025531925.1 Erythroxylum plowmanianum
TATTTTAGCTGGCCCTCCGAGCATATCATCATGGAGCATTTTCATGTATTTTGGATTTAAACTTTGATATGTATTATATTACCTTGAGAATGCTTGTTGTATTTATTTAGATTGTAATGGCATGAGGCCCCCCAGTTTATGAGGCGTTTGATTAGAATGATTTGTATGTATGATATTTGTGTGCGATAGTGTATGTGTGAATCGAATTATGCATGGATGTTGGGATCGGGTCCGACGTTTCGGGACGCCCAACGCGGGCGCGACCCGAGGGGCCACCTCGAGAATAGGGATCCGGGGCTCGGGCCCAACAGAGTCATAACAGGAACTCCTGGCTTAGATTGACAAGTAGAAGATTTCAGCATCTCATGAAGAGATCTTAGTCTGAATCTTTTTATTTGTAGGCCACTAAATTTGCTAGAATCATCTAGATCTGGATCATCCTTGTGTGGATGATAATTGAGAAGGCATACAATGAGGTTTAGGCCTTTTCTTCTTCTTTCTCCTTCTAGCATACTACTCATCATCATCATCATTGTCTGACTCAAGATTGAGACAGACCTTATAGTCGGGTTCCCATATAGATAGGTTGACATCACATATAAAGTGTCCACGATGTTGACTGACATAGACTAGGTCTCTATTGGATTTAAAATAATGGATAGGAGGACCATATTTACCTTCCTTTTGAGAAAATATAGGTTGGATCATAAATATAGCCCTAGATGTAGAAGGTCCAAATGTATCTTCGCTAGGCTTTGTATAAATGGACTTCACTATTTCATCTTTTAATGTCTTCAGAAGCGGAGGATTTGTTATATGAAAAGAGTCTCAATGAAGCTCGTGGAACACATTTTGGTAATTGGTGATCAATTCAGTAGGCATCAGCTGTTCAAGCTCTGTTGCTAGTAGTTGCTTCGGGATCTAGATAATAGTAGTATGATCATTGGAATGATCAATAACCATGTAAAGAGCATCTAAAGTAGAATTTGGAAAGTTGAGGTCCAAAGCATGATTCTGTAGACGATATATCATCTGGTGATGTAAGGTAGCCATGATGGTTGTAAGATCTTGATCTGCTCCAGTGATTTAGATTTGAACTTGCAGATGTTCAAACAAAGTGGGATCATCCAACCTGATGTTGAAATGAGGTATTATCATTAGTATGACACTTCCATTATTGAGTGTTGTCAATAAGGAACCAATCAAATCATTCTAGTACGTTATTTAGGCAGTGTCGAGAAGAGATATCCTAGTTGTAGCAGGTATTCCCTTTCTTCCATGAAGTTTGAGAACAAGGCATATAACTCCAACATGAAGATGTGCATGATTGTGCTCTCTCTAAAGAGAGATTAGCTCCTTGGGGATGTCAAGCTTTACATGTTGTTCTGTCGTTGTAGATCTGAGGCCACACTGTTCCAATCTAGAACTACGGATGATTTCTTTTACTTTTGGGCGAGATGTACACAGAATAGTACGTATACTTCTTATTTAAGAATGATCACGAGAATAAATACTATACGGACTCAACAAAGGTAAAGAAGATTCACAAATAGTATTTTCTATAGGAACATGGGTAATCTCTACAAGATGTTCTATACGATTAGATAGAACATGTTTAATACTAAAAGGTATACTATACATAGAAAAAGAAGAAGACAAATGAACATGGTCATTTGGTAGTGTTTTCATTACTTATGGGCTCTCTCCCTACTCACTCTTATCAAGAGACAATGTTACACTGACTAAGAAACTAAAAATTTTTCATTGAAAGAAACTGGGACACGGTGAAGCGTGGTCCCTCTCTGGACCAATTTTTCTATTATTCAACTAGGAATTTTCCACAAGTTTTTTAAAATACTTAAGTTGCTTTCACATTATAAATATAAACAATCTAATAAAGAGGTTTGCTTTCTCACTTGTCAATTGCTGAATAAGTTCTAATTAAATGTTTCCTCTAAAAAACATGGTACTTTTAATCTAGCAAAAATTGTAAATTTAGCTATGATTATCGTAGAAATTGTCGATCTTTAATCTTGACTTATATGGTTCATGATTAGTGGAGGAAGCAATTTATAGATGCAATATTTGATTATAATTTTAATAAATGCCATATCTTTGCAACTTAATGGTCACTAATCATGAAACATTATGTTTAATTGAAAAATGTAAACTAAGCATTTTATCTTATTTTGGTACACCAAGAAGCAGTTTATCTTCTAAATCATTTCGTGTTCATTCTAAAGTTGAACAAGCAACTAAAACGGATTAAAAGTGTAACATTAATTTAGATTATAAGACTGTTTATCATTCAAACTTAGTGGAAATCAAATAAAAAAACACACGCACATTTGTTTACGGGAAGAAAGACAGATGCGAGTTCTCTTCGCAGAGGGATCTTTTGTTCCACCATCTCAATTTCAACTTTGATCCACTTATTGTTATCCACACATTTCACAATTTAGAACAAAAGATATGTTCTCGTTCTCTTCTAAACTTGAGTAAGTTCCCCGTAGATCATGATTATTAATAATCTGTAAGGCTCAAAATATAATAAAGAATAAAATTTATTAAATTATGGGACTCTTATTCATAACCACCGAGTCATCACACAGGAACACAATGTTTTCCTTCTCAGTTGTTGCTTTAACTGAAATGTTATGTGCTGTACATTTGTCAAATGGTGGGACCTTGCTTTGTCATAACAAACCTTTAGATTCATTACTATCAGTCAATACACTGATCTTTCTTTTTTAGTATCTTCTCATTATAAGTTGGTGTGATAAATTTAATAGTTTTTAACGAGACTTAGTGGTTAATGTAAATCTAATGCAAAAACTTATAGTCCTAATTCTCATTTGAGAGAGGAAAAGTAATTAATCTTGAATTTTCAAATTTTTGTGTCCAAAATGTAAGGGGAGACATGGATTCATGCATCATATGCATGAATAAAGCAGCGGAAGTGTTGGAATCTAAATTCCCATCCTATGCCCTCCCAAAAAGTTAGAATCTTAAATGTATGCATAAATTGATTATAAGAACATGGTATAACAATACATGTACCTTTTGATTCTCCTCCTTTCTTCATTATTCTCTTTGTTTGGGTTGTTGTAAACGCCAAACCCTTCCTTGATCACTCAGGAACACACAAAGATGAATAAACAATGTCGAAGGGTGGTTAGAGCACCAAACTAGATGTAGTTGCTCTAATGGAGAGAAAGATCAAGACTATATTGCATGCACTTTGATTCATGCAACAATTGCATAAATTGTATGAACAAGACTCAAGACACTTCTCTCCAACTCTAGAACTCTTCTAGACACCTTATTCTCTCACTTGAGTGTGTTTTTGATTGATTAGCTCTTTTGTACATAAGTGAAGAACTCACTTATGTACATCTGTCGAGTCTTTAATCACGATCATGGCCTATGGGCCATAATCATGGCCTATTTAATTAACATCCTCACCTTTGGTCAGGATCGTGGCCTATGAGCCACGATCGTAGCTTAGTTAAAAATAGCCATACACACTTTATTTTTTGTCCGATCTTTTATGCGCGTAACCCTTAGATTTCCATTTATTTTGGGCACTTAAATTAACTCTTAATCTGAGCAAATCATGGATGGTTTCATTCCACTTGAATTAACTATTAATTCAATCAAATCATGAAGGATTTCATGATGCCAATTTATCGGAATATAAGTGGATTAACACACGAATTCTTTGATAGTTAATTGTCCTACTTGAAAACCTTTCCTTAGATAATTACCATGTAATTAACCCCACTTAGTTCAGAGTATGGGCTATGTGTCAACTCCCACTAGACTAACTACGTCATATCTAGTCCAAGTGATGTTAGTTCTTGTCTTGGGATCTCATTACTCTATGTGTCATTGAAGAATCTTTTCATGACACATAACTGCTTTGGCTAGAGACTCCTAATTAATGACCCCGACAAAAGGCCATAGGTATCATCTCCTTCTATCAGAAGTGGTGAATCCTTTATTGGCTACCCAATTACCTTTGAATATTAGTAGCTATACCCAATCACCACCTTATGAGTAACCAAATCTTAAGGCAACAAGGGATGGTGTCAAAACACAAGATCAGTATCCAAGATATCTCTAAATACCTCAAGTTTAAGGATATTTTTACTATTGCTATGATAAGATTAATCAATGACATTTGATCGATCATCCAAATGATAATCTCATAGCGGGTTATCCGATATACTTACAACTCTTAGTAAGTATCCACATGTTAACTCTAATAATCTCACACTTACAGTTTATGAGATCCACTGCTTGATCAAGTCAATGAGTATAACATGTGCTAGTCTATCTAGATTAATAATGTCCTGTCTTATTAATCCTATGACTAAGGATAATTTAGATAATAACATAATTGCACATGATAGGAATCTTATTATCATAATTTCCTTCATGCTATGCTTTGTATCATGGACTTCATTAATTCGATTTAAGATCGACATCAATTCATAAATAAACGAATATCAAATTAAAGAAAAATTACCTTTTGCTTTATTAATGAAAATAAAGTTTGTACAAAAGTGCTACAAGTGATTGCCTTTAGAGCACTAGTTTAACAATCTCCCACTTGTACTAAAGTCAATCGCCTTTGTATCTAGTACCATAGGTGAGTACACTAGAATAAAATTTCATTTAAAGATGTGGCTTAGCCAAAGAATCAACAATGTTCTAATCTATAGGCACTCTCTCTATCTTCACATCACCTCTATCGATAATCTCCCTGATCAGGTGATATCTCCTGAGTACATGCTTGGACTTCTAATGAGACCTTAGTTCCTTGGCTAGAGCAATAGCCCCATTGTTGTCACATTACAACAATATTGGGTCTATAATGCTCAGAACCACTCCAAGTTCCATAATGAACTTCTTAATCCAAGAAACTTCTTTTTCCACTTTTACAGTTGCAATGTACCCTAACTTTATCGTTGAATTTGTTGTTATTTCTTGTTTGGAACTCTTCCAACTAAATGCTGCACCATTTAATATGAAAACATAATCTGACTGGGATTTGGAGTCATCTTGGTCAGATTGAAAAGTGGCATCTATATGTCCTCTCACTACAAGATCTCCATTTCCACATATCAAGAATATATCCTTAGTACTTCTCAAGTACTTCAGGATATTCTTGACAGCCACTTAGTGATAGTCACCAGGATCCTATTGATATCTGCTCGAAACACTTAGAGCATACAATATATCAGGTTTTGTACATAACATAGCATACATGATTGATCCTATTATCGAAGCATATGGGATCATACTCATGCGGGTCCTTTCATCTTATGTCTTGGGACACATAGATTTTGAGAGTTTTATCCCATGACTCATGGGAAGAAACCCTCTCTTGGATTGCTTTATGCTAAACCTCTTTAGCACTTTATCTATTTATATAGATTATGAAAGACCTAGCAACTTTCTTGATCTATCTTTGTGGATATTTATTCATAATATATAAGTTGCTTCTCTAAGGTCTTTCATGGAAAAATTTTGGGACATCCAATTTTGACTAATTACAAACTTGAGACATCATTTCGTAATAGTAATATGTCATCCACATATAACACAAGGAATATGATAGCACTTCCACTAACCTTCTTGTATTCACAAGGTTCATTAGGATTTTGTGAGAAACCAAACTCTTTAATTATCTCATCAAATCAAATGTTTCAACTCCTAGATGCTTGTTTCAATCCATAAATAGATTTTTGAAGCTTGCATACCTTTTCGCCATCTTTGGATATGAAGCCCTCAGGTTGTATCATATACTTATCTTCAACTAGGTTTCTATTTAGGAAAGCCATCATCACATCCATTTGCTATATTTCATAATCATAATGAGCAGCAATGGCTAGGAGTATTCTAATGAATTTAAGTATGGCTATAGGGCTAAATGTCTCGTTATAGTTAACTCCTTATCTTTGATGATATCTTTTGATTAGCCTCACTTTATAGGTAATCACATTACTGTCTATGTTGATTTTCTTATTGAAAATCCACTTGCACCTTATTGGTTTTACCCTTTCAAGTGGGTCAACTAAAGTTTATACTTGGTTTTCAAATATGGGATCCATTTCAGACTTCATAGTTTGAAGCCATTTTTCTAATTTTGATCTCTTTAGAGCCTTTTTATAGGTTTTAGGCTCATCGTCCTTTATGAACAATACGTCATTTTGTTCACATACAAGAAATCCATATCTTTGTAGAACACTGCATATCCTACTTGACCTATGAACATTTTGTGTGTCAGAAGGTTCAACTATTATCTCATTTATGTGAACAACAATCTTGGGTTTAAGTGGATGATTTGTTTCTATTTTAGCATCATGAACTTCATCAAGTTCAACTTTGCTCTCACTATCTTGTCTTAGAAAAAACTCTTTCTCTAAAAAGACAACATGTTTTGAGACAAACACCTTTTGCTCTAAAGCATTATAGAATGATATCCAATTATTTCCTTAGGATATCCTATAAACAAACATTTATCAGATTTCACTTCAAGCTTGTTTGATTGGATCCATTTCACATAAGCTGGACAACCCTAGACTTTCATGTGAGAAAGATAGGGCTTTTGTTTAGTCCATATCTCATATGGAGTAACTTCAATTACTTTTGAAGGGACTCTATTTATCACATAATCAACATCTCAAATGCATAACCCCAAAAGGATTTTGGTAGATCTGTTAAGCCTATCATTAACCTTACTATGTCAAACAAAGTTCGGTTTCTCCTTTCAACCAAACCATTATGTTGCAGTGTGTAAGGTGGAATCCAATAGGATACAATCCTGTTATCCCTGAGATAAGTTAGAAATTTCTCGTTCAAGTATTCTCGATCTAATCGAAGTGTCTTGATACTTATACCGAGTTGTTTCTCTACTTCATGTATAAATTGTTTGAATATTTTAAAAGCTTCAGACTTATATCTCATTAGATACATATACCCATATCAAGAATAATCATCAATAAAGGTAATGAAGTATATAAAACCACCCATAGCATGAATGGACATCGGACCACATACATTATATTGTATTAGGTCTAATAACCCATTCACTCGTTCACCCTTTCCTTTACAAGGTAATTTAGTCATCTTGCCTAACAAGCAACATTCACATGTGTCATATGATTCATAATCAATGACCCTAAGCTACCACTCTTGTGTAGCTTAGCCATGCATCTCTCACTCATCTGGCTAAGTCGATAATGCCATAAGTAAGATGATTTTAAGATATCTCATTTTCGGATGTCTTGTATTGTCATTTATATTTAAAATTGGATTGCACATATCTAATATGTAAATACCATTGCACAATGTAGCAGTACCATACAACATTTCATTCAACTTAATCAAATAACCGTTGCTAGAAAAAGCTAAATGAAATCCTGCTTTATTAAGACATGAAACAAATAAAATGTTCTTTGTCACAAGGGGTACATAAAAGCAATTATCCAAAATTAACTCTAGTCCACTAAGAAGATATAAAACATAGGTTCCTACTTCTAATGCAGCAACTCTTGCTCCATTTCCCACATGTAAGTCCATCGCTCCTGTTGGACCCCAAACTTTTTTTGGAAGTTAGAACTATTAAATGAAAAATTGTTAGTGATTAGCCATGAGTAAAGAAAAAGGAAAATTCTTGAATTTGAAATGATATACAAGATTAAGGTGGTGAATGTAGTAAGTTGATGATGAGTGGGTATATGTGTGTATGTTCTATTATTAGTGTTCATGATTAATCATAGACTATAATTTGTTTATGGATGATATTGAGTTTAAATGGAAGTTGAGAGGAAGAATAGTGAATGAGCATGAAAGTTGAAAATGCAGAAAAGTAACAGAGCATGAATAGGTTGGCTATGAATTATGGGTTTTTGATGATTTTTGACTAAACTTGTATGTTTTGGAGTAGTATGAACCTATGGTGAATGAATTGATTGAAATGGAGTAGAAAAACTAGAAATAAAAATTTGAAATGCTAGCTTTTGAAAATTGGAAGTTTGAAAATTCTAGGAATGAATAGTAGGAGATAGTTGAATTTTTGATCTGAACTTCCATAAATTTTCTGTGTTGATCTAGGCATATTTTGACAAAATTGTCTTCATGAAAGTTGTAGATCTTTCTTTTAGCTTTCCATTGATCTAAATTTTGCAAAATTTTGGAGTTCTAAATCAAAAGTTATGGAGTTTTAAAGTTGAGATGTGTAAAGAAGAAAAAGTTGAAAAGCATAGTTGTGCTTTTTTAAGACTTTAGGCCAAAAGCACCATCGTGCAAAAGCACGAGGGTGACATTGAGAGTTATCCAAAAAGCACCATCGTGCAAAAGCACGACAGTGACTTTGGAGGTTGGATAGTGAAAATCGCTATCGTGCAATTGCATGATAGCGACTTTGAAGTTTTGAGAGGCTGATGAACATCCGATAGGTTTTTGGCTATAATTTCTTTGTCCAACCTCCAAATGACTTGATTCTTGAACCATTGGATTAGTAAGACATTTCTATACCTCTTAAAAAAATTGGTAGCATTCTGAATTTATTTTAAAAAGATTGATCGAACGAAAGTGAGAGAATCTATTGAAATGGTATGAACTCGTGTTGTTTTACTGAAAATGTTTTGATATTTTGGGCATAACTTTTTCTGTAGTGATCCGAATGAGATGATTGTTTCTTTGAAATAAACTAGGGACATAGGGATACAACTTGTATGTAGAAATGGAGATTTAATTCAGTCTATAAGAGTTTAAAGTTTTGTATGGAAGTTGAGTATAGAGTGTTGGTTCAGCATAAGAATAGTTCAAAAATGTTTATGTATAACTTTCAGATTTCTAAACAAAATTGAATGATTTTGGTGTCATTAGAAACTTAGGAAAATTGAGAACATTTTTCTAGAAGCAAATGTTATCAAATTTCTTCATTTACCTGATCAAAATAAGGAGTTAGGATGTTAGTAGTTGATGGACAAAAGGGGCAAAAGTGGGAGAACCAATTAAATGAAGGGTAAAAAGGGAAGAGCAATCATAATGTGGTATTATTTAAAAGAAGAAGAGGAAAATTGTGGGAGTTAGAAAAAAGAAGGGAAAATTGTGAGAAGAGACATGAAAAGAAAGAAGAGTGCGTGGAAGCTAGGGAAAAAGGAGAAAGAAGAAGATTTGGGCTAAACATAAGGTAAGTATCATCTTTCTTCTTGCTTAGTAGAAAAACAAAAGGGGATTAGAGAAGAGAATGAATTTGTGTAGGAAGAAAGAGGAGAAACCCTAGATGGATTTTTTTTATGAATTTTTAAACTAGGTTTTGGTTTTTCCAACCTAGATAGACTATGGGTAGGTTAAGCCTAAGCCTAACTTAGCATTTATTTCTTTTGGTGATTTTTTGAAATTTTATGAATTTCTATGGGAATGTTGTATTGAATGAGAACTTGGTTGTTTGAAGGAGACCAAGGGATGTCAATCCAAGAGCAAAAGGAAAGGCAAGCTTGACTAGGATTTTTGCAAGTAAATAGGTGGGTAATATGTTTATAGTTGTTGTGTAAAATGAGCTAATTGTCTTATGTGTGAATATGTGTTAAATTGTTTAAATTGAATGAATATGATTGTTGAAAAATGTATGATGATTCATTATCATGTCATGCCATGAAAGAAGAATGACTTTTTGTATGAACAAAAAGATGAGAAAGCATAAGAAGCTTAAGAATATGAAAAATGTATGGAAATGAATTGAGCTTAAATTTAATTGTGTTTGGGCAAGAGGGGAACGTTTCGTTAGTCACGTGCACATTGACATATAGCCTTCTCTAGACTACCCGTTTGAGGCTACGAGATCTTGAGAAATCATACTCGTTTTATTCATGGTATAAACTTCATTTATTCGTTACATTTCATGGAACTCTCGAGCCATTTGTTTATGCATTTGCAATTTGATTTGCCAAGTTATGATGCAAGATTGAGTGTTATATTTTGATGATTAATTACACTTTACATGTTCTATGTGATGATATATTGAACTATGAGTTGTGAATTTGAATTATGAATGATTAAATTGTTAGCCCAATGAGATATAGACATATATGAATATATGAAGTATATGCATGTTTGATTGTGTGACTCGTTGCCAATGACTATAAATGTATAAACTATTGAGCTTCGTAGGTCACCCTATTTACCTTCTACTCCGCAGGTGTAGAAAAAGTAGATCAGCATTGATCCTTGCAAAGTTTGGAAAATACCAAGAATAGAAACTTTTGTAATTAAGTTATTTCAAAAACTTTTGGGTATTTAGAATCATATTAAGCATAAGCATTCAATTGTATCATGTGCATTTTGTATTCTGTAATAAGCCAACGATGTGGCTTTTGTTATGTAAATAAAGTTTTTCAAATTCTTTTGCATTAGAAATGAAATGATGAATTGAAAAAGTTTTGTTTGTATATGTTCATGGTTAATTTCTTTGTTACAATGGTTGTGTTGAAAGAATGGTATGAGTTGAATATTAATTTTTGAGGTTAGCTGTCTGGGTCCTGTTCGAGGGTTTCACCCGGTGAGGCCCAGAGTTCGCTGCGACGAACCTTTCCCGAAGGGTACGAGCATTGGAGCTTAGAACTTCTATCGCGACGAACCCGCCAATGCTGACGCTGAAAAAAAAAGTCCAAAGTATGAATTTTTGGGGAAATCAGAACCCCGAAATAGGTAGCGAGACTAGGCGTCAACATGTTTGGTATCAGAGACTAGGTTTTTCCTACGCTTAGAGTGCATAGTAGTATGAATTGTTATGCTTTGTGATTACTTGTTCCATTGTGCATTGATTGATTGTATTAAGTGACATGCATATCATGCATACATGTAGGAAATAAGATTAGAATGAAAGTAAGCCAAATGATAATGTCTTATTGAAGGAGTAAAATTCCACCTCGTAAAAGAACTCGAGTTTTGCAAGGATCTACTACACCTGATTCCTGACTATTAGAGAAGGATACTGATGAGTATATAATCCTAGTAATTGCAGCCATATGAGTCACATGTATGACTTTTGTTAAGAGTTTGGACTATTAGAAACAATGAGAAGAATAGTGTTTTGTCAGAGTGTAATTGAAGGAAGACGTGGATATTTAGAAATAAGAATATTGCGTAGTCCGATATGTTAGACATAGATTCAGATTTCTTGGTTATGTCAGTGAATATGGTAATGGAATTTTGTTGTGGATATGCACTTGAGTTGATATGGATGTGAAAATATTTTCATGAATTGATTGAGGAAGAAATAGAGACATTGGTGAAAATGACAAGATTTACGGTATACAAGCAAAGTGAAATTGAAAAGTTGAACTTGGAATTTAAAATGATTGCTCAGTTAATGTGATAAGAGTTATGATCCGGTATAAGATTGTGTTAGTGAATTTGATATCTGAATTTTAAGATGGCTATGCGTCTATAATTTTAAATTGATTAAGAATGTATGTATGAAAAATGAAACAAATGATAGTAATATATGTAGAAGTTCTTAAGGTTATGTCGACCAGTTATTATGGGTATATATCTGATAAGGTGGTTACGTTGGTGAATAATGTGATTGAGTATATATGAGATCTATATTTGGAAATGGTATAGGAGATAAGCTATAATCCCTATAGTTAAAATTATGAGATGAATCAGAGTAACGCAATGGAAGTATGGTATAGGTGTTTATGTTGAAAAGGTAACTACTATGGGGGAGTAATTTTTAATAGTCATAGAATATTCAAAATTTGTTCGAAATTAATTACAATTGATGTATCAGTAGCATGAGATATAAATTGGTAAATTGCCAAAATTACTTTAATATATAAGATGTAGTGATCATGATGGTACATACCAAAGTATAATAGTAAATGACTATGCCTCTTATTTCATTGAGTTTTATTATAAAGAATATTATGATCATGTACAGTGTGACAGAAATTGAAATTATTGAAATATCATGAACAATTAAAATTGATCTTATCGAGGTATTAAGAATGGTCGAAACAATATTGATGAACATAGTTGATTGATAAAGATTGTGGAAATAGTGTAGATGATTGAGGTAAGAAGTCTTTTTGAGATAGAGATGTTTTATTAAATCATATTGGGTGAATTAAATGTTCCGTTTTGAGGAATGAATGATTATTAATAAAACAAAAGTAAACATTGGAGTCCTATCCCTGACGGAGACTAAGGCATAAGAGGTAGAATATGCTACCGAGAATGCATGTATTTTGTTTATTGTAAAGTATCCAACTACGTGAGTGGATTTCTTTGGAAAATTTAGGTAACACTATTGCTAATGTGAAGAGAACTTAGATCCACATGATATTCTATGTGAATATGTACTGAAGATATAAATTAGATTTTGATGAATGTGTTACAAACACGGGAAGTTAAGATTGAA
The DNA here is from genome assembly GCA_025531925.1 of Erythroxylum plowmanianum. Classification (NCBI taxonomy): domain Eukaryota; kingdom Viridiplantae; phylum Streptophyta; class Magnoliopsida; order Malpighiales; family Erythroxylaceae; genus Erythroxylum; species Erythroxylum plowmanianum. The sequence continues at coordinate 7,997,028 of JANVCQ010000004.1, forward strand.
AATAAAATTGAAATGTGTGGAGAATTAGAATGAATGAGCAGACAAAAGGGTAAGTCAATGTGAAATCAAAGGAAATCGAATTAATTGAGAAAATCATTTAAGAAAGGTAAGTTAATTGGAAAATTTAAAATAACAGGCGACAATGTTACCTCATTAAGGAATTAGTTATTTAAGGAATTATGAGATCTAATCATGAGCATATGGAACTTTGGAAGTATTTGTCTGAGTTAACAAATGCGTTGACAGTACTATGGTATTGAAGATTAAAGCGATCCTAGCAAAATTTGATGATATACTAAATGTATTTGAAAGTTAAGAAGAATAGTTTGAATACTTGAAAAAATGTGTAAATCGTATGAGGAATGAACGTAAAGAGAATTTTGAGGAATTATAATCCGATAGTAATTATATCGTCTGGATTTGGAGATTTTATAGTATACAATGATGTTGTATAAGAGGTTAGGGTAAAATCTAATGCAGCATGATAAAATGATTTCATATGCATAGAGACAATTGAAATCTCATGGGTTGATTATTTGATACATGAATTGAAACTTGCTGCAATAGTGATTGCTTGAAAGTTGGAGACATTATATGTACAGAAACATCTTGGATATTTTTAAATATACAGATCATTAAAGTTTGAGGTAATTATTGAGTTGATAGAATTGAAGACGAGACTGAGATAATGGATAGAAGTACTGAAAGATTATGATGGTATAAATGAGTATTTCCCTATAAAGTTAGCGTTATATCTGATACATTAAGCGGAAATCCCAATAGCTGCATGAATTCAGATATTGAGTTTATCAAATTGAGTGCAAAAAAAAAGGGAGTATAGAATGTGAAGTTAAATTTTGGGCAAAATCAAAGTACTAATCGCTATGGAATTAAAGATCAGTTTTGACATGAAAGGATCTACAAAGCCCAAATTGAGGATCCAGAAATTGTGAATCTTACAAGGAAATTGAAAATGAATACAAATTTTGAGTTTGAGTAGGAAGAATGATACCTTGTGATTGTGATAAGAAGTATGTGTACTGATAAAGATGGTTAGCAAAGAGACGGTTAGAGGAGCATCGATAACAACCTATGATATTCATCCTGTAAGAATACATTGAGATAACGTTTGATGGCTAAGAAGGTAGAAGCAATGACCATACTTATGAGTTGCCAACAGTCTTGACTGTTAGAGATATGCTTAAAACTTATATTTTTAGGGTTCATAGGAATATGTGGTCAATGTATAACTCTGATTGACCTTAAGCATAACAATTATTATCGCAATGATGACGTTAGAATATTGTATGGGCCTTTATATGACAAAAGGAGTCATCTGCCCTTACATTTAAAATGATTAAGGCCCAAAAAAAATGATTGAAGGCCAAAATCGATTGGAGAGTGATTGAACCCAAGTTTATCATATAAACTGGCTACACTTTCATGGCTTTTAATGTACTTTTTGACTCTTAATTTGTG
>JANVCQ010000004.1:8018220-8038021 GCA_025531925.1 Erythroxylum plowmanianum
AATTGTTTTTGTGTGAATTAACTTCTGATTTTATTGTAGAATTTTACAAAGAATTTTAAAGATCTATTCAACCCCCCCTTCTAGATCGCTTACATAATGAACACTTAATTAACCGAGTAATGAACCAGGGATTCTTTGATTTCATGCAAGAGATGATTTTGATGATGGAAAATGCGAGGCCACAGGTAGTTAATTAATTTGCTATGTCTTCTACTTGGTTCACAGTTTTCTCCTTTGTTATTATCTAAATTTATCGAATTGTCAGGTTTTGTGTATTACAAGGGAGTTTACAGTTTGGAGGAGCTTCAAGGACTACTAATGGACATGATGGCAGAAGAAGAGAAAACTAAATTTGGATTCTACCGCGAATCTTCTAAAAGTCCTGGGAAAAGGAAACGTTTTAGCAATTTTTGAGGCCTCTGATATTTGTATTCTATGATAAGAAGCCAAATTTAGGAATTGTGAAGAGGCATAGGTGGCTTCAATTCCCTGTTTGTTGGGTGTTTCGTGGTCTCCATGTAATCCAATTTTGTCTGAAAGTGCTTCGCCATTCTGGAATAGATCTCAGCGATACATGTGCTGCTCTCTGATTGTGTATGTGATTCAGGTGGGAATTAAGTAGAAGATCAAAAATAGTAGAACGAATTCTACCTGGTTTCTTGTTGGAGGTGGAGGGAGTTTTAGGCTATTGAAACTGATCTAATGCTAGAATTGATTGTTTAGCCTTCAAATTTGACCTTGAAAAAGAAAATAAAAAAAGGAAGATGAGAAGGAACAAACTAATGCTGAGGCGTTACGGCTTACTGGTACTCTTTTCTTTTCTTAACTAATGGGAACGTGAGTTCTGAAACTATAAACTAGGTACGCAGCCTTCATTCTTGGATGTTAACACCAGTCAAAAGTTACCATCTTTAGATCAGGTTTTTCAGCTTATCTAAATAGTATTATCTTTATGTTGTGAAAATCGACCTGATTAAGACAAGTTCGCAGTTAAATATGACTAAAAGAATAGTAACGAATACATATATTTTACGTGAAAAACTTTCAAATTAGGGTAAAAACCATGGACAAGGATAGAAGACTTTTACTGTTAGGAAAAACTAGAGAATTATAAGAAAAAATTAGACTAAAAAATACACGGAATATTTTTTGTTCCTCTTTCTCTTTCTTTTCTCTCTCACCTCACTTCTCTCTTCTTCTCTGCTTGCTATATAATTCTTCATGCCACTCTTGTCTTTAGGCAGGAGTGCCTTTGGCTATGTTAAACATGGTAGGCATCGAATTCAACTAACAATTATTGACAGTCAATAATTGTTGATAATTCTCCTACTTGAAGATTTTATTGATAATCAATCATATCTTCACATCATTCTTTCTACTTTGCCATTTCATATTGCTTACATCTCTATCAGGCCACACGAGGATCGACACTACATAAACTTGTCACTATTAATTGCTTTTGTCGTAAAATTTGCCAAGTTATCCATTGTATGAATTTTCTGCATGTTTATCGTTCCTTCTTCCACTTTCTCATGAACAAAGTAATATTGAACTCGGATGTGCTTTGTATTTGAATGAAATGTTGGATTTTTAGCAAGATACAAAGCATTCTTACTGTCACAATATAAAGTAATATTCTCTTGTTTATTCCCAAGTTCTTCCAACAGCATTTTTAACCACACTACTTCTTTACTAGCTTGTGTAACTGCTACATATTCTGCTTTTATTCTTGACGTAGCCACAACTGATTGCAGTTTTGAAACCTAGCTTACAGCTCCTTTATCTATTGAAAACACATATCCTGTAGTGGATTTATTTTTTTCAAGATCACCTGCATAATCAGCATCAACGTATCCTTTGATAGTAAAATCTGATCCTCCATATCATAATGCAACATCTGAGGTTCCTTTGATATATTTGAGAACCCTCTTAATAGTATTCCAATGCTCTCGACCAGGATTCACTATATATCTACTACCTACTCCCACTGCATGTGAAACGTCTGGTCTTGTACAAATCATAGTGAACATAAGGCTCCCCACTGTTGATGCATACGGAATTCAAGACATCTCCATCCTCTCTCTTCATTATTAGGACTCATATTTGAAGATGACTTGAAATTAATAGGAAGAGAGGTATAAATTGACTTACAATCTTACATGTTAAATCGCCACAAGATCTTCTTCAAATAATTCTTCTAAGAAAGCCAAATCTTCCTATTATTTCTATCTCGGTGAATTTGTATCCCTAGAATCTTGTTTGCTGGTCCCAAGTCCTTCATTTCAAATTCCCTAGCCAACTATGCCTTCAATTTTTTGATACGATCATTATTAGGGCCTGCTACCAATATGTCATCTACAAACAACAGCAAGACTATAAAATCATCTTTCTCAAACCTCTTAAAACATGCACAAAGGTCTGCATTAAGTCTGCTATATCTAAGGCTCATGATGAAGGAATCAAATCACTTATACCAACATCTCGGTGCCTGTTTTAAACCATACAGAGATTTGTTCAACTTGCAAACCAAGTTCTCTTCCCCTTTCTCTTCAAAACCCTATGGTTGGAGCATATAAATTTCTTCTTCAAGATTTCCATAAAGAAATGCAGTTTTCACATCTAACTGCTCAAGATGCAAGTCAAATATAACACACATTGCCAGAACTACTCGAACTGTAGTGAGTTGAATTGCAGGAGAAAATATTTCGTTAAAATCAATATCTTCTTTCTGAGTATATCATTTTACCACCAATCTAGCACGATATCACTTTGCTTAATCGTCACCACTCCACTTGATCTTGTAAACTCATTTATTGCCAATAAGCTTTCTTCCTTGTGGTAGTGAAACCAGCTCCCATTTCTTATTCTTATGCAGAGTTTCAGTTTCTACCTGCATTGTTGCCATCCATTGAGATGCATCTGAACTATTCATTGCTTCGTGAAGAGTTGATGGCTCTCCGTCCTCAGTTAAAAGATAGTATACAATATTTCTCTCCATAATATAATCTGAGTGCTAGCTCGGTGCTCTTCTTATGCAAATTAGTCTCCGAGTATCTGGAACATCATATTCAACTAGTTCTTGCTCCTCATGCTCTGGTGCAGCTTCAGAAGAATTATTTTGATCAACTTCCCTATCCACTTATACTTTTGTAGTTTATGGATTCTCTTGTATAGTGCCAACATTTTCTGTTTGCTCTTGATCCTTATCTTTTATGAAAATAACATCCTTGCTGATAATAATCTTGTGGGCAGTGGGATCTCATAGACGATACCCCTTCACACCTTCAATATATCCTAAGAAAATGCACCTTTTGAATTTTGGATCCAACTTTGTAGTTTCTTGGGCATTGAACATCACATAGGTCAGCCTTCCAAATATATGGAGGTTGGAATAATCCACTGGTTTACCAGTCCACATCTTCATCGGTGTCTTCAACTCAATTGCAATTGATAGAGCTCGATTCACCACATAACAGGCAGTATTGACTGCTTCTGCCTAGAATTTCTTATCTAAGCTTGCAGTTTTTAACATCGCTCTGGTTCTTTCCAACAAAGTTCTATTCATCCACTTTGCTACTTCATTTTGTTGAGGCGTGTATGTCGTAGGGAACTGCCTTTTGATGCCTTCTTGCTTGCAGAATTCATCAAATTCTTTTCTAGTATATTCACCTCTATTATCTGAGCGCAAATACTTGATCTTCTTACCAGATTCGAGTTCCACCAGCACTTTGTAAATTTTGAAAGTTGAAAATACATCTGCCTTCTTCTTGATAGGAAACACCCAACATCTCCTCAAATAATCATCAATGAATGATACAAAGAAATTTGCTCCTCCTAGGGATGTAATTGGTGCTTGCCATATATCAGAGTGAATCAATTTTAGAATTTCTTTGCTTTTGAACTTTGATGTGTTGAACTTCAATCGATGTTGCTTACTCACAATGCAATGCTTACAGAAGGATAGTGATACCTTTGTGAGACCTGGAAGTAGATTCTTCTCTACAAGTATCTTCATTCCTTGTTCTGACATATGTCCAAGCTTTCTATGCCACATCATTGCAAATTTGTGGTCTAGACTAGTCACTGCAATGGATGCCTCTTCTTCTTATAGAGTTACTCCCTAATAAATGTTATATAAAATATTAAAATAAATTAAAATAAAAAAATTATTAGTAATAATTTATTAGTAGTTAAAATAAAAATATTTTATTTTAAAGTTTTATTTAATTTATAATTATTATTAGTAATAAAATATTTATTATTATTTTAAAAACTTTGGAAAAAAGGGGGAAGGACGGGTAGGAGGGAGGGAGGGAGATTTTGAAAATTTTTGAAAATTTTGCAAAAAAATATCCTAAATTTTTAAAATTTCTGGTACTGGTCGGTATTTTGCATACCTGTCGGTATCTACCGGTATTCAAATCTGATATCAAAATTTAAAATACCGTATCGATTTTAGGCCGGTATGGTACAGAATTTGAAACAGTGAATATTGTCGAAGACTAGAGTGTCTGTATTGTTTGCTAAATTGATAATGAGTTGATCGTACGAATCTGGTAGACTTTGGAGTAGAAGTTCTGCACACTCACTTGTCTCTATTGTATGCCCCAATGATGTGAGTTAGAAAAATAGAGTATTTAAATTTAAGTGCTTCGTCATCATCGAAGTGGATTCCGCCATGTGTAAAGTGTATAGTTTTCTCGTCAGAAAAATTTGTTGTGGAGTGATTTGGCCTCGTACAATTTTGTGAGGTGATCCCATATTTCATTCGTAGTCTTATTTTCGTCTATGCTGGACAATACTCCATCAACTAAAGCTAGGTGAAGATTAGCTACAACATTCCCATCTATCTCATTCCATTTTTTATCTGTGACTCTAGTTGGCCGTTCACTAATGGCCGCCAGACAATTATCTTTCCTCAAGATTACCTTTATCTTCAATTTCCACAATGAAAAATTACTTCCATGGAGCTTCTTAATCTCAAATTTTACTATCATTGCTTCTATTATGAACATAATTTAGCTCTCACTATTTCACGTAAATAGTACCTGTATGTATGAATGGTACCGTATATGTGAATAGTACTGTATAAGTGAATAGTGCTGTGCACGTGAATTATAGTAACTGCACAGTTTAAAGCAAAATTAAATGAATAAACAGTTGTCACCTTTTGGTTACTATTCACCAACTTTCACTGTGCACATCGGAACTCCTAACGGATTACGCCAAAAAATTCATCATAATTTTTTGACCTCGCTCTGATACCACTTGTTATGAAAATCGACCAGATTAGAGCAGGTTTGCAGCTAAAGTCTTATGAAAGAATCATTCGACGGAGGAGGCTACATGTAAGCCTTTGGAATCAATGAAGGAGAAGTATCCACACCTCTTTGTGGACTCAGGTAAGAATTTCGAGGACGAAATTCTTTAAAAGAGAGAAATGTTGGACCCTAAAATTTTTTTTTATTTGTTTATTTGTTTTGCTTTATTTTATTTTCTTAGAATGGAGTCCATGATCTTTTTAGCATAAGGAGAATTTAGAAGTATTAAATGGGGAAATTTAGAGTATAGTATGGTGTAAGTTAAATTGAAGAAGTAAGAATGCATAAGGGGCAATCTTGCTAGATCACTTAAGTTTAAAAGTTATAAGGTATTAAAGGAAGGGTAGAATGGGAAAAGGAAAATAGTAGACTTGCATTTGAAGAAGCAAACATGTGAGCGAGAGAAAAAGACGAGAGAAAATAAAGAGGAGAAGAAGATAAGGAGTGAAAAGAAGGAAGAAAATTAGGGTTTTTGGAGATCTTGAAGAACTTGAAGATTTGAAGCTAAAACAAGTAAGTATAAGCATTAACCATTCTTGATTTTTGGATGAACCATACTTAGTGATAGTTAGAAGTGAAAATGAAGTTGTTGATGAATGGTATATGAAAATGTTTTAATCTTTTAGAGTTAATGATCAAAGATAGATTATGATGTATTTGTGAATGATTTTGGGTTGAAATGGAATTGAAAATGAGGTAGAAGGGATGGTTTAGGTTTAAGATGGGTTATATATGAAAGGTGGGAAGTAAAATTTGGAAAATGAAATATGTTTTGTGTATGCTCTTGTCAAAGTTCGTCACGGCCAACTCAGAGGTTCGTCGTTGCGAACTTGTAAGATTTCTCGTGAGCTTTTCCTCTCTGGAAAAGTTCGCTGTGACAAACTTTTCAGCAGAGAACATGCTTCGATATTTTGAGTATAACTTTTTTTGTAGCTATCCAAATGGAGTGATTTTTGATTTGAAGTAAACTAGAGACATAGGGATATAAGCTGTATGAAGAAATTAAGTTTAAATTCAGTCTCTAAAGATATCAAGTTTCGGAAGGAAGTCAAGCACAAAATATTGTTTCAGTGTAAGAGCAATCTGAAAATATTTGGAATATAACTTTCAGATTATTGAACCAAATTGAATGATATTTGTGTCATTGGAAACTTACGAAAATGGGGGACATTTGTCTAGAAGAAAGTGTTATCAAATTTCTTCATTTACCTGATCATAATGATCATGCAAAATTGACCCAAAAGTCTAGGTTTTGAAAGGGTTATAGTTGAACTTTAGCATTTTTGATTATTGAAGCCTTGTGAATTTCCTTTGAATGTTGTTTGAATAAGAACTTGGTTTGTTATAGGAAATCGAGCAAGTCCTATCCAAGAGGAAGAGGAAAGACAATATTGAACTTGGAATTCAATCAAAATTAGGTGGGTAATATATTTTTAGTTATTGTGTGATTGGGCAAATTCTTGCCTATGTGTGTGTATGTGTAACTTGCTTGATAGTGAATTATGTAATTATTGAAAATGCATTGTGATTTATGAATTTTGAACAAGTTATTCCATTGAAACATGTCATGGCATTTTGTATAAATGAAAAGATAGAAAAATATGAAATTATGAGCATATGATAAAACGATTATGTGCTTCTGTTTGGGCAAGAGTGGAACCATTCTGTTTGTCACGTGCACGTTGACAAGAGCCTTCTCCTGACTGTTCGCTTGTGAAATATGAGCTCCAAAAATAGACTCATTTTGTTCGTGGTGTAAAGTTCGGTTTCTCCGTTCTGTTTCTATGGAACCCTCGAGCTATTTGTTTGTGCATTGCATCTTTGAATTTTCAAGTATGATATATTTGAATATTATGTGTTATGCGTTAACTTGGTTAATTGGGTTCTTGAACTATATTGGTTAATGATTAAATTGCTAGAATATACTAGAGAATACTTGAATTGCTATATATATATATATATATATATATATATATATGCATATGCTTGAATTTGTGCTAGTTACCGATGGCTATAAATATATTAACCACTGAGCTATGTAGCTCAACCCATTATTTTCCCTCGTCAGGTGCGGAACAAGATGACAATTGATCTTTGCAAGGCATTGAAAACTCTAAGATAGTTAGAGACATTGTACTAAGTTAGTGACTTATCAAATAGCTTTACAGTCATATCAATATTGAGCATCATTTTGTATTTGTATTAGGCTTTGATATGTATGATGTTATGTAAGTAAAGTTTGTTCAAACTCTTTGGAATTGTAATTATATGAAGAATTGAAGTTTCTTTTGTGTATGAGTATGTTTAGCTTGTGGTTAAGTTTAGATGGTTAGATTTGAATGTATATGTTTGTTTAAAATGTTTGAATGTTGGGTTTCTGGGTTTTGCTTGAAAGGTTTCATTGCGGTGAGGCTTAGAGTTTTCCGCGGCGAACATCTACATGAGGGTATATTTTTTTGTTGAATCTTGTGACTTCATCGCAGTGAAATTTTTCTCGAAGGGTTTTCTCACTGAACCTCGAGCGTTCGCCGTGGCAAAACTGAGAGTTAGCTGCGATGAACATCTATCGCAAGGCATTCGCCGTGACGAACCCACCACTTTCCCTGCTGCCAACCCTTTGAATTTGAATGCTTCCAACTTCCTGTTCATGTGATCCTTACCTGAAGGCTCCAAATGGTTGCCTCGGGATGGGGAATAGGACTTAGGCCCAACATGTTTGGTATCAAAGAGAATGCTGGTTTTCAGAAACGAGGGCCAACATGTTTGGTATCAGAGCTTAGGTTTTCCTAGACTTAGAATGCATAGTAGGATGAATTGTATGCTATGTGGTTATTTGTTACATTGTGAATTGATTGATTGCATTAAGTGACATGCATATCATGCATACATGTAGGAATTAATATTAAAATAAAGTGTAAGCTAATCTTTAGTGTTTCAATTGAAGGAGTAAGATGCTACCTCATAGAGCGACACAAGGAATTCTGTAAGGATCGGTTGCACTTGACTCTCTGCCAAGAGAGGAGAGTACGGATGAGTCTGTAGCCCCAAGAAATACTGAGGCTTTCATAGGGCATGATAGTAAGCCCTCTCAGTCCCTGACGCGGGAGTTGCCTGTTCTGCAGGAGCAAGTGCCTCCATTAGATCTGAGGATGTTTAAGGCCTTTGTTCAGGTATTTGTCCAGGTCATGGGTCAGATGTCACAAACTTCTACTCCGGCCCCAGTGAAGAAAGGGAAACAGTTTGACAAGTTGAGGAAGTATGAAGCAGTCAACTTCTATAGGACCACTGATCCAGAAGAAGCTGAGACATGGTTGAGAAAAATAGAACAGATATTGGAGCAGATGGATTGCGAGGATAATAAGAAGGTGGTATATGTTGCAAGTTTGCTACAAGGGGATGCTTTGCATTGGTAGGAAAGTGTCCCAGGAAGTCAGATGAAGCCACCGGTGTTGGCATGGAAGGACTTTCTGAATGCTTATAAGAAGAAGTATTTGTTTGAAGTGTACATCCAGTAGAAGTAGAGAGAGTTTCTGAGTCTCACTCAGAGGGAGATGACGGTGAGCGAATATGAGTGCTGATTTACACAATTGGCCCGATATGCAGCTGATATGAAGATGAGTGAGGCGGCTAAGTGTTGTAGGTTTGAATCGGGGTTGCATTTGGCCATCAGAGAAAAAATGGTGGTACAAAATTTTTGTGATTTTCAACAGCTAGTTGAAGCGGCATTGAGCGTGGAGAACATTGAAAACATAAAGAGCGCCGTGAACAAAAAGAGAAAGGGGAGAGAACAGTTTAAGAGGGAAGGTGGTGCTCCTATATCAGAGAGGAGTGCCAGGATCTTCTCCGTGTCTGAGGGGAGGAGCAGTGGTGCAAATAGGTCCAAACAGATGAAGACTATTTCTCATCAAGCCTCGATAGCTGGAGGTAGTAAAAACAGAGAAGGGGATAAGTTTTCTATTCCTAAGTGTGACCATTGCGGCAAGTTCTATGGAGGGGAATGCTATAGGCTAATTGGAGCTTGTTTCAAATGTGGAGAGAAGGGGCATATGGATAGAGAGTGTCCATTGTATACAAAAAGAGAGGGAAGTCAGATGTAAGCTTCAAAGAGAGCTGAGACTGTGGGGCACAAAACTGCAACTGAAGTGGGCAGTTTTGATGTAGCTAAGAGAGTGAGTCTTCCAGGGAGACCAAAGGGACAAGCACCAGCTAGGGTGTTTGCAATGACACGGGAGGACACAGAGACAGCTCCGGAAGTTGTGACTGGTATGATTCAATTATTTGATGATGATATTGTTGTTTTGATTGATCTGAGTTCTACCCATTCATTTGTGTCATCAAGTAGAACTGTGTGTAGTAGAAATCTAAGCCCATTGGATACCCCTCTAATGGTGAGCACTCCAATCGGTCAGTATATTGTGATTAGTCAAGTTTATAAGGATTGTGAGATATGTATTGGAGGAGAATGATTAGTGGTGAATCTAATGCCATTGAAAATGGGAGGATTAGATGTGATTTCGAGTATGGACATTTTAGAGAGGTAAAATGCTAATTTAGATTGCAAACGGAAGATAGTAGAGTTTGGGTTGGACAATGGTAGAAAGGTGGTGTTTGTGGGAGACAAAAAAACAAGCTTGCCTAGAGTTGTTTTGGCTCTGATAGTAGAGAAAATGATGTGAAAAGGGTGTAAAGCATTTTTGGCCTATGTGGTAGACACGAAGGCAGATGGAGGGAAGTTAGAAAATTTTTTTGTGGTCATAGAATTCCCGGATGTCTTTCCAAAGGAATTGCCAAGACTACCTCTACCTCGGGAAATTAAGTTTCCCATTGAATTTCTTTTAGGCACTACACCAATCTCAATTCTGCCTTACCGAATGACTCCAATGGAATTGAAAGAGCTTAAGGAGCAATTGGAAGAGTTATTAGAGAAAGGGTACACTAGGCTGAGCTCTTCACCTTGGGGAGCTTCGGTTCTTTTTGTGAAGAAGAAAGATGGATCGTTGAGAATGTGTGTGGACTACCGAAAGCTCAATCATGTCACTATCAAGAATAGGTATCCACTCCCACTCATAGATGATTTGTTTGATCAATTGCAAAGGGAAAGAGTCTTTTCTAAGATAGACTTGAGATTGGGTTATCACCATTTAAGGATAAATGAGTTTGATGTGCCAAAGACTGTTTTTAAAACATGGTATGGGCATTTTGAATTTTTAGTTATACCTTTCAGATTGACGAATGCTCCTGCAGCTTTCATGGATATAATGAATAGAGTGTTTAAGTCTTTCTTAGACCAATTTATCATTGTATTTATTGATGATAGATTGGTTTATTCCAAGAATGATAAGGAGCATGGGGAGCATTTGAGGATCGCCTTAGAGACACTGAGGAAGAATGAGTTGTACATCAAATTCGACAAATGTAAATTTTGGCTAAGGGAAGTAGCTTTTCTTAGACATGTGATTTCAGAGCAAGGAGTGCATGTGGATTCGAGGAAGATAAAAGTGGTTGTGAAATGGGAAGCATCTAAGAATATAGCTAAAGTGAGAAGTTTCTTAGGCTTAGCTGGGTATTACAGGAGATTTGTAGAGGGCTTTTCCATAATAGCAGCTCCACTTACCAAATTGACAAGGAAGAATCAAAAGTTTATGTGGATTGAGGAGTGTCATAACAGTTTTGAGGAATTGAAGAATAGGCTTACAACGGCACCAATTTTGACTTTGCCTTCAGGTAGTGGTGGATATACAGTATATAGTGATGCCTCAAGAAAAGGATTGGGCTGTGTATTGATGCAAGGAAAGGTGATTGCTTATGCTTCTAGGCAATTGAAACCTTATGAGATGAATTATCCTACGTATGACTTGGAGTTAGCTGCCATAATTTTTGCATTAAAGATATAGAGACATTATTTATATGGGGTCACCACCAGGGTGTTTATAGATCACAAGAGCCTTAAATATCTGATGAGCCAAAAGGAGTTAAATTTGAGACAGAGAAGATGGTTAGAGTTACTTAAAGATTATGATTTGATGATAGATTATCACCCAAGAAAAGCTAATGTAGTAGCTGATGCACTGAATAGGAAGTCCAGGATGGCACATATGGAGACGATGTATTTCCCTTTGTTAAAGGAATTGGCCAAACCTAGAGTGACATTGAAGTAAGAAGAATTTGGGTGTATATTGGCTAACTTTAGAGTAAGACCAGTGATGAATGAAAAGATTAAGGAATTGCAGGAACAAGATGAGCATTTGAGCAGACTCAGAGAGGAGATTAAAAATGGAAAACCTTTGGAAATAGAGATAAGTGAAGATGGACTGATAGTGGTAGGTAACAAATTGTGTGTCCCGGACATATTGGAGTTGAAGGAAGAAATTCTAGATGAGGCACACAATACTCCCTATGCAGTGTACCCGGGGAGTACGAGAATATATAAAGATTTGAAAGAACACTTTTGGTGGAAAGGAATGAAGAAGGATATTGGAGAATATACTAAGAGATGCTTAGTGTCTCAGCAAGTCAAGGTTGAACACCAGGCACCTTTAGGCAAGCTTAAACCTTTGCCTATTCCTGAATGAAAGTGGGAAAAGATTACGATGTATTTCTTGATGGGATTGCCAAGAACCAACAGGAAACATGATGCAATATAGGTGATTGTGGATAGGCTAACCAAGTCAACACATTTCTTGCCAATTAATCAGACAAATTCTTTGAATGCATTGGCCAAGAAATATGTGGATGAAATAATTAGACTACATGAGAATCCAAGCTCTATAGTTTCGAATAGAGATCCCAAGTTTACCTCCAGATTTTGGGAAAGCTTACAGGAGGCTTTGGGAACTAAGTTGCACTTTAGTACAGCTTTTCATCCACAAACTGATGGACAATTAGAGAGGATAATACGGACTTTAGAGGTAATGTTGAGAGCTTGTGTTATGGATTCCAAAGGCTTATGGGATGATCATTTGCCTTTAATCAAATTTGCTTACAATAATTCCTATCACTCGGGAATTTAGATGGCACCTTATGAAGCTTTGTATGGTAGGAGATGCAAAACTCCTATTTGTTGGGGTGAGGAATGTGAAAGGAGGCTTTTAGGGTCTGAGTTGGTGCAAGTCACAGTTGATAAGATTAAATTGGTGAAACAGAGAATTAAAGCAGCTCAGGACAGAATGAAGAGCTATGCAGATGCACATAGAAAAGAGATGTTGGAGACAAAGTGTTCCTTAGAGCTTCTCCATGGAAAGGGGTTTTGAGGTTTGGTAAGAAAGGCAAGCTTAGTCCGAGATATATAGGCCTTTATGAGGTCATTGAGAAGATTGGGCCATTGGCTTATAAGTTAGTTTTACCACCAGAATTGTCTAAGATTCACAATGTCTTCCATATATTGATATTGAGGAGGTATCGATCCGATCCTTCACACATAGTTCAACCTTCAGAGGTTCAATTAAGGGAAGATTTGACTTATGAGAAGCAACTAGTGGAGATCCTAGATTCGAAGGAAAAAATTTTGAGAAACAAGGTTGTGAAGCTAGTTAAAGTCTTATGGAAGAATCTTTCGACAGAGGAGGTTACATGGGAGCCTTTGAAAGCAATGAAGGAGAAGTATCCACACCTCTTTGTGGACTAAGGTAAGAATTTCGAGCTTTACTTTATTTTCTTAGAATGGAGTCCATGATCTTTCTAGCATAAGGAGAATTTAGAAGTATTAAATGGAAAAATTTAGAGTATAGTATGGTGTAAGTTAAATTGAAGAAATAAGAATGCATAAGGGGCAATCTTGGTAGATCACTTAAGTCTAAAAGTTATAAGGTATTAAAGGAAGGGTAGAATGGGAAAAGGAAAATAGTAGACTTGCATTTGAATAAGCAAACACGTGAATGAGGGAAAAAGAAGAGAGAAATAAAGAAGAAAAGAAGAGAAGGAGAGAAAAGAAGGAAGAAAATTAGGGTTTTTGGAGATCTTGAAGAACTTGAAGATTTGAAGCTAAAACAAGTAAGTATAAGCATTAACCCTTTTTGATTTTTGGATGAACCATATTTAGTGATAGTTAGAAGTGAAAATGAAGCTGAATGTGTGTAGGAAGTTGTTGATGAATGGTATATGAAAATGTTTTAATATTTTAGGGTTAATGATCAAAGATAGATTATAATGTATTTGTGTATGATTCTGGGTTGAAATGGAGTTGAAAATGAAGTAGAAGGGACGGTTTAGGTTTAAGATGAGTTATATATGAAAGGTGGGAAGTAAAATTTGGAAAATGAAATATGTTCTACGTATGCTCCTATGAAAGTTGGCCGCGGCCAATTCAGGGATTCGCCATGGTGAACTTGTAAGATTTCTCGTGAGCTTTTCCTCTCCGGAAAAGTTCGCTGCGGCGAACTTTCCAACACAGAACATGCTCCGATATTTTAAGTATAACTTTTGCTATAGTTATCCAAATGGAGTGATTTTTTATTTGGAGTAAACTAGAGTAGGGCTACAAGTTGTATAAAGAAATTAAGTTTAAATTCAATCTCTAAGGATATCAATTTTTGGAAGGACATTGAGCATAGAATATTGTTTCAGCATAAAAGCAGTCCGAAAATGTTTAGAGTTTAACTTTCGGATTACTAAACCAAATTGAATGATTTTGGTGTCATTGGAAACTTAAGATAATGGGGGCCATTTTTTCTAAAGTGTTATCAAATTCTTTCATTTACCTGATCATAACGATCATGCAAAATTGACCTAAAAGTCTAGGTTTTGAAAGGGTTATAGTTGAACTTTATCATTTTTGATTATTGAAGCCTTATGAATTTCCTTTGAATGTTGTTTGAATAAGAACTTGGTTTGTTATAAGAAACCGAGCAAGTCCTATCCAAGAGCAATAGGAAAGACAATATTGAACTTGGAATTCAAGCAAAATTAGGTGGGTAATATATTTTTAGTTATTGTGTGATTGAGCAAATTCTTGCCTACGTGTGTGTATGTGTAACTTGTTTGATAGTGAATTATGTAATTATTGAAAATGGATTGTGATTTATGAATTTTAATCAAGTTATGCCATTGAAACATGTCATGGCATTTTGTATGAATGAAAAGATAGAAAAGCATGAAATTATGAGCATATGATAAAATGATTATGTGCTTTTGTTTGGGCAAGAGTGGAACCATTCTGTTCGTCACGTGGATGTTGATAAAAGCCGTTTGTGACATATGAGCTTTGAAAATGGACTCATTCTGTTCATGGAGTAAAATTCAGTTTCTCCATTCTGTTTCCATGGAATCCTCGAGCTATTTGTTTGTGCATTGCATCTTTGAATTTTCAAGTATGATATATTTGAATATTATGTGTTATGCATTAACTTGCTTAATTGGGTTCTTGAACTATATTGATTAATGATTAAATTGCTAGAATAGACTTGAGAATACTTGAATTGCTAATATATATATATATATATATTTATACCGATGGCTATAAATATATTAGCCACTGAGTTGTATAGCTCAACCCATTATTTTCCCTCCTCAGGTGCAAAACAAGACGACAGTTGATCCTTGCAAGGCATCGAAAACTCCAAGATAGTTAGAGACATTGTACTAAGTTAGTGACTTATCAAATAGCTTTACAGGCATATCAACATTGCGCATCATTTTGTATTTGTATTAAGCTTTGATATGTATGATATTATGTAAGTAAAGTTTGCTTAAACTCTTTGGAATTGTAATGACATGAAGAATTGAAGTTTCTTTTGTGTATGAGTATGTTTAACTTGTGGTTAAGTTTAGATGGTTAGATTTGAATGTATGTGTTTGTTTAGAATGTTTGAATGTTGGGTTTTTGGGTTTTGTCTGAAAGGTTTCGCCGCGGCGAACATCTACAAGAGGGTATATTTTTTTGTTGAATCTTGTGACTTTGCCGCGGCGAGGCCTGACCTTCGCTGCAGCAAAATTTTTCCCGAAGGGTTTTCTCACTGAACATTGAGAGTTCGCTGTGGCAAAACTGAGAGTTGGCTGCGGCAAACATCTATCTCGAGACATTCTCTGTGGCGAACATTTTGTTGTCGCGGCGAACCCACCACTTTCCATGCTGCCAGTCATTTGAATTTGAATGCTTCCAACTTCCTGTTCGCGTGATCCTTACCCGAAGGCCCCAAGCGATCAGCTGGAGATAGGGAACAGGACCCAGGCCTAACATGTTTGGTATCAAAGTGAATGTTGGTCTTCAGAAATAGGGGCTAACAGAAAAACTAGAGAATTATAAGGAAAAATTAGACCAAAAAATACACAGAATATTTTTGTCTCTCTTTCTCTTTCTTTTCTCTCTCACCTCACTTCTCTCTTCTTCTCTCTTGCTATATAATTCTTCATGCTACTCCTGTCTTTTTATAGCAAGGAGTCCTTTGGCTTTGTTAGGCATTAAAGAGTCGCAAAAATAAGAGAGAGAAAAGAGACATAAAAACAGAAAGAGGGCTGCAATTTTTTTTCCTGAACTTCTTTGGTTTTTTTTTCTTATGAAATTATTAACCCAAATTTGGTATAAGAGATGTGGAGGTATCTTTTTTTATAATTTTATCAATAAAAATTAAGGATGACAAATATGACCTAGCTCGACTTTGGCCAGGATTAGCCACGCCAGGGATCGTGACTGGTTGGCCCTACTGGGCTACCGATCGGGGCTATTGTACCCTATAGTCCTATAGAAAGGCTCAAAACGACGTCATTTTGTTAAATTCTTTTTAAAAAACTATGAGGCCCGACCCGACCGATCACCTTGTGATCAGGATGGGCAGCACCAGCCTGTGGGTTATGCTGGCTTGCACCCCATGAACAATTGTTTAACATCAGGTAATTTCTTTCATTTTTCTTGTTTGATGTTATTTCCTTTTGTCTGTTGTTTCCACTTATTTGACACTTAATCTGTCATCAATTTGGGGACATTGATTTTTACTTTTGATTCAAAGGGGTTTTTCATGTAAAAATCTTAGCCTCTTATGTTTGTAACTTGCGTTGACCATATTTATTTTTTAGCATATTATAATATCATTATCACGTTGTAATTTGCTTGCTCATTTTAGATTCAAGTAAAAAAAGAATTCTTGAATGGACATTTTCCTTTATATATGTTTAGTTTTGAATGTATTGGTATTTTCGTCTAACATTGTGATATTAGAGCAAATGATTAAATATTTTATAATTTTGTTTGAACGATGGAGGAAAATATTATCAAAATTATGCATTTAAATGGTACTAATTATTGTAAGTAGAAAGATAAGATAAAAGATCTTTTAATTGTAAAAAAAGTACATTTGTCTGTGTTTACTACTCAGAAGCCTTATTCTATAGCATATTAGGATTGAGAATTTGAAAATCAACAAGTTTGTGGCTATATTAGGCTATAGGTAGAAAAAGATAAACTTTTAATCACATTGTTAATGCGACCTATGCTAGAACTTTATGGGATAAGTTGAGATATTTTATGCTTCACAACCATGCTATAGCAAGTTATTCTTATTTAAATAAGTAATAAATTTCAAACACAAGGAGGCCATTCCTATTTTTGATCATTTAAATGATTTTTAGGGTTTCCTTAATGAGTTATCTAAAACAAGGGTAAAGTTTGATGCAAGATACAAAGATTTTGGTTACTTAATACTCCACCAAAATTTTGAAAATTTTTTGGTGTTTGTTTGACCAAATTTTCTCTTAATGGTTTGGTCACCGTCAAATTTATTAATAGTGGTATTTTGAATGAAGAAGTGAGAAGATATCATGGCTCATCTTCATCCTCACCACAATCAAATGTTTTGGTTATAGAAAATAAGGGGAGAAGTAAATTCAAAAGTCAGAAAGGCCCAGAGAAAAGTAGATATAAGTTAAGGTCCAGGTATAAGAATTTTGTTTGTAATCCCTACAATAAAGCAAGGCATATTAAGAGATATTGTTTCACGCTGAAAAAAGAAGAGGAGATATGAAAAAAGGACAGTGAGAATAAGAACTATGCTGTTATTATTAGTGATTCTTATACTTTAAAGTATGAGCAATGATGACAAGATTATAGTGATCGACATAGAAAAAAATCTTTTTGGAGGTTAACAATGGTTCACCTTAAGTTTTCAAACATATCAAGTATATATATGGTGTTTGTTTAAATTTGAAATTTTTAGGAAAACTTGATGTTGATAGTTGTTGCAATATCCTCGATGATGGGCAATGAAAATGTAGTAGAAGTTCATTTTGGTTGTGACTCAAGGTAATAGGTTGTATAACTTATATATGATGCAAGATTCTATTTTTTGTAGCTCAATGAATATAGTGGAGGCTATCACTTCATTAAAATTTTGTATAAAAAGACTAAGTCATATGATTACGAAGGAGAATGATTGTTTGGCTAAGAAAAATTTTCTTTCTAAAATTAAGGAAATTAGGTTAGACGAATTATTTATTGCTTAGTTAAAAATTAGCAAAGAGCTTCTTTTTAAAGTCATCCTTCTTCTAGAAAGTTGGATTTGTTAAAACTTAATAAGAAAAGAGCTTCTTTTTAAAGTCATCCTTCTTTTAGAAAGTTGGATTTGGTAGAACTTAATATACTTTAATGTTTGTGACCCTTTTAAAGTGAGATTAGATTGTGACATACCTTCTTTTTTTTTACCTTTTTAATAATCATTTTGGAAAATTTAAGTTTATGCTTTAAAGATCAAAGACTAAGTAATTTTTGAGAACTTCAAAGAATTTCAAGCTTTGGTTAAAAGATAAACATTTAAGAAATTTAAATGCATCCATAGTGAAAACACTACTAAATATTATAGACTTTTTGACAACTATTGAAAAGAGTAGAATATTAGACATCATAAAACTCCTCCTTAGACTCCCCAATTGAATGGTATAATAGAGAAAATAATTACAAATTTGGTAGAGAAATCTAGATGTTTACTTATAGAAGTGAAGTTGTTAAAATACCTTTAGGCAGAAGCACTTCACATAATTACTCAGATTAGCAGTTTGTATCCTATTGTTACTCTGGATGCTGATATCTGTAATAGAGTTTAGTTTAGTGAGGATATTTTCTGTGACTATCTGAGAGTCTTTGAATGTAAAACATTTATGCATATTGTTAAAAATGAGGGGTGTAAGTTAGATGTTAAAATCATGCAGTGTATTTATATTAGATATAGTCAAGACAAGTTTGGTTATCAATTATATGATACAGTAGAGAAGAAACTTATCAAAAGTTATGATATGTTGTTCTTTTAAGACCAAACTATTAAAGATATGAAGAAGGTTAAGAGGAATGATTTTTAAAGCAATGAGAGCATGATTAATATTGAGTCGATTTCTTTGAATGATATACCAAAAAGATGATCTTCAAGATTTTTAAATATAAGATAACAATAATAATGGTGACCAAATGCATATGATCATTTGGGTGTAAAGACTTTAGATACTCTAGTACACAGTGTTGTGTTTGACCAGTAACCAAAAAAATGTAAAGAATAACTATAGAGGCTCTAAAAACATTTTTCTAGAAGATCTATTAAAAAGAAAGTCCTTATCATATTACTCTCATAATGAGTATGTACCAGTCATTGAAGGGAGGGAACTTGAAAGTTTTAAGGAAGTTATTGATAGTGAGTAAAAGGAGAAATAGTTTGGAGCTACAAAGTATGAGATGAAATCTTTACATGATAATCACACTTTTGAAGCTATCTAAGGTCTAAATTGCTTTATAGAATTGGTACTTTTTTTATGAAGCATGATGATGACCCTTAGCTCCTGAGTATAAAGTTAAATTGGTTGTTAAAGCTTTAGCTAGAAGAAGGGAGTTTATTATAATGAAAATTTTTCTCTAATTGTAAAAATGTCATTCATCCAAGTTGTGTTGGATTTAGTAGAATAACTTCATTTAAAGGTTTAGCGTATGGATATGAAGATTGCTTTTGTCTATGATAATGTAACATCCCGTACTCATACTAGGGGTTAGAACCCTAAAATTTGGTATATGTGAGATCAAAGAGAGATTGAGAAGAAGGCATTTCATGCTCATGCATAATGTTAGCATACAGATATGTGAAATTGATTATTGCACAAATTAAAATGAAATGTTCATGCACTCATTTGACATTTATGGGTATAACTGATTGTTTTAATGTGAATATGATGCAAATTATGGTTTTGTGTCTTAAAGATTGAGTGGGAACGTATAAGTAGTGAATTAGAATTTTTGGTAAAAATTTGGAATTTATTTTGGAATTTAAGGGTATTTTTGGACTAGGAAAAATGTCAAGTGGCAAAACTATTGATTAATAGTAGTAGAAATAAGAGTTGAATGGCAATGAAAATTTTCATATATGGCATTGGGATTTAATGACAAGTGTCATTGAAAATTGGGAGTCAAGTGGATTAGAAATTGAAGACAAAATGGACTAATTATTAAGTGGACCAAATGGGACCATGGGGAGGTGACATGTGGCAAGTGACATGTGTCACTTGCCTTGCCACACACC
>JANVCQ010000004.1:8054926-8072428 GCA_025531925.1 Erythroxylum plowmanianum
GATTTATTCTAATGCCTGCTCATTCATACTAGTTTCTCCACACATTTTGATTTATTAGAAATCTTAATTTACTGTGTTAGTAACACATTCATCATATATGATTATATCTCTTATACTTAATGTCACTTCGAATTCAGAAATCCAATCACATAGTTGGATACTTTTCATCATCAAAATGCATACCTTTTTAGTAGCATATTCTACCTTTTAGGCTTGAGTCTCCGCTAAGGATATGACTCCAATATTCGCTTTTTGATTTATTACATATTCATTTCTTATTTTTCCTTTATTTATCATTCTTAAATTGAATCATCTGATCAACTTAACCTAATTTAGGGAAATTCTTCTTTGAAAGAAGATTTCTTGTACTTTCATCAATACCACTCATGAAATTTTTATCCATCAACTGTCTTCACCATTACTTGTCAACCATTCCTAGAACCTTAAGAAGATCAATATCAACTATTCATAATATCTCATTAAGATCAATTTATGCCATATCTTTTATGATCGGAACATCCTTTTTAATAAGGCTCATTGAAGCATTAAGCAAATTATTTACTCTAGTACCTTGGTATATACCATCCAAAATCATTACATCTTATCTAGAGATGTATTTATATCAATTCTCCAATTAATAACACTTGCTAATGATACTTGAATTCCAATTAATTCTAGACAACAGTTCTATCCTTGTTCTTACCCATAATTAGGGTATCCCCACACAATCTTGACAGAGACCTATTTTTGTCAGGCCACTATCGCGCCCTGCACTATCCTCCTCTCATTATTAAACATACTAACTTCAATTTTACTCCAATTTTCCAGAATTCACCTCTTCCGAGTCTACCTCATTTTGTAATGAGTCAACTACCATATTGAGTACATCAATTCTTCTCATTTGATTCATCATCTTTTTCTTTATCTCATTCATACATAAAATCCTCTCTTATATGCATTTCTAATTTTCTCCTTACTACACATAATTCATTTCTTATTAAGTCATTTATGACTATTTCATTCCCCTTTTTCTCTTTCCTCATTTCCATCTCATTTTCCTAATGTCATTTATTCACCTTACATATATATATTCGCAATCCGCTTAGAGTCATAGATGCATGTTTATCCTAAAATTCTGATCTCAATATCACATACATATTATTACGCTAAATCATAACTCTAATCACATTTATTCGACATTCATTTCAAGTCCAAGTCTAATCTTTCAAAGTCATAGCAAATTTTATTTTCTTTCAACCTGGCTTGCACACTTTAAATCTCATCATTCATGTTTATATCCCTTCTTTCCTTAATCAGTCCATGACAATGAATTCACATTTATTTCACATTCGAGGATATATTACCACCGTACAATATTAACATCATATTTAATAATACATCCACCAAAACCAAAACAGTTAACCTCTATCTATCATATCGAACCGTATACTATTTCTCCTTTTTAACTATCCACAAACTTTCTTTCTCACATTCTGCCAGATTATCATTTTTCTCAGTGCTTCTTACAGCTCAAACTCTTAAGGAATGCTCATGCATGTGACTCATACTGGGGATCAGTTGCCGCTGTCTGCTATGACATGAAAAAATGCATGTGACTTGACCCATATTCCAAAAATGCCCATATAAGATAGTAATTTTGGGCTCTGATACCATATATGTAGCACCCCAATCCTGTAAGACACGTGCCCAACATCTTGTGTGATATCTGAGTCTATGCCCTGCAAGGTTGGCATGCTAGAGCACTCAATCATTCAAAAATCGGTACAGATATTTTTTTTGAAACCATAAACATAATATATGGAAATCGACAATCAATTCAGGCCCACTTTCATTCATAAACATTTTCATTCAACACAAGACAATCAATAAAATTTCAATAGTCAATTGGGGCCCATTACAAAAACAAAACACATTGATCATAATGACTTTACATTCCACCATAAAAACCTTGTATATACATTATACAAAAATTTCGGAACACTTTATTTTACAGGAATCGCGGAATACAAATTTATATAAAAATAGGAAAACACTAATGCAGACACGAACTGATCCCGATCTCTATCCCATACTTGTATGTCGTAGGCATACTCCCATTTGTCTAATGGGGCACTCTTCAAGCCTAAAAAATAATTGCAAATTTTGGGTGAGTTTTGCGAACTCAATGAATAACCATCATCGATGGCTCACCCAGTCATATAACACATAAATCGCATTCACCACATTTCAAATTTCACAGCAATACAATTTAAATCATTCATATTATGCATATGCAGTGTGTATGAGACCCACTTTCCTTTTTTTACTTTGTTGTGACCGAGTGCCTAAAATGTCCCATATAGGGCTCATTGATAATTGTCCTATATAGGGCTCATTAAACGTTAAGCCTGAGGCTCTGATTCACTTTTAAGCTCGAAGCTCATTTTCACTCATTGAGCTTTAAACTTTAATCGGTGGCTACTTTGGTCACAATAGCCATTATGTTTCATGCATTCATGAGATGGAATGCCTCAATCACATTTACCAATTCTCATTCACTCACATTCCAATATCATCAGACTTTAGTCTGGCATTCAACATTAAAGTTGAGAATCACACTTTCATTCTTATGCAAAAGCACATTCAATACACATTTATCATCGGATCGTGGTCTGGCATTTAACAGTCAAACTATGCACACTTATTTCATCTCATTCACATACAAGTAGCACTTCAATATCCCAATCAACAACACAATCATCGAACCTTCTGTCCGGAACCCAATACAATCAATCACATTCAGAAATCAATCAATACAAAAATTCAAATAAAAAAATGATGAAATGAGACCATCTAGATCTACTCATAGTACGCTCCATATTAGCATTAGCTTCCATGATCTGGTAACGTCTGAATGCGAATGTTTAATCTGCATATCACAATTATGCAATATGCACATTGTACACACATTAATAATTGCACAATCACATAAATATTCAGTTTTACACATATACATAAACGTAATGTACGATGCATGCTCAATGACAATCCCGGGTATTTTACCATTAATTTCATTACAAAGTCATTATCATATCAAAATGCATCTAAGCATAACTTATACTTAGGTTTATTCCTCACTAAAACCATTAAAATCTCCATTCCTTTCTCATTGACTCACTTCAGAATTTTTCCAAGTCACACTTTCTGGTCAACTATTTACATTAAATCAAAAAGTGAAACAGATGTAATTTGGTCACACTATATTCTAGAAAAGTTTTCCTCTATGTCTTATCTTTCCATTGACACCAAAATCACTCAATTTGGTTAAGTAATTTGGAAGATATGCTTCAAACATTATCGGGTTATCCATATTCAAAAATAGTGTACTACATACAAATTCCATCAAGAAATTCAATATCTTAGAGAAAGAATAAAAATTCAACTTCTTGATACAATTTGTAGGACTATATCTCTATTTTACTCTAAATTAAAAATCATCTTATTTGGAATTCTACATATCAAGATATCATCAAAATACTAAAATATGTTTAGTAAAATATCCAGTTCATGCTCTTCCAACCGATACCCTTACTTTGATTAAATCAATCATTTTTTAGTCAAATTAAAAAGAAATAAATTTTTGTGGAAAGATAGAGGAATGTGTTTTGAATCCAATGCTTCAAAAATCAGGTTATTTGAAGGTCTATAGAAGAAGTTATAACAAAAATATCAAAGTATGTTCAGAAAATAACCTCCCTTGGACAAACAGGGAAGTCGCGATCGTGCACATGAACGACCGCCACATTCGAGTGATCCTACAGAATCACGATTGTGCACATGCATGATCTCAACATTTTTATGGTCCTGTGAAGTCGCAATGGTGCGCATACATGACTGCGACATTCGGGTGGACCTGCGACTCGTTCTTCTTCTTTACCGACATCACAACTTCAAACCTCCATAACTTTTGATTTAGAAGTCCAAAATTTACAAACTTTATATCAATGGAAAGATAAAAGAAAGATCTACAACTTAATGAAGATTTAGAAAACAAATTTTGCTTCTGTAAGGGTCAACATTTCAAAATAATTTAACTATCCTGAATGTCAATGCCATGCAGCATCACAAAATTCTAATGGTCATATCTCTCTACTAAAATGTCCAAAAATTCCATACTTTATATCAATGGAAAGCTTAAAGAAATATCTACAACTTCTGTGCAGACAATTTTGTCAAAAACTCTCTATATCAGTATAGAAAACTCATGGAAGTTTCAAATCAAAATAGTTTTAACTCTTTGCTTACAACATTCAATTCCTCATGCTTAATCTATCATTTCTAGTTCAATGCTCATCATTTATCCATTATTCTAACTCCCTTTCAACTCAACATCATCCATATCCAAATTATATCCCATGATCAATCATAAACACTAATAACAGAACATACACATATATATGCATTCATCATCCATTTTTTTTGCACATATTCAACTTTATTTCCGCTTTCATTTCACTTCTAACCATCACCTTGATCCTTCACATTTTAAGACACCAAATTAATCCCCCTATTTAGCTTTATACTCATTTTACATCATCACAAAAACACCCAAAAAGATTCACATTAATTCCTCAAGAAAAATATAACAAAAACTCAATATGTGTCTAATTTTTCTGCACTTTTTCCTTATACCTAGTATTAAACTTCAAATTGAAATTGGAAACTCCAAATGACAGAATTTGAATTTGAGATCTTCAAACAAAATGTAGCCCTATGTCTCTAATTTAATACAAATCAAGAATCATCTCAATGGAACAACTACCAGGCAAGTTACGTCCAAAACACAGAAGCATACTTATAGGTCATGTTGTTGCAACATTTTCTAGCTCAACTACCAAAATTTTGTTTCCAAATCTTACCCTAACACAAATCATACCAAGATCACCTTTTCTACCTCATCACTCCTCATTCTCAACTCCATTTCAAATCCCAAAATATTCACAAATCAATTCATGATCTATATTTGATCATTAACCAAAAACAGAACATATTCACTAACCCATTCATAGTTGATTTTCTACACTCATCCTAATATCATTATATGGATCATCCAACTTCCAAAACATATTTGTAACAAATCATGGGCCATTAATGATCATTTACAATTACAAAAAAGATGACATTTACATAGATTTTCACCATCTACATCACACACTTTCAACTCACAAAATCAAGTCTTCAATCCCACATTTTCATCATTCTAGTTTCATTTAACAATACCCATAATATTTAAAGCAAACTTACTTGGTTTCACTTCAATTCTTCAAGAACAACACTAGCCCTAGCTCCCAAGCATCACATGTTCATCATCTTGAAGGTGGGTAGGCTAGGTTTTTCTTGTGGGAAAGAAGAAGACATTATGGAGGAAGTGGCAAGTGAAAGATGAGAGAGAGCTAGGTTCAATTTGAATGGAGATTGGCAACAAAAATCATGGAGAAGGAAAGAAGAACAGGCCACGAAAATGGAGAGCACAAAATAACTCCAATAGCTCTTTAAGAGATAGAGCATCGTGAATGACAAAACCAAAAAAAAGGGGTGGCTTGTAATTAAAAGAGTAGTGGGCTTGAGGCATTGTTTGGCAAGTGATATTTGTTACTTGCCACATGTCCCATTTCTAAGCATTTGATTAGTTCTTTCATTTAACTAGTCCAATCAATTTCAATTCCTACTCTTATTGTTCCCCAATTTTCAATGGCACTTGTCAATAAATCCTAAAATCAATTATCAAATTTTCCATTGCCATTGGATAGTAATTTCTACTATCATTTAACAATTGTTTTGCCACTTGGCAATTTTTCCTAGCTAAAAAAATACCCAACAATTTCCAAAAATTACTCTACAAATTCCCAAAAATTCTAAATCAATTTATACACTCCCAAAATCAATTTTCAACATATAAAATCACATTTCCCAATATAATCACATATATAACTAATTATACCCAGAAAATGCCAAATGAGTGCATGAACAATTATTTTCATCTGTAAAAATCACAATTCACGTGTGTGTATATGCTGTCATTATGCATGAGCATGAAATGCATTTTCTAAATCTCTCTTTGATCTCACATGTACCAAATTTTAGGGTTCTAACCCTTAGTATGGAAACGGGATGTTACAATTTTTCTCAAAATAATAGCCCTCACTTTATATCAAAAAATTATTAGAAAATTTTTAGGGGCTAGGATCCTATTTAAAGTTAATTGATCTTGAGTTTGCTCAACAAACCAACTAAAAGTAAATTAGTAGAAAAAAACTTTTCAATCACATCTCATGTGACTCCTACAACCATTAGGTGACAACTTTTGCCAAAAATATATCACATATATTATTCCTAACCCTGTCTCAAAATTTATATGATCATGAGTTTACTCATTTAAATCATACAATTTTAGTTAAGTAGAACCCATTAATTTAGGAAGAAACATATCCGATTAAAGTGTTATTGAGTTTACTCAACAAGTCAAACAGTAAGTAGAATTTTGGTTTTATTATCAATTTAATCTCTATTGAATAAATAAAATTGAAAATTTAGGTTTTTTTTGAATTAGGGTTCTAGCACATGCACTGCACACGCCAGATGGTCAAAGGTAGGTCGACTAGCACGTGTAATGCACACACCAGTCAATGTCTGTGACAGATGCTTCTCGAGACACACGTCTATCATGTTCTCCATAAGTGTTCTTTTGCTTCTCTACCTCCCTCCCTCTCACATTTTTCTGCAACTACTCTTAACCTCCCTCATGTGTTAAACCACAACTCATGTTTCTCCAACTATTGGGTAACGTTCCTAGCACATCAACCCACGTCGTTTACCACCAAACCATGCCACTCATTGCTTTCTATCCGTTGCCTATATCTATGTCGTTAACGGACTAATGACGATGCATGTGGCATCACCTATGGGCATTTAATCGCCTTAGCAACGCCATCAATTGGCATCACTTTCGCCAGTGACGTCATGAGCAACCCACTGGCTCTCCTAACGACACCAGTCATGGGTGTCGCTTGTCGCCAACGACATTTCGAGCAACTCATTGGCATTGCTAGCGACGTTAGTCATGGGCGTCGCTGCAACCCACTGGTGGCATCACAGGCGACCCACTGGGTCAGCAGTTGCCAACAAATGGGTGATAATCACCTATCTTGTTCGAGTTCATGCAAGACAGAACTAGAGAATATAAATAGGGATGTTCATGGATTTAAAACACACGCAATATATAGATTTGAAAAACCCAATAGAAGCATAATATTGCAGATGCAAATAAGGTTTTCAGAATCAGAAGAAAAAATGGATAGGCAAAAACAAATCACTTTGTTTTTGAATGCTTCTTTAAGGATCAGATGCAATCTTAAAAATCATTAAATAGACAGTGAGAAATCCAGAAAACCTAAAACAGTCAGAAAAAGTGCAAGAACTTATTCATTCATAACATACCGTATAACGAAAGGGATTTAGTAAACAATTTTTCAGAAATCAAAATATTGACCAGTCAGGAAAACAATTTCCAAAACACGATATACACAAACAGGAAATAATTTCTAATAGCAGTCGTGGAAATAGCTTCATCTAAAGACAAAAATCGAAGAAGAACAAATCAACAATAATCAAGAAATGAATCCAAGTGAAACAATTAAAGGTTGCTCTGGTACCACTATTGTAATCCAATCGTGATCGAATCATGAGCGTAGCGAAAAACAAAATTTTTTACAGATTTCGAGTAGATCTCGATAATTGAATAAACTTGAATAAAACATAAAACGATTTAGAAACTGTACCTTCTTTGCTTTTTAAAAAAAAATCTTTGAAAATTTTCCCGATTGATCAATCACACTATCTAAGTGTCCAACCTTTGATGGTATCCACAGAGCAATTCTCAAACTGATTTGAGAGGAAGAATACAAAAAATGCTAGCTTCCAAAAAGCTCTTCCCTTTAAATAGATTTTTCTATCATAAATTGCTCTTTGATGTGTGACCCATTAGGTTCCTAGTAAATTGGCAATGATTATAAATTGTAATTCTAATTCACAATTAAAATTAGATAAATTAAAACTTCTTTTAATTTATCTTTAATTATCCAATTAAATAATTCATAATCATAAATCATGATTGACGTCTAACACATATCATGATTACCTAAATATAAGGAAGTCAAAGTGATTAACTTAACCTGCCAATATATAGCTATAATATATAATTTAATCCTTTCATAATTCAATATTCTAATTGGACATAGTATGAATATAGTGTCTACTCTTATCATCCAATCATGTTCATTATTGCCAATTAGTAATTGATTTATAATTGAAATTTGGAAACTCCTTTCAAATATCAATTCACTCTAGCTAAATAATTCCATAAATCATTAATAATCCAAAACAAAAAAAATTACTTTAGAGTGACGAATCTTATATTGACTTACTCAACTATCTACATATGGTTCATATTGTATCAAATTACTATCAACTGAATTATCCTAGGATGATTCATAAGTAGCATCAAAACACAGTAATTCCTACACTAGATACCTTGGTAATCTCAAGTCTAAGGATCAATTATACAACTATCATTATAAGATAATCCATAGACATATAAGTAATATTCCATTCAGAATTCTTATAATCGGGTCAGTTCAGTGACTTATTCTCTAATAATCACCCCCATATTAGTTTAAGTACATCTATACTTTTAATTCATGAGATCAATTACTTTCTTCATAAGAAAGAAATATAATGTGTGCTAGTTTTACCGTCTCAATAATATCTAGTATTGATGAAACTACAATTAGGAATATTTAGGAATAACACATAAGTGTCAATTGAATGTTATAATTATGATTTCATCATAAATTCAATTGCACTTTAATTATTATAAGGATTTTATCTTTAGTATTAAAACATAAAATATTTATTAAATTAATACATAAAGATAAATAAAATCTTTTCATTAACTTAAAATAATGTCATACATTAATTTGCATCCAATTGATTGGCTACGAGGGCATAAACTAACAAGCCTATAATGAGCTAAAAAACCTCCACCATTAAATAACCTTCTTGGATTTATATCATTGATCCATTACTCAATAAAACAAAAGCTTCAGGTTCTTTTATTGATCAAAATCAAAAAGTACAAATATTCATCGTTGAGAAAATTGAATATAGAATATGCTGGTTTAGTTGATATTGTAATTCTAATTAATTCGAAGCCAAATGAAAAGTAAAGCCTTAGCCATATAGGTTGGTCGAATACATAAACCCATGGAATTTTGGAAATTAAAACTCATAAATATAAGCCTTTAACCGAACTCAATTAGACATAGTCTTCCATTAGCAGCATATTATTTAAGATGTTATGGTACTTAGCAATGACAATCCTACTCCTATAATAGAAAGGACCATGACTCTTACATGTATTTAGAATGAGAATGTAGTGTTTGAAAAGGTTACATCTTTCCCTGGTCCCATAGGTTGAAATAAAAGTTCCTTTTTCTTTCTAAACCCTTTTAATTCCTAGTCAATTTTCTCTCTCATAAGAAGAAAATGTTGGTTGCATGTATAAGAGATATTTAGAAAGGCAAATACACTTTATTCATGTTGAGCATAAGATTCATATATAGAGTTTACAAAAGTTTACAAAATTGTAGGATAATTCTAGATAATGTCTATCTAAATTGTAGGATAAGTTTGGATAAAATATATATGGATTCTACTTATCCTTATCACCCTCCCGCAAGTTGAACTAGTCTTAGGAAGATAGTCAACTTGGTCTTTAAATGATGAAAATGATGCTTTGATAATGGTTTGTGTTAAAACATTGACCAATTGATCCGTAGTTGCAATACAACATACTTGAGGTTCTTTGTTAGAAACTTTATCCTGCACATAATAAAATTCAATTTCCAAATGTTAAACCATGTATGGAAAATAGGTGTAGTATTAAGATAAGTAGCAAATAAATTGTCACACCATGAAATAGGACATGATGTTGAAGGAATACCAATTTCTTGCATAACTGATTGTAACCATTGTAACTCTGTTACAGCAGTAGCAACAACACAATACTCAGCTTCGGTAGATGGTCCCCGTAATATTAAATTGTTACCAACATAAATAGTAAAGCCTATGGTACTCTTATAATCATTAATGCTACCTCCCCAATCGGAGTCACTATAAGCCAAGATATGAAAAGAACTTGAGTGTCTCAACAAAATGCCATGATCAATAGTGCTTAGAAGATATCTAATTATTCATTTAATTGTTGTCCAATGTTGATTAGTAGGTGAATGCAATAATTAAGAAGTCTTATTGATTGCATAACAAATATCAGGATGAGTTAAACAGAGGTATTGCAAGCCTCCAATAATACTTCGATAAAGAGTAGTGTCTGAAAAAGAAGTCCTATCATGAATACTCAATTTTACTTTGTCATAAGTTAGTGTAGCAACACTATTTGCATCCTCCATATGAGCTTTGTTCAACAAATATTTTATATATTTAGACTGAGTGAGTAACAAACCATCTGAGGTCTAATGTGCCTCCGTACCTAAAAAGTAAGAACGACGTCCTAAATCCTTTAACACAAAGGATTGTTGGAGAGATCGAATTATGTTGGTGACCACATGACTATTGTTTCGTATGGTAATAATAACATCAACATATAACAAAAAAAAAACTTGAACCGAACCATGATGTAGGGTGAAGAGAAAAGTATCAGTCTTTGAAATCTTGAAACCAAAGTTGATCAATGCATTCGTTAAGCAGTTAAACTGCTATCGAGGTGCCTGTTTCAATTCGTAAATAAATTTTTGTAATTTTCAAACATAATTAATATATGTAGGACGAGCATACCCTTGTAGTTATTGCATAAAGACATTCTTATTAAGTGAATCATGCAAAAAGATGTTAGAAACATCCAGATGTTGAATCTCCCAATTACTAAATAATGAACATGATAATAAAAGACAAATAGTGGCAAGTTTAATAATTGGACTAAAAGTGTCTGTGAAATCTACACCTGGTCATTGATTGAATCCCTTTGCTACTAAACGCGCTTTATATCGATCAATAATACCATCTAGCTTTCGCTTGATACGACATACCTATTTGCATCCAATTATATTATCAACTTTAAAAGGAGGCACTAAAACCCAAGCGTTGTTGTAGATCATCGCATGATACTCTTTTGTCATTGCTTGTCTCAACTTTTCAGATTTACTGGCTTATTTATAAGTTGATGGTTCAATTTCAAAGGAGGTAAACAAAATTGACAAGGCTAAAGAGTACCAATTTTAGATCTATTAACCATACGAAATAAAAAAGGTTGTGTACACAAGCGTCCAAAAACATCCAAATATTATAATCAGGATTTTGTTAAAAAAGAATTTGATACGGATTAGAATGAGAAAGAATAGGTGTAGGAAATCGATTTATTATGTAAACTGCAATGTCAAAAGCATAAGTCCAAGAATCAATGGGAGCAGAGTAATATTGAAGTAAAGCCAAACCAGTTACTATAATATGTTAGTGTTTTCTTTCCTCACATCCATTTTGTTATGGAGTTTTAGGACACGAGCTGCAATAAGTTATTTCATTTTCAAATAAAAATGATTGCAAGGCTAAATATTCCCCTCCCCAATTAGCTTGAAAGCTTTTCATTTATTGATCAATTTTTTTTCAACAATATGAATAAACTTGATAAAAATGCTAAGCATTTCAAATTTATACTTAATAAAATAAATCTAATAATATTTAGAATAATGATCATAAAATAATACATAATATTGGTTACCATCCACGAAAGGAACAAGAGATGGACCCTAAAGATTAGGACAAATTAAATTAAGTGGACCATTAGCTTTAAAATGGGAGACTAAAACAGTTAATGTACAACTCTCACTAATATTACAAGCATGACAAAGACCCAATTTATTAGGAGAAATAAAAAGAATTTTATTTTGCTAAAGAGCTTGCCAAGCTGTTTGATAATTGCATGTACCAAACATGAATGCCACTTCTCTAAAATGCAAGTCATTGCAGTGATTGGAATACAAGGCTATCGAATGGGTTATGAGAGCATAAAGTATAGGCCATTATCATTCTGGCCTAAATAACGGAGCTCCTTCATATGGATACCCTTAATCATGAAACAGTTGGGAAAGAATTCAATAGAAATGTTATTGGCGTTAGTAAAAGCATGAAAAAAATAATAATTATGACATTGAATATTATGCACCAAATTTCCCATGCAAGAATTGTGAGGAAGCTCTTGTGGAGATAAAACTTTTCCACCAAAAAATTACCAACATTGAATGTCCTCTACTACACGTCACCACTTGATTTTTTTTCCTCTACCATGAGATGAATGTCCTTTGACAGTTAAATTCACATAGTTAGCTGTAGGTTGTATAAGTTCCTTAGTTTCTATTTTAGCAACAAGATTCTTCTCTTCACTAAACAATAAACTATATAAATCATCGAAAGAAACAACATCTAAACAATTTTCAAGAGATCGAACAAATTAGACCCAAGTTATTAATAATAACCTAAACCAAATCATCTTCTATGATTGGACTATTATATGTTGCCAACTGATCAAACATTCTTTTTACTTGTTGAGTATACTGAGTAATAGATTCACCATGTTCCTTTTTTAGCTTCAAAATTTTTGCTTTAATGGTTAGTACATGTGTTTAAATTCCAGAGCATAAGTATTGGCTAATTTGTGTCATGACGTATAGGAGCTAGAAATAGCAACAACTTGATGAATAAAGCTCTTACTAATAGAACCAATGATCCAACTAAGAACTAATTAATCTTGTTAATACTAGTCAAGATAAGCTAGATTTGATTCATCATTAATTTGTTAAGGTGGTGCCATATAGGTGCCATCAACATATTTTGCTAAATCAAAAATATATAAAAGAGGTAGAATTCATACCTTCCAAACAAGATAATTGGTAGAATTTAATTTGATAGACAACTGATGTGTGTTGTTTGGAAGAGTTGAAGTATGAGAAGTAGTAGATGAAGGAAAAGAAGAAGAGGGCATAAAAGTTCCCTAGGTAGACATTGTAGCTTCTTAGGTTGTTAGTCTATAAAAAGCTCTTACACCATATTAAGATATTTAAGAAGGCAAATACAATTCATTCACATTGAGCATAAGATACACTTATAGTGTTTACAAGAGTTTACGAACTATAGGATAAGTCTAGATAATGTCTATCTAAACTATAGGATAAGTCTGAATAATGTCCATCTTGTCGGATAAGTATCAATTTAGATACACAATATGTAACAAAACTAAATAATAATGGTTATAATAGATATGGCTCTAGTTACCCTTATCAACATGCATTTATGTGGCTACCATTTTGGCCTGTTACACAATAAATGGCAAACAAGCTTGAGAATTCGCTCAAGGTGTTCCAAATATTCCAATTAGTGAGTTTGTCAACCCATTTGTGTAACCTATCCTTTAACATGATAACGATTCCTGCTATTGTAATTTTTATTACATGTTTACTGAAAAAATAATTTCAACATGAAAATTTCCACTTTTTCTATTGCGATTCAAAAAAGCATAATGACATTTATAAAAGAAAATCTAACAGTTTAAATTAGAGAAAATCATACTTCAAATGTTGTTATGGGCTAACTTGTCCAAATTATGATATGTAATTAAATTAATATAAAGCTGGTTATATAAACTATGAAAACTTTAATTTAATTCATCATCAAATCTTATTTTATATTTTTGAATTGTTCTATCAAAATATACCTATTTATTAGTGCAACAAGTTATTTGATAGAGACTTTCAAGCATTTATTTGTGCAAACCTAACAATTTAGGAGCTATTTGATTTTCGTCTATTTTTTATTGTGTTTTTTAGTTTCATTTCTATTTTTTAAAATTAAAAAGACATATTTAGTTGTTAATATTAATATAGTTATATTTTATTACTAATAATAATCATATATTAGATAAAACTTAAAGATAATTATTTTATTAATTAATTAATTTTAATCTTTTTGATAAATTATTTGTAACACCCACATACCCGCTGGGAGGATATGCGAATGTCACACATAACATGTTGAACCTCGTTTCCAGAGCTCAACAATCTATTCGGATACTAAACGATATTTGACCCAGGTCTCGAGACGAATTCCAAAAAGACCATTCAGGACAGTCACGAGAGGGTGGTGTGAAAGAAAAATGGAAAATATTACATTTATAAGAAATCTCAGCATGGTAGCAAAGGGAAGTTCGCCGCAACGAAAGTCATTCTTCGTTGCGACGAAGACGCCTTCAGAAACGTTCGCCGCAGCGACCTTTGGCTTCGCTGCTGAAAAACACTCAAAATCTAAAATTTCACAAACAATTTTAAACAAACACATACATTCAAATCTAAACACAAGCTAAACATACTCACACACAAAAGAAACTTCAATTCTTCGTGTCATTACAATACCAAAGAGTTCAAACAAACTTTACTTACATAACATCATACATATCAAAGCTTAATACAAAAACAAAATGATGCTCAATGTTGATATGCCTATAAAGCTATCCAAAATAGTCACTAGCTTAGTATAAAACTCTCTAACTATCTTGGAGTTTTCGATGCCCTGCAAGGATCAATTGTCATCTTGTTCCGCACCTGAGGAGGGAAAAATAATGGGTTGAGCTACACAGCTCAGTGGCTAATATATTTATAGCCATCAATAATTTGCCACAAATTCAAGCATATGTATATATATATCTAACAATTCAAGCATTTTCAGGTTAACTCAAAAACTCATAACTAGACAAGTCATCTCATAACTCATAACATAAGCTTTAATCATTATGCATAACGAGCACATATATCATGCTTGACAATTTAAAGATGCAATGTACAAACAAATGGCTCGAGGGTTCCATGGAAACAAAATGGTGAAACCGAAGTTTACACCATGAACAAAATGAGTGCTTTTCGGAGCTCATATGTCACAAGCGGGTAGCTGAGAGAAGGCTCTTGTCAACGTGCACGTGACGAACAGAATGGTTCCACTCTTGCCCAAACAAAAGTATATATTCGTTTTATCATATGCTCATACTTTCATACTTTTTCTTGTTTAATTCAAAACGTTATAACCTCTTTCAAGGTATAACATAATCACAAATCATCATGCATTATCAATCTTCATAACGATTCAAAAATCAAGCAATTTAGACATACACACACATAGGCAAGAATTTGCCTAATTACACAATAACTATAAATACATTGCCCACCTAATTTCGCTTGACAATCCAAGTTCAATGTTGTCTTTCCTCTTGCTCTAGGATAGGGCCTGCTTGGTTTCCTATAACAAACCAATTTCTCATTTAAACAACATTTAAAGGAAATTCATAAGGCTTCAATAATCAAAAAATGCTAAAATTGAACTATAACCCCTTCAAAATCCATACTTTCGGGTTCATTTTCCATGATCTTTATGATCAGTTAAAAGAAGAAATTTGATAATACTGTCTTCTACAAAAATTCCCCCATTATCTCAAGTTTCTAACGACACCAAAATTATTCAATTTGGTTTAGAAATCCAAAAGTTATACTCCAAACATGCTGGGACTGTCCTTATACTGAAACAATATTCTATACTTAACTTCCATCCAAAAATTGATATCCTTAGAAAGTTAATTTAAACTTAATTTCTTCATCAAACTTGTAT
Source organism: Erythroxylum plowmanianum (assembly GCA_025531925.1). Lineage (NCBI taxonomy): Eukaryota > Viridiplantae > Streptophyta > Magnoliopsida > Malpighiales > Erythroxylaceae > Erythroxylum > Erythroxylum plowmanianum. Next base: position 8,070,704 of record JANVCQ010000004.1, read on the forward strand.
CCCTATGTATCTAGTTTACTCCAAATTAAAAATCACTCTATTTTAATAACTACACAAAAGGTTATGCTCAAAATACCGAAGTATGTTCGATATAAGAAAGTTCGCCGCGTCGAACTTTTCCAGAAAGGAAAAATTCGTCCAAAATGTCAAAGTTTGCTGCGACGAAGTTTCCTGGGTTGGCTACAGTGAACTTTGTCCATCAAGCTTGCCACAGTAAACCAAGGAGAGTTGGCCACTACGAACTTTGACAAAACATACGCAGAACCCTTCATTTTTCTAGATTTTCTTCCCACCTTTCACATATGATCCATCTTAAACCTAAACCATCCCTTCTACTTCATATTTACTTCATTTCAACCCCAAAATCATTCACAAATGCATCATAATCTATCTTTGATCATTAAACCTAGAAGATTAATGTAACACCCACATACCCCCTGGAGGATATGTGGATGCCACACAAAATAGTACGAACAAACCAAAACATTTTGCAGAAGCATAACATTCAAAAATAAACATTTCCGAACACATACGAAACATTTCACTATGCAGTTTTAGAATCTCAAACAAACATACAATACATATCATAATTTTAGAAACTAGCCTGAATTAAGGTTATTACAAACCTTCAAACAAAAATACAGGGTTATATACAAGCCCAAAACAAACTCAACAAAATACATTTTAGAGTAATACAAAACTCAGACTTCTTTGGCCAATGCGGTTGACTTGTTGATAGGATTGAATTATCTTAGATTTTCTTATACATTTACATGTGATTTCAATCCTATTTTTATGATAAAATGCTCAATTTGTGTTCAATTTGTGTTGACTATTAGGTTGGATTTATTGATATATTTTTGAGACCACAAAGAAAGATTTTCTAAAGTAAATTGGAGCACATTTATTTTTCAAGTTAAAGACAAAAAAAAAATTGAGCTAGAGATTATGCGCTGCGTGAAACAACGCTGCGCTGCGTTTCACGCAGCGTTGCGCATGCTGCGTTGTTACGCAACGTGTAACGCTGCACGTAGCGTTGCGCTGCAGCAGAGGAAACAAAAGAGTTTTGAGGGCTGATTCTTATTTGTCTTGTCAGCTACAGTAACAAAGGGAGAGTAGAGAACAGTGGCGGCAGAACAAAAAGAACGTGGAGAAGCAAACTGACGCAGAGAAAAAGGAACAAGAGTTTTAATTGTCTTGTCATTCTTTTGCTACAGGCACAGTATCGGTGTGAGGAGAAAAACGCAGAGGAAGAAACGAAGAGCAAAGAAAGAAGCTGCTTGAGCCAACGTGCTTCTCCATTTTTACTTGTTTCAACGTGAGTATTGGAGGTAGAGGAAGGTAACTTGGTCTGCCATTTTACATGACAACTATGACTCATTTTTGGAGCATAAAAATGAAGATAAAAGGCTAGTTTCCGACATCGGTTCAATGGGGATATCGACGTCGAGTCATGGTTAAGCTATTTTTATCATTTTAAAGTTGTGATTTATTTTTGAATTGTTGTGTTGTTGATATGGATTTGGATGATTTTGAAATTAATGATCTTAATAATATTTTGAATGTTTTATTTCAAACCTATTGCTAAAATATTAATTGTAATCCGTAATCATTATTTTTAATATTTGTGAGTAGCATCTAACGATTGTTAATCATTAAGAACAACATGACTTAGGTTAGATAACCCGAGCTTGTGAGGTTACTGCCTATATTGATCGTTTTCCA
>JANVCQ010000004.1:8122940-8152671 GCA_025531925.1 Erythroxylum plowmanianum
GTTTTGAAGATAGTGAAAACTCAGAAGGATCTCTGAGGACTGGACGTAGCCCACGGTTTGGGGTGAACCAGGATAAAGTCACGGCGTCAAAATTCTCTTAACTTTCATACCATTACTACTGTGTTCTTGAATTCATACTTACGCAAGTTATAAGAAAATTAATTGATAAAAGAAAAAGAATATACAATTCAACCCCCCCTTCTTGTATATTTGATTATCAGTTACTAACGTGTGATTCACTTCATCCTCTACCTCTCTTCATGTGAATTTAGTGACTCTACCGAATCCTATTCAACCAAAATCTACTTCAGGTTTGATTTCTTCGAATGGTGAGATAGTTTCTGACATTTCTTTAAATATTTCTACTATCAATAATTTCCATTGCAATAAATGGATTGTTGATACTGGTGCTACCGATCATATAGCATGTTCCTTAACTCTTTTTCATTCTTATAAACCATTTCATAATGTTTATGTAACTCTTCCTAACAAGTGCAAGGTTCGAGTTACACATGTTGGTACTGTTCATTTAAATAACCATCTGCAACTTTTTAATGTTTTATGCCTGCCTAAGTTTACTTTCAATCTTATATCTGTTAGTAAATTAGTTCATGACCTCTCTTGTTGCTTAATTGTTTCATCTTCTCATTATATAATTTAGAGTATCCAGCCATGGAGGATGATTGGGGTTGTTGAGCATTCTCATGGATTATACAAAATAAATTCCAGTGTTGTCTGCTTCACCTGTAGTAGTTGCTAATTCTGTCTTCTGTAATAAAGAAACTTCTTTACTTTGGCATGCTAGGCTAGGCCATCTTCCTTTTTCTTGCTTAAGATCAATAGCTCCTTCTATTTCTCATAATGAACCCTGTGATGTTTGTCACATGTCAAGGCAAAAACGCTTGCCTTTTCCGATCAGTACCTCTGCTAGCAATGCTGTGTTTGACATGATTCACATTGATATATGGGGAGGCAATTATGCTCCAAACTTTTAAAGGCCATCAATATTTTCTTACTCTTGTTGATGATTTTAGTAGATTTACTTGGATTTTTTTAATGAAACACAAATCAAATGCCAGAACAATCATGCAAAATTTTATTTGTTATGTTTCTACTCAATTCAATACCACTGTTAAATGTATCAAAAGTGATAATGTACAAGAGTTCAATGTTCCAGCATTTTATAACTCAAAAGGTATTATTCATCAATAGTCTTGCATTAAAACTCCTCAACAGAATAGTGTTGTGGAACGCAAACATCAACATATTCTCAATATAGCAAGAGCTTTACGTTTTCATGCAAAGTTACCTATTTCCTTCTGGGGTGAGTGTGTACTGCATGCCATTTACTTGATTAATAGAATCCCCACCCCGATTCTTCGTAACATATTACCTTTTGAAGCATTATACTCTAAATCACCACCTTACACTAATTTACGTGTTTTTGGTTGTCTTGCCTTTACTTCAAATCATTCCAATGTTAGAAACAAATTTTGATGCACATAGTATCAAATCTATTTTCTGTGGTTTTTCTGTAGGTGTTAAGGGTTTTAAACTATATGATATTAACAATCAAAAGATATTTATTTCTCGAGATGTTTCTTTTATCAGCATATCTTTCCTTTCTCCACACTAACATCTGATATGCAACACTCTAATGGCTCCAATATTAATAGTTTGATTCTTCCTGCCTTTTCGGTCCAGTCATCATATGATAGCATTCCTACTGTTCTTGATGTATCCACATTACCAGTAACAGATGTCATTTTCTCTTCATCTATTTCACCAACGTTAGATGATCTTACTTCCACTGCTCAACCCGACATTCAGCTTCATGATCTCGCTTCCATTCAACAACTGCCACCTCAATCATTAAGAAGAACCACCAGAACGAAGTCCCTGCCGCAGTACCTAGCTGACTATCAGTGCATGGCTATTCGACGAACTAGTTCCCATCAACTTTCTCATGTTTTTTTTCTTATTCTTACCTTACTCCTAAACATTATGTTTTTGCAACTGCTATGGATCAGGATCATGAGCCTCATACCTATGAACAAGCAGTACAGATTGCTGCTTAGAGACAAGCCATGCAGGTAGAACTCGACACTCTATAGCAAATCACACTTGGGAGCTCGTTGACTTACCACCTGGATAGAAAGTAATCGGATGCAAATGGGTCTTTCATATTAAACGAAAAGCTGATGGATTCGTAGAACGTTATAAGGCTCGGCTTGTTGCTAAAGGTTATACTTAACGAGAAGGTGTTGATTTTCTGGACACTTTCAGTCCGGTTGCTAAAATGTCAACAATCCGATTGCTTCTTGCATTAGTAGCAATCAAAGGTGGTATCTTCATCAACTGGACATCAATAATGCTTTCCTCCATGGTGATCTCGATGAAGAGGTATACATGCAACTTCCTAAGGGCTGTGCGGGTAATTGAAACAAAGTGTGTCGCTTGGTTAAATCCATTTATGGCTTACAACAAGCAAGTCATCATTGGAACGTGAAACTGACTTCAACCTTACTCCAATTATGGGTTCACAAAAGCCACATCTGATCAGACGTTGTTTATTAAAAATGGAAGTGATGGTTTTATGGACCTTTTGGTGTACGTAAATGATGTCATTTTGGCTAGTGATATTATGCAAGCAATCCATATCATCAAACAACATCTGCATGATACATTTATCATTAAAGATCTTGGTGAGCAAAAGTTTTTTCTTGGACTGGAAGTGGCCAGAACTAAGCGAGGCATCAATATTTGTCAAAAGAAATATACTCTTGATTTGCTTAGAGTTACTCAATTTTTGGAGTCTAAACTTGTCTCTACCCCTATTCTGCCAAAAACTAAGCTCTCCAAAGATGGGGTTATGCCGTTGGAGGATGTTACACCATATCGTATGTTAATTGATAAACTTCAGTATCTGACTACGACTTGACCCGATATTTCATTTGTTGTTCAACAGTTGGCACAATTCCTCGATTCTCCCACGATGACTCACTTGGCCGTTGGGCAAGGTCTTTTCTTTCCTTCTAATAGTGAACTTCAGCTTAAAGCCTTCTTTGATTCTGATTGGGGTACTTGTTCGGACACTAGACGCTTTCTTACAGGGTACTGTGTATTTCTTGGTTCGTCTCTTATTTTTTGGAAAACTAAGAAGCAAAACATTGTTAGTCAGAGTTCTTTGGAAGTTGAGTACATAGCGCTAGCCACAACAACATGTGAAGTGCAGTGGTTACATTATTTTCTTGGTGAGCTGTGGATGTCTCCCACTGTTCCAACGTTAATATTTTGTAACAATCAATCTGCTATATATTTGACGCAAAATCCTATTTTCCACGAACGCATAAAACACATTGATATCGATTGTCATATGGTTCGGGAAAAACTTCAATCTGGTGTCATCATTTTACTTCTATTTTCTTCCAGGAATCAGCTTGCTAATTGCTTCACTAAAGGGCTTTCATCAACCAGTTTTACAGATTCTTTTCGCAAATTGGGAGTACATAATATATACTCACCAGTATATATGATGACGTTAGTTGACAGTTAAGTTAATTATTCATTCTTCAAATGTACAATATAAATTTTCTTCATTCGGATGAAATAAGATAGACTTTATTCTCTCTCAATTTGGTTTTATGATAATTATATATAAGACCTCACATGAGTGGATGGAAGTACAACGCAGTCATGTAAATTCTATTTTAATTACTCCAATTTAACTTCAAACTAATATATCACATAAACCTTTTTGTTAAAAGAGTTTACGAGAAATATTTAATTAAAAATTAATAATATTGCAAGAATTATTTTTTTAGTAGAAATGTTCTATTAGAAAAATGAATATAGTTGAAAAACAAAAAATATTGTAACCTCTTTACTTTCATTTAACACTTTACTCTAAACACATTCTCTTATTCATTTTAATTTTATTATTTTAAATTATGAGATCAAATATATTTTAAAAATTATGGTCATCTAATTATCAACTTGGACGCTCTACCAATCTATTGTGCTCTTGACGTTGCACATGAGACAAGCCCACTTCGGTTATAACCCACGTTTATTCCTAGTACTGCGACCAAGTCTCTTACGACATGCAATAATATATTTCATTACATGAGAGGAGAACCATTCCTATAAAAACCACAATCTTCCTTGTCCTGCTCATCAACACGCAATTGTTCCATTCTTCTTTATCAATCATCCAACAACAATGGCTCTTATCCGTGTTTTTCTTTTTGCGATTTCTGTTCTTCTTCTGCTGTTGTTGGTCAACTCTGCAATGGATTACGGCTACGGCCCTGGTTCGGACACTGTAAAGTCCAACTATCAGCCAACACAAGGTCCACCAACACCATACATCGTAAAAGCAAACGAGCCAACGTCATACAGAGTCCAACAAGAAAATGCCCAAAACCGAAGCAAGATGAAGTCAAACTAGATTACAACTCCAAATCATCATCAGATGAAGTTAAGCCATTTTTTGTCAAGCTCGATGACATCCCCAAATCAAAACCCGATGTTGATGTTGTCAAACCCGACTATAGCCCAAAGCCTACGCCAGATTTTACTAAACCATACAATACCCCAAGTACTAAATCAGATCACGTAAAACCCAAAACCTAAACCCGACGTCGTCAAGCCTAAGACAGAAAAATCAAATTTACTCCCAGCCCAAATCCTAAAGCTGTAGAATCGAAGGATGTTAAGCCAGCTTACCACCCCAATTCAAAACCAGCCGCTACCAAGATAGATAAATATCCAACCTCAATACTTGAGACTGTCAAAACTGATTACAATTAGAAGTCAAAAATAAACGTTCCTAAACCTCAACAGGAATTTAGTTCAAAATCAACAACAATCTACAACAACCCAAGTGGTGATTATTAAGATTTGTTCTTTTTTTTTTTGATTAATCGGAAAGCATAACGAGATTACAAAAAGAGTCTAGGAATACTAATCCCAGAGCGGTCCTCAATGAGAAGGGGAAGACACCCGGGAGGGGCGGTAATAAAAGTGGAAAGCCCTAAGTCACAACCGATAGCAAAAGTGGCTAACCAATCAGCACATCTGTTGCCCTCCCAGTAAATGTGGTGGGGATGTACAACCCAGTTGCGGGTCAGGAGTCCGTTGATGCTAACGAGGAGGGGGTTCGGGGATGAAGTGCGTTGGGCGAAATCCGTGATGAGATTAACTGCAGTCTGGGAATCCAATTCTAGCTCCACATGGCGATAGTCAAGATTCCAGGCCAAGTTGAGCCCAGATAAGACGCCCCATAATTCTGTTGCAAGTGGGGAGCACCAACCTAAATTCTGGACAAAGCTGCCCTTCCAGTCCCCGGAGTTGTCTCGAAGGAGTCTGTCGGCAGAGGTCGAAAGGGGTGAGCATTTACAAGCACTGTTCATATTTAGTTTCACCCAGCCAAGGGACGGTGGGGACCAGCCGATAAGATGCTCGTTTCGGGGTCGGTGGCTCGGAACGGTGGGGTGGAGACTCGCGGTGGCCTACTGAATCTGGGCTACAAAAGTCAAAATGTTGGCAGTAGAGGAAGTCGGGCAAGAAGCAGGAGTGTCGAAGAGTGATTGATTCCGCCATGTCCACATAAACTAACAAGTCACGTCAAAGATGGTGGGTCAGGGCAGGCGGTTGAGCTGGTGGTGACGGTGGAGATTCATGTGGAGCCAGCCCAGAGTGGACAGTGAGAAAAACTCCAGTGAGATGTCTGCAGAGGGAAGGTAAGCCAGATATTGCATGCTACGAGGCAATCGCCCATGATGTGCAGATATTGTTCTTTCATTCATCGTAGTCGATTGATTCTATAACTTTATTGTGTTTGCTTTCAACTTCTTTGAAAGGGGAATTTTAATGTAATAAAAATATATAATGTTGATTAAAAAGTCAATGATTGTTATCAAGTTATTGTGCTCTCCTCTATATATATATATATATATATATATATAGAAAAGGTTCAAATCTTTAAACAAAAAGAAAATAGGTTTTAAAATAATCTGCAATTAAAAAATTAGAAATTAAAAAGCTTGCATTCTTTTAAATTTCCTAAAAGAAAATACTTTGGGTTTTAGATAGTGGAATTAGTAAATATAAAAAAACAATAAATTTTGGTCTGCATAAAATCATTAAACTAAAGAACTTGTTACAAAATTATAATTTTACCGATAATACTTTTGGGAGTATAGGATATTGGATCCAACCCATGCTTATGCTTGGGTTCTTCATTTGTTTTTGGGCAATATTTGTCCAAAAGGCAATCTAACTCACTTTAAAGATATAAAGTGGAGAAAACCTCCGCTTCTCTCTGCATCTCCACATCTCTCCATTATTCCTTCTGCCCGGTTCAATCCACTTTGCTCTTCAGTTCACTTTATTTTTTAGTAACCCGCCCGACAATTTATTATCCTGCCTTAAGAAAAGCTGAAGCTAGAGAAGAAGATGGGTCTCGATCTTGTAGGAAGAAGTTGGAGCATCTGGAGGCTCTCTGTTACGATTGTATATGGTGTGTATAATCCTGACAGAGTATGCAGGAAGAAGCTAGTGCACAATCATGCAAGAGATAGTTTTTCCATGTCACGAGATTTTTGTAATTTTGATGAGAAAACCCTGGAAAGAGCCCTAGAAGGATTGAGGACTATAAACGGCAAAGAGAAACACTAAAAGAGGCAGCTAGAACCAAAAACAAGGATATCAACGAGGCAAAATTCTACAAAAACAAGTTGTAAAATTTTCCAGCTCAATGATAAAAAAAGACGACATTCAGAATTCAAACTTCTATTCTTTCTTTTCTTTCCTTGTTATTAAATGTTGACTATGAACAATTGTGTACTTATTTTGGCTATAGATTACTAAATTTATTTTAGGGATTACTCTTGAATTGATTTATTAAACTTTTATGCTCTTGATTTAATAGAGATATACTTTATTTTAGGGATTACTCTTGAATTGATTTATTAAACTTTTATGCTCTTGATTTAATAGAGATATACTTTATTTTAGGCATTACTCTTGAATTGATTTATTAAACTTTTATGCTCTTGATTTAATAGAGATATACTTTATGGAGTTTATTGTTTTATAATTGATCTTAATCTAGAGATTATGTTGAATTATTTGTTTTATGTTGCACATTGAGACTGGCTACTATAATAGACCAATAAAAATTAGATTATTAGGCAATTAAAGGGGGATATTAATTGTTTGTTAGGTACCCATATATGATTGCTGCAAATCTAATTAGGTAGTTAGGAAAAGTTTTAAGAGATTGAGAGATTGCAATTCAATTATTATCTATTATAATTAGGATTACTCGTTTAGATCTTAAATATTGGATATCTAAGGCAGGTTTTATTAAATCAAGAAGGTGACGGAAAATCAAAGCAAGGATATAAGTAATTCTTAAGTTGTCATAATTGATTAATCAATAAATTCATCGTTGCTTATTAAAGATTAATTATCAATTTTCTACAATTAGTGTATTTTCTACTTACGATCTCATATTGTTTACCTTAAGCAAAATGTTACAAAAATTGTTTGGTGTCTAGAACAATCCTCGTGGGAACAATATTGTTTCTACTTTAAGGATACGGCCCTTATAGTTACGATATAGATAGATTAAAAAGCACATCAACAATTTCGTTGCTCTTGTAACTCCTGCATGATTATGGTCTGACGTTGTAATAATGTAGCTTGAGCAATATTTACATTCTGTTATATTGAGTGTGGATGTGGTGGATAAAAATTCTTGGATGCTAATGTCTCTCCTTTTGTTGTGAAGTAACTGGTGGATGGTCAATAATCCTTTTAAACTCATCATCTTCCATCCTAACATCACCATCTAAGTTATTAACTTCTTCATCAACTAAAATATATCACCCGTTAACCTTCTTGATTGAGTCCATATGTCTTAATACCTAAACGTCAAGGCTAGGCAGTAAGTATGCAAAAGTCATTTAAGGAAGGGGAGCACATATTTCCCCCTTCCCTTTAGCCATTATAATATTGAATTAATTAGAAAATAGTAAGTCAAATTACAGTAGTGACCTCCACTAAGCACCACAGATAGGATAACTTGTGTGGTGTTTTTACTTCTACTTGAAATAACGTGTACAATCGGTAGATGCAAAAAAATTATGGCAAGTGATTTTATGTGTGAGCTATTTATTCTAGTTGGATTGTATTCGATCGATTTCAAGCGATAATTGATGCAAAAAAATTATGGCACGAAGAAATAGTTTTAAATTTGTCAGGCAAACTTAGTAATTAATAAATTATTCAATACCCGCTATAATGTCCAATTATAAAGTGGTCCATTAAACGAATTAAAGAAGGTTTAGGTGGTAAGTGATCACTATGAATAAGCACCACTTGCTCACTATGTAATCGAGTGCTATGTTAAAACTTTGGATATAGAATTTTATTTCACAAAAATTGCAAAAAAAAGTTATCGAAAAGATGTACGCACTTCCACCAATATATTTTATATGCAAACGCAAAGTAGAATAAAAATTAAAAATTGAAAAAAACTTATTTTTTGCCTAAGAACTATATAGGTGGATGAAAAAGCAAGCAAAAACAAAGAGAGAGTGCATTTAATGAATCTTCTCCCTGTACAAGCTGTGTATTGTACGAACCTATCCATTAGAAGTACATATGTACGATTACGTACTTAAATGCAATGCAAACCTAGAGAAAACATGTTGCTTCTTAAGCAACGGGCGCACGCAGCAAGATGACGGTAAGACTGGGGGCGCCTTTGGATTTGGATCAACCAATGAAATCAACTCACCACCACGTTAACGCTTTTGGACCTTTCTTCCGGGTTCTAGTTCTTATATTTGAATCCTTATTTCAAGATTATTTATTAAAAAGTTGGCACGTAATTGCAACTTAAATGGAAGGAGATAATTTTTAAATACAATTATAATTTTATTATTAAGTTAAATATAATTCCTTTAATTAAATTAGACATAATATTTACTACTTATTAACAGTGTCGTACCGTAAAAATTTCAAAAACGGACTTAACATTTCCTAATTCAGGAATGCTTAAATGTTCCTCTTCCTTTTTTAGGGCGTAGGGGGAAAAATGAGCATCCTTTAGTTTGAGCACCCGCAAAATATTAGAAGATCTACAGCATATACGTATGTGGTGAAAAATGAAAATTGGGAAAATCAATTGTTTGAAATAAAGTGGATTAACGAACAGAACAACGACACAAAAACTAAAGATTACAATTTTCACTTAGAAATTGAAGACATGAATTTTACAATTACACAAGGAATATTCTGCAAAATAAATGAAAAACTTAAAGCTAAAGAGCTGCTGCGGATGTGACCGGAGCAGCAACACCGCCGTAGTCATCGAAATTCCAAAGATTGTCAACAACGCTTTCCTGAGAGGTATTTGGTGCCGTCGATTGCCCATCAAGATAAGGAAGTTGATAGAACTTCATGTAATCCTCATACGCCATTAGCTCCTCCGATAGCTTTTGCACCTCGTTCTTTGCTGTCTCATCTTCCACTTTCTCCACTTCCTGTTTCACAGTCTCTTGATCCACCAATTTTTTGTTATTGATAGAATATACATGATCTGTCTCGGACCCAGAATTTTCTCCGCCAGACACATCTCTTTCGTGATTTAAGCCATTAAAAGGGTATGTTCCCACTTGGTTCAGATCATATCCGAATCCAAAACCGCAGCTTTCACGAAGATTATTGCTAAAGTTACCATTTTGTGGCATGGGATAACTGGAATTTCGAAGAAGACGAGGTGGGTCACTGGTGTAGACGTCGTTGTCTTCATTTGGGAAATTGACTTTGGCTTTCTTTCCGCGGATTTTGCGAGCCTCCCTGTCGTAGGCCCGAGCAGCTTCCTCGGCGGTGTTGAAAGTGCCAAGCCAAACTCTAACTCCTTTCCGAGGATCGCGTATCTCAGCTGCCCATTTGCCCCAGGGACGTTGTCTGATTCCTCTGTACAAGTTCTTCCTCTGCCTCTTGGTACTCCTCTTCTCCTTGCGCTCATCATCTTTGAATATACAATTTCAATTCAAAACCTTGAACTTTTTACAAGAGAAGAGAAACAAAAGGAGAAACTCAATAAACAAAATACCTGAAGAAGGGTATGGCCTTTTACAAGAATCGCTGTGGTCACCAAAGGTCGGATAAGACTGGAAAGGACTGAGCTTGCTGAAGGAAGCATTTGGCCAGATGTCAAGAGCAGTGGCACGACCATCACGTTTGCGAGGGATGAAATCATTGAGGAAAGCACCGCCACACATTTTTTTCCACCTAAACAAACTATGATAAATACAATGAACTATTCGATGAAGTGGGTAAACCGACTAACGAGTACTTGAGAAGGTGTTCTGAATATTGCGAGTTAAAAACCCAAGGAGTTGAAGGGGTTTATGTAGTGCAAGGAATGGGCATGTTAGGAGCCAGCTAGGAGCCTAGGACCTATGTGGTCCAGTGGGTGTCAGCCAGCTGTGCTTCTATCGAGGAACTTTCCTTGGATACGCCTGCCTTGTGGACATACTTGAAGTATTGACCCTTGAAGCATATCTTCTGATTACCGCTTACGTGGATGCCAAGGCTTTGTCAAGCTTAAATTCGTAAGCATGTTGAATACATATTACACATTGACTTTTCATGATTTTTACCTAAAAAAAGGTACGTTTACAAACTAAAAGAATTGTCAAAAAATAATAATAATGATCCATGTGTGACTAATTTTCATGCTGTCTACTTCTTACGTTGTAATTGATTCAAAGGATCATGAGACCCATGTTATTCGTAAGTGTCTCGAAGTCCTTGTGCATGCAACGTTGCAATACAGATAGCTTCTCATAGTTGCTAGCTACTAAAACTAAAAGAAAATCATTACGAAATATTTTGATTTTAAAATTTTGAAAAAGGAATATGGAGAGGTTGATGGATACAAACTATAATACATTTTTTCGGGGTGCATAATGCAATTTGACATTCAATTGAGTGATAAATTACTTTATCCAATATTTTATATTATTAGATTAAAATCGCATAAAATGTTTTTATTAATGCTGCTTTTTCTTAAACGACTACAAATTTTAAAGCACATAGTTTTGTGTAACAGGTGGGCACGTTGTTATTGATAACTGTTTCGTTAAAGTAGCACCTCTTGTGCAATTGTTGATCAAATTGACAACCAACTGGTAATTGTTTATTGCAAATGTGCTCACTGTAATTGTTGCTAGGTCGCACAAAAGGTTTTATAATTCAACTCAAGGACTATCTCTTTTAGCTTTGGTGATTCTTATTTAGCTGCTTCCAAACTAAGCCAATTCAAGCATAGATTTCAATTCAATTAAAGGGTTAATTATAAAAAATTCAAATTTTTATTAAAATTTTAATTATAACCTAAACTTTAAAAAGTAGTAATAAAATATTTAAATTTTCAAAATTTTAAATTCTAGCCCACGCTTTAAAAAGTAACAATAAAATGTTTAAACTTTTAATTTTCTTCAATTCTAACTCAACGATATTTGTTATTCTTCGGTGTCCTCAACCTTTTATTTTTCTGTTTGTTCTACAAACACCCCAAAGTATTTTTACATTACAATGTACTATATCAATAAGCTCTTTATTTTTAATTTGTTCTATTAATGCCCTCAATGTTAGGACATCAAGATTGCGTAATATAAAAATTAAAGGATGAAGGCGTCAAGAGAATAAACTGAAAGTGAAGGAAAAAATTAAAATCAAAGCGTAAGGTCCTCGGGACTATGTAATTTGATTTAGGTCATTTTTAAACAATCAAGTCGTTTTAATTATGGAATTAAACGACATCGTTTCATTAATTTTTATTTGTTGTGTTAATTTTGACTGACGTATTTAATTATGAGATTAAACGACGTTATTTCATTAATTTTTGTTTGTTGTGTTAATTTTGACTGACGTATATTAATAGTTAAGATTTCTTAAACAAGTGACAAATCATATCAACAAATTTAACGTAAACATTAACATTAGGCTATAATTGAAAAAAATTGAAAAATTGAAAAATTTATTGTTACTGTTTGAAGTTTAAGTTAGAATTGAAAAAAATAAAGATTTGAACATTTTATTGCTACTTTTTAAAATTTAAAATATAATTAAAAAATTGGCAAAGATGTGAGCTTTTTCTTTTATAATTAACTCTTAATTAAATGTATGCACGATTTTTCAATTAACTTGTGCAGAAACAGACACTGTTGCCATGGTTAGCAGAACTTCTCGACCAATTCTTGAAGGACCAAATGAAGAGTCACCAGGTCTCGAATCTAGATTTACAGTTTAGGGTAGGATGTGAGAGTAGCAAGCCGTTCTAAGTTGTAGCCACATCCGAAGGGTCACCAACTAAAGCTTGTGCGGTAGGTTTAAAGTGGATAAGAATGTAATTTTCTTTTTCCTTTTTGGAAAATGGGCTAAGATTGTAGTTAATAATTGCAGAGCGTAACTTTCGCTTACATTACAGCATAAAATAGTTTTTTTAAAGAAGCGAAGACAAAAATATTAGAATATTTAAACTGAAAATATTACATTAATATGTGTGTCTTAGAAATCATTTCTTCTAAAAAGTTATTTGCATGTGGTACGTGCACCCAAATAAGTCATTCTTATGAAAATGTTGTGCATTGAAACAACATTAAACGTTTAATTTCCATAGTAAAATAATGCAATTGGAAAGTATTGCTTCCTATGAAAATGTTAAGCTAAGTAAAACTTGTTAGCTCAAGATTTATTATGACTAATTTTGATGGTAATTATATAATATTTTAAAATTCAAATTAGTCTTATTTTCTTATATAAGTAATGATATAATAATTTTAAAAAGGAAATGACATTAAAGGATAAATACTTTATTTCTTGTAGGAACCTTCTTAATGAACTTACCTTATTAGAAACAATTCTACAATATTCAAAAGGATCTTACTAATAACATAATTCGAACAATTAGTTCCAATATTTTTGTCAAAACTTTTCTCTTAACATCTAAATATTAGAAGATTCTAGCAGAGATGTTATCAAAGATTTGTTAGATACAAAGTCAACTTATAATAGAAATGAAGCAACGACTAGTTGAAGAAAATGTCTACTTAAGGAAGAGCCACTACATCTGCTAACCAGTCATACTTTCGAAATATTTAAGCAGTATTAATATTCTTAAAAGTTATATCAATTTCAAATACTTAGTGCCTTAGAAAGTAAAATTACTCCATTTGAGAGAGATTGTTATTCTTTGAAAGCTTACATTGAACAAACTCTATATTCATTTTTTTGAGAGCTTGTAGAGGATTGTTAAACATTACGAGTGTGGAAGGTTAAGAACCTTAAAAAATATATAATTGTGAGCTTGAAAAGGCTCGTCATAATTTACTACTTGGAGTTTTCATAGTGAAATACTCAAGTTAGATACTTGAAGATTGGACATAGGCTTTGTTATAAGCCAAACTAGTATAAATCGACTGTGTCATTCTTTCTCTATTATTAACTTTTAAATGTCCACATTTTAGTGTTTGTGTTTTCAACTTGCAAAGAGGCTCCTTCAGTTTAATAGGCTCCTTCTATGTTAAGATCACAAAAGGCTCCTTTCTTTTTAGAAAGTTAACAGGCTCTTTTCGTTTTTTAAACGATTAACAGGCTCCTTTCACTTTTTAAACAATTAACATGCTCTTTTCGTTTTGAAAGTTAATAGGCTCCTTTTGTTTTTTAAACAATTAACAGGCTCCTTTCATTTTAAACATTAATAGGACCCTTTCAAAAGTTAATAGGACCTTTTGATATATAGACTCATTTTGTTTAGCAGGCTTTTATCAAACTGATAGTACCTTGCAAATTTTTTTACATATAATTCACCCCCTCTTATGTATATTTGCTTTATCATTTGGTATCAGAGCAAGTTTCACATTTATTGTGTTTTACAGCATGTGATAGATCATGGCAAACAATTTGAGAATCCTTAAAGGATAATCTGTCTCAAAGCCTCCTTATTTCAATAGAAACAATTATTTATATTGGAAAGAGAGAATGACAATTTATCTTCAATTTGTAGATATTGAAATCTAGCATGCTATCAAAGTTGGAGCCACCCCTCCTACTACGGATAATGTAGACGTGTGGACTGATGCTGATGAAGAAATGCACAGTTGAATTCCAAAGTATGACATCATCTGATATGTGCGTTATCTTCAGAAGAGTATGAAAAGATACTTACTGTTATACAATAAGAGAAATGTGGGACAAACTTCAAGTCACCTTTGAAGGAACAAATGAGGTCAAGAAACATAGAATAAGTCTTTTAGTGCATCAATACGAAACTACTTGCATGAAATAGGGAGAAACTATAGATGAATTCTTCAGATGCTTCAATAATGTCATCATAGCCTTAAAGAACTTGGGCAAGATTTATCCCATTGATGAGCTTGTAACAAAGATTCTAAGATCACTGCCAAAGGAATGAAGACATAAAGTGAGAGCTCTAGAAACAACAAAGGATCTCGATACTATCTTACTCGACTGGTTAAGAGGAAACTTGATAATCCATGAAGTCGAGCTGAGGCAAGATGAAGGATCATCATACAGAAGAGGAATGACACTAAAAGCAGTTGATGAATCAAATATATCAAACGGTGATGAAAGTGACACTGAGTTGCAAATAAATGGAGATGAAGAATTCAATTTCATGGTTAGAAAATATGCTTGCTTTTACAAAAAGAAGCAAATGAAGAAAAGAGAAGGAAACAAGAAATCTGGAAACAGCAAGTTCCTATCAAAAGACAACAATAGAAAAATCAACACACAAAATAATAAAATCATATGTTATCACTATAAGAAACCTGGACATACAAAACCAGAATGTCCTCTTCTTCAAAAGGATAAAACAGAAAACACAAAACTTAGAAAGCAAGCTATGACTGCAACTTAGTCAGATTAGGATTTTGAGAACTTTGAAGAAGAAGAGCTTAAAGAAGTTAGCAATGTTTGCTTTATGATTGAATCAAGAGATGATCAGCTATATTATATTCTGACTTTGATATTAAGATAGATGAATCAAGAGATGCATATAATGAACTTTGAAAAATGATAATAAACAAAAGTCTTTGAAGAGGAATTCTTGGAACAAAAGGTAAGCCAGTTAGAAAATGCTTCTGTTAAAGCAAAACAATTAGAAGAAAAAGTTACTACTCTAGATCTTGAAAAGGGAAATTGACTAGAAAAATCATTTCTTTAAAAATAGATCTTGCAAACTTTGTTGATGGAAGGAATAATCTTGACGCATTACTTGGGAATAATAAAGGTATTTTTGATAAGGTTGGAATAGGATATAATAAAAATAATAATATTAGGCCATACAAATTTTTTTTTGTTAAATCCAGCAGTAGCAATAGCTAAAACAGTAGGAACTTGATAAATGGAAAAAACTATAGTAACTCTCATTCATCTATTTTGTGTTCTTATTATGGTAGACATGGTCATATCAATCATTCTTGTAACTTTTGGAAAATGAAGAAATTATCTCAAATTTATGTTTGGAGACCAAAAGGTCAAAGTACTAACCTGAAAGGACCCAGCAAAATTTAGGTTTCTAAAATGAAATAATACGTTCTGCATATATGCTTCAAAATAAAGACTAGAGAAAATCAATGGATAGTTGATAATGGTTGTTCAAGACACATGACAGGAGAAATATCACACTTCAATTATCTTGAAAGGAAAGATGGAGGTAATGTTGTCTTTGTTGATAAAAACAAGGCAAATGTCACTGGAATTGGTAAGATTGGTGACTCTAATTCTGCTTCTATTGATAATGTTTTTTATGTTGATAGATTGAAACATAACTTGTTAAGTGTAAGTCAATTATGTGATAAAGGCTATAGAGTCACTTTCTATGCATATCATTGTAAAATAATTGATAATCTTAATGATAATATTGTATTTGTTGGTCTTATAAATCATAATATATATTGTGCTCAATTGGAAGACACAGCTTTACAAAATGGTAAGTGTTTTGTTTCACTAGAAAAGGATTCTTTTATCTGGCATAGAAGATTTGGACATGCTAGAATGATCATTTCATCAGAATTATCCAAAAATGAGTTAGTAAGAGGACTACAGAACTTGAAGTTTGAGAATAATCAGGTTTACAAAGCTTGTTTAAAAGGAAAACAAACTAGAAGTAGCTTTCCTCCTAAAACTATTGTGTCTACTAACTAACCGTTTGAACTTGTACATATGGATTTATTTAGTCCTACTAGGACTCAAAGCTTTGGTGGTAACACTACGGTTTTATTACAGTAGATGATTATTCTAGATTTACATGGGTTTATTTCCTATCAAATAAGGATGATACATTTGAAGTTTGAAGAAGTTTTGTAGAAAAAATTAGATTAAGAAAGGGTACTGTATTACATCAATTCGGAGCCATCATGAAGGAGAATTTGATAACAAAAAATTTGAAGATTTCTGTAATGAAAATGTTATAACTCATAATTTTTCATACCCAAGGACTTCTCAACAAAATAGAGTTGTTGAGAGGAAGAACATGACCCTTGTTGATATGGCTAGGACAATGATGTGTGAAAGAGGTCTACCTAATGGTTACCAGGCAAAAGCCTTATCTATTGCTTGTTACATACTTAATAGGTGCCTTATAAAACCTATTCTTAAAAGCATTGAGCATGGAAAGGAAGAAAACCAAATGTTGTTTACTTTCGAGCATTTGGTTGCAAGTGCATTGTTCTAAATAATGGAAAAGATATCCTTTGAAAGTTCAATGCAAGAACAGATGAAGTTATTCTGGGTTAGAGTACTGCTAGAAAAGGATTCAAAGTTTATAATAAAAGAACAAAAAGGATAGAATAATCAATACATGTAGTATTTGATGAAGCACTACCCTCTACAACAACAACTGATTCAGATAATGAAGAACATCCTTTGGTTCCTAAAATTACATCACTGACTCAAACGACACATATAGTACCTTTAGAATTACAACATTAAGAAGGTCCTTCTGAAGTAGGTTCCTTCATCTCAGTAGGAGCCTACACAATGAAGAACACCAAGAGAATGGAGTGTTCTAGTTACACATTAGTACATTCTAGGTGACCCTTCTCAAAGTCTAAGAACCAAATCATCCTTTAAAAAAATTATGCTACCTTCATTTCACAATTAAAATCAAAGATAGTTGAAGAGGCTCTTGCTAATAAAAATTAGGTTTTAGCTATGAAAGACGAACTAAAATAGTTTGACAAAAACAAATTTTGGAATCTAGTACCTTGTCCATAAAACAAGTCAATAATTGGAACTCGTAGGTATTTCGAAACAAACTTGACAAAAATGATAAGGTGGTAAGAAAAAAAGCTAGACTTGTAGCTCTAGGTTATAATCAATAGGAAGGTACAGATTTTGATGAGACTTATGCACCTATTGCTTGATTAGAATCCATTAGAATTTTACTTGCTTTTGCATACTATAGAAAATGTAAATTAGTCCAAATGGATGTTAAAAGTGCCTTCTTAAATGGATATATTAACGAAAAAGTGTTTGTTAAGCAACCTTTAGGTTTTAAAGAAGAAAACTTTCCTAATTACGTGATGAAATTGACTAAATCTCTATATGATCTAAAGCACGCTCCTCGAGCATGGTATGAGAGGTTAAGTAACTTTTTGTTTGAGAATAACTTCAAAAGAGGAAAGGTAGATAAAACCTTATTTATTAAGAAAAAGGAGAACAATTTACTCATAGTGCAAATATATATTGATGACATAATATTTGGTGCTACTAATCAATCATTCTGTGAAAAATTCTCAGCTTTAATATAGGAGGAGTTTGAAACGAGTATGATGGGAGAACTATCTTTCTTTCTCAGATTGCAAATTAGGTAAACAGAAAAAAGAATCTTCATTAGTCAAGACAAATACACAAAGGAACTCATAAAGAAATCTCATTTTGAGAATGCCAAATCGATGAGTACTCCTATGTATACTGGAATAAAACTTGATAAGGATGAAGAAGGTAAAGCTACTAATGACACAAAGTATAGAGGAATGATTGGGTGACTACTATATCTTACAAGTTCAAGACCAAACATTATGTATATTGTGTGTCTTTGCCCACACTTTCAATTAATTCTAAAAGAAAGCCACCTTTAAGCAATCAAGAGTATCTTTTTCTATCCTCTTAGAACTATAGCCTTTGAATTATGATATCCAAAAATTTATTCATTTAATATAGTGGGCCTACTTATGGCCCAATGGGCCAAATATGGCCAACCCATAGCCTAACCTGACCACGGGTGGGTCTAAGCTATCCTTAATATTTAAAAAAAAAGACATTGTTTTTGACAAAATGACTTTATTTTTGTCCCAACCTTGGCTCATGGCCTGCCCATGGCTCGGTCATCCTGGGACAAAATCGGGTTGAGCCGGGCAAAAATTGACATTCCTATATAAGTGGATACTATCAATTTCTTGAACGATGTTTAGTTTCTTGGTCTTGCAAGAAATAAAATTGCACAATGTTTTCTACAACTAAAGTGGAATATATAATAACTGCCAACTATTGTGCTCAAATCTTATAGATGAAACATCAACTTTAGGACTTCTCTCTAAACTTTGATCATATTCCTATACTATGTGACAATACAAGTGCAATAAATCTCTTTAAGAATCCTATGCATCATTCTACGACTAAGAATATAGAAGTCAAATATCATTTAAGCATATAGAAATCAAATATCATTTTTTTAGAGATCATGTTTTAGAAGGAACTATTGATCTTTTACATGTTAACACTAAAAATCAAGTAGTTGTTATCTTTACTAAGCCACTTTCTGAAGATGGATTTTGTGTGTTAAGAAAAGAGCTTGGTATGTGAAAATTATCTGATATTAACTCCGTATGAAGATTCTATTCTACTTCTCCTTATAGATATTAGCAGGCTCCTTCTAATATGTTTTTATGATAGGCTCCTTTTAGTTTGGAAGGCTTCTTTTAGTTTAGAAGGCCCCTTTTAGATTAGAAGGATCCTCTTAGTTTAATAGGGTAAAATACTTGTGTCTTAAAAGTTAGTTATTAAATAACGTCTTTTCAGCTTTTAAAAACACACATGCGTCGCACTAACCGCTTTCCATACGTGACTGACAGAAGATATATAGACGATCACACCTCCTCCAATAACATGTACGATTGTTCATCTTCACACGAAATCAACGCTCAAGAACTATTTAGTATATCCTAGAAAAGTTTTCTTCCTTCTACTTATCTTCATCGTTCTAAGAAGTGTTGTTTTTCCTCTTTACACCCTAACTCTCTGTTTCTACTTAAAGTTTTTGCTCAAATCTCCTAAATCTCACTAGCTTAGTTGAAATGGAAAGACCAAAATCCAAGAGACAAAATTAACATTGACTCCCACTACTAGCTATGGTGAAACTCTCTGCCTTCCAAATCTTTCTCTCTGTTGCCAATAATAGGATCATTAAACACCCCCTACTGAACTTATTTTCGTCACCTCTATCAAAAATCCCCATGGTTCAGAAGCATCTACTCAGGAGACTCTAGACGAGAGAAAGAGAAAGATTCTAGCTATATTGTCTCTAGAATCAGACTCTAATTCATCTTTTGAACAAAATGAATCAACTATGAAGTAATATATCTCTGACTCTGATGAAGAAGGTTCTGATGAATCAAACCCTAGCTCATCAAAAAAAAGAAAAAGAAGGAGAAAAAGGAGAAGAAGAAGAAGAAGAAAAAAAGGAAGAAGAGGAGAAAGAAGAAGGAAAATCTTCTAGTGAGGGGAAACCAACAAGAAAAGTAAGGTTTCATTCTCCTTCATTTTAAGGTTTCATTCTCCTTCACTATCAGTACACATTATCTCCCATCCTACTCCTATTTTATCTATTCTTTATCCTTAAACTTCTGCACCACCATCTACTACTCCTCAATCTGAGTCCACAACTAAGAAATTGCCTGAAGTACACTGGATTGTTAATGATGATGGTTCAGATGAAGAACCAATTCATTTAATAAGACGTCCATAAACTAAAGGAAGTCTTGAAAATCAAGCCGAGAAAGTTATTGAGAAAGAAAAAGCCCCTGACGTTAAACAAAGGGAAGAAGATGAATCTCAAAAGAGAAAAAGAAAAGAAATAAGAAAAGGAAAAGCACCTATGGTTGAAGACAAGATTGAGGACCCCATTGCTAGGGATGAGCCACTTTATGAAGAAAAATTATTTGAAGAAATTCCGAAAGCTAAGAGATCAATATTTAAGAAACAAAGTAAAGTAGAGTTTTCAACACCGGTTAAGTTATTTAAGTCAATGGAAGCTAAAGCACAATACAAAATATGCTATAAGAAGCGCAAGATGGTTGTAGGACGTATTTTGCCTCCTCTCCTATTCGATGACATTGGTATTACCATCTCTTCTCATTTTCTTGTTGTTGGATGGGAAAATTTTTTAAATTTGAATGAGACAGTGTGTGATGATTTAGTTAGATCATTTTACACACATGTGAGAAAAGATGAAATTGATAGGAAGTTGGCAATCATCTCTTGGGTATGTGAATGTGAGATCTTGATTACTGAGAAAATCTTGGGAAACATACTAAACATAATTCTTATAGGCAAAACTAACCTTCTTTGTCATAAGTTGGACATTACTAATCTTGACTTGGGAGAATTTATGAACTTTATCTGCTTGCACACTGAGACTACCCACAAAGGGAGACCCTGGTGTAGACATTTGGACTTACTGCCACGATGTCTTGCATCAATATTTACTACTTCAATTTTTCCAAAGAGTAGTTTAGTGGAAAGATGCAATTTCCTGGACACATATGCAGTGTATAATCTTCTAAAGGGCTATAAGATGAACCTCCCAACAATGATCCTGTGATTTATGGTAGATAAGGGAAGTTATAAGAGTACCACTAGTGGTGTGGTCTATCGTATGAGATGCTATTAACTAAGATTTTTGACCATTATGGAGTGTTTTTTGACAATCTGGATTGGTATGAACCTAGAAAGTTCCATTCATCTATTCCCTACCAATTTAGATATAATATGAAAGACAATGTGTTAGTGGAGAAGAAAATGGAAAGACCAGGAGGCCTCTTAGGTCCTACCCTATAAAAATTAGCCCCTGTCACATTCCAAAGTATAAATTATTTGATCAGTCAACAACTGAAGGACATTCACTCCAATCAAGATCAAATGCATGGCCAGATCGACAATATGCAAAATCAAATTCTTAATATGTACATTTTTCTTTGATTTTCTTTTAAATCTCTTAAATAACTTTGTTTCTATTTTCTACTTGGTTTATTTTTACATACTTGTGCTATGTTTTACTTCCTTTTTAGTTATTTCCCCTATACTTTTTGATAATGACAAAGGGGGAGAGTTAATGATATATTTGTTTTTACATTAGTGATATATTCTCTAATAACTGTTGAAATATTGTTGAACTGAATTTGTGAAGTTTAAATCTGTGATATGCATAAACGATAGGCTCTTATTATAAAAAAGGCTCCTTCTAATTTTGAATGTGAGTTAGAACATATAAAGTTTACAGGCATCTTTCGAAATCATTTATTATTATTTGAATTTTGAAAATATATCTGTTATTACTTGTCATTATAAAAAAGGAGGAGATTGTTAGCTCAAGGTTTATTATTATTAATTTTGATGACTATATAATATTTCAAAATTCAAATTAGTCTTATTTCCTATTATAGTTAACAATATAATTCTTGAAAGGAAATGATGTCATAGGATAAATACTTTCTTTCTTGCAGGAACTTTCTTAATGAACTTACCTTATTAGAAATGATTCCACAATATCTGGAAGGATCTTGCTAATCATATAATTTAAACAATTAGCTTCAATAATTTTTGTCAAAACTTTTCTCTTAATGTCTAAATATTGGAAGATTACAACATAGATGATATCGAAGATTCGTTAGATACAAAGTCAACTTAGAATATAAATGAAGCAATGACTAGTTGAAGAAAATGTCCATTTAAGGAAGGACCATTGCACCTACAAACTAGTCAAATTTTTGAAATACTTCAACAGTATCAATATTCTTGAAAGTCATATCAATTTCAAACATGCCTTAGAAATTTAAATCACTTTAGTTGAGAGAGATAGTTATTCCTTGAAAGCTTACATTAAGTAAACTCTGTATTCATTTTTGTTGAAAGCTTGTAGTTGGATACTTGAGGATTGGACATAGGCTTTGTTATAAGCCAATCCAATATAAATCGACTATGTCATTCTTTCTCTCTTCTTAACTGTAAAATTTTTGCATTATAGTGTTTATTTTTTCAATTTGCAAAGAGGCTCCTTCAGTTTTATAATAGACTCTTTCCGTTTTAATATTACAAGAGGCTCCTTTCGCTTTTGAAAGTTAATAGGCTTCTTTCATTTTTTAAATGATTAATAGGTTCTTTTCATTTTGAAAGTTAACAGGCTCCTTTCTTTTTTTAAACAATTAATAGGCTCCTTTCGTTTTAAACATTAACAGGATCCTTTCGAAAGTTAATAGGCCTTTTTTATCTATAGACTCATTTTGATTAGCAGGCTCTTATCGAATTGATAGTATCTTGTACTTTTTTTAAACCACAATTCACCCCCTATTGAGTGTGTTTGCTTTATCAAAACTTAACAATACTTGTATTTAAAGAAGAACAAATGGCTTGCTCCAAACCTTCTCTTGCAAAATTTAAAATTTTTGATTCTCTTGTCATTGCTCTTGGCTTCAACTGCTGATTTGATAGATTGCATAGATATAAAGCACCAAAAATATAATTAAATTGAAATGAGAAAAATAAGAAAAGAATTAACACATGATATATTTAGGAGAAACTTATCTTAATGTCTTTAAAACACTCTATTTATTTCTTTGTTTTTGTTCACAAAAAGATATACAAGTAGTAACAGCATATTCAAAACATATGAAAATTATTTTTTATATAGAACAATTAAGGAAGTCAATTTGTGTTTATATCCAATTCCACAACACATTGTAAAAAAAAGGCTATTTTACAACTTTTCATAGTTGTGTTACAACTATGTCAAGCTTTAATGATGGAAGTCATAACTAACTTCCAACGTTAAAGCTTAAATAAAGAGTAAAGGTGGCTTTACCGCCAATATTTTTCCCACTTAAAATCAGTTTTACTCTTATATTTTTCCTAGGCCAATAGATGTTCGACTCCTTACAAATTTATCAGTAATAATCAGGTTTGTAGTTTATTTTTTAGGTTGTCTTTAGTATGGATTTTATGAACATCTATACTTCTTTCTTACACTTTTTCTTTGACAAAGTGATATAGAGCTTAAATGTTTTCCTCCTTTAATGAAATGATGGATTCTTTGTCTAATGTAAAGTGCTTTGACTATTACAAAATAAAGTAATCTTTTCTTGTTTGTGTGCGGGCTTCTCCACTAACATTTGTAACCAAATTGTTCACTACTAGCTTGTGTAGTTGCAATATATTATACCTCTTCTCATAGAAGTAGCCACAATAAATTGCAAACTTGAGATCCATCTTATAACTCCTCCAGCAAGAATAAACACATAACATATGGTAGACTTTCAATTGTCAAGATCACTTACATAATCTTAGTCAATAAGAACTTTAATAATAAAGTATGATCCTCCAAAATAGAATGTAGTATTTGAAGAACCCTTAATATATCTCAAGATCCTCTCTACATTAATCCAATGCTCTTTATTAGGATTTGGCATGTATCGAATAACCACTCCTATTGTATAGGAAATGACTTATCTTGTATAAATCATAGCACACATTAAGCTGCCCACTGCTAATGCATACAATACTCGAGACACTTACATCTTCTATGTTTAGTATACTTAAAGATAACTTGACATTAATAATAAGAGGTATAAAATTTGGCTTACAATCTTGCTTATTGAAACACTACAAGATTTTCTTCAAATAATTCTTTTGAGAAAACCAAATCTTCTTATTATTTTTGTCTCAGTAAATTTGCATCCCTAGAATCTTGTTTACTATTCCTATGTCTTTTATTTCAAATACCCTAGGCAATTGTGCCTTCAATTCTTTAATATAATCTTTATTGTGGCTTACAACTAATATGTCATCAACATATAATATGAAGATAATGAAATCATTATCACTAAATCTCTTGTAATATGTACAAAGATCTAAATTAAGTTTGTTATATCAAAGGCTTACAATGAAGGAATCAAATCTCTCATACAGTCATCTTGATGCCTATATAAGACCATTTAGAGATTTTTTCAACCTACAATTCAATCTTTTTTCTTCTTTAAACCCTTCTAGTCGGAGCATATAAAATTCTTTTTCAAGTTCTCTATGAAGAAATACATTTTTAACATCTAAATGCTCTAAAATTAAATCATATATAACACACATAACTAAGACTACTCGAACTGTTATCAATCAAAAATAGAAGAAAATATTTATTTAAAGTCAATACCTTCTTTTTTAGCATATCTTTTCACCACTAATCTTGTACGATACTGCTCTACTTAGTTATTGCCATCTTTGTTGATCTTATATACCCATTTGCTACTAATGGTTATCCTTCTTTATGGTAGTGAAATAAGATCCCATTTCTTATTTCTATAGGGAGCTTCAGATTGTTCTCATATAGCTGTCATCCATAGAGAAGCGTCTTATCCTTTTGTAGCTTCATAGAAAGTTGATGGCTCTCTATCCTCATTAGTAAAAAATATGTAATATTACCTCCCATAATGTATTATGAGTGCTAAGCTAGTTCTCTCTTTTTCTAAATTAACTGTCAAACCTTTAGGGCTAAAGACTTTGTTTTTATTCTTCTTGCTCTAATGCAACTTCAAATTTTTTTTGAATCTTCCTTTTCTTATCTTTCTTCAACTTGAAATTTAGTTGTCTTTGGTTTCTCATTTTAAGTGTTATTTTATTCCTTTTCTTGTAACTTATCTTATGCACATATAACATTTTCTAATTGTTTCCTTATGGAAAATTGGATCTTACAGATGATCCCTTGATTCAATTAACGTATCCTATGACAATGTATTTCTTGGATTTTGGATCCAACTATGAAATTTCTTGGAAATTATACATCACATATGTAGAACATCCAAATATATGGAGGAATGAATAATTACCAAGATTACTAGTCCACTTCTCTATTGGTGTCTTCACATGACCAACATTTTTTACTACTTCTACCCAAAATGATTTCGCTAGACCTGCAATCTTTAACATGTTTAATTTATTCTCTTTGCTACCCTATTCTCTTGTGAAGTGTATGCTATTGTGAACTGCCTTTTGATACCTTCTAGTTTGCAAAACTCATTAAACTCACCGCTAACATATTCACCTCCATTATCTAATTGTAGATATTTAATTCTTTTCCCAATTTCAAGTTATATCTATGCTTTAAAGTTCTTAAAAACTAGAAAAATGTCTGCCTTCTTTTTGAATAGATATACCTAAAATATTTTAGAGTAATTATTAATGAAAGATAAAAAGCATTTTGCACCTCCTAAGGATGAAATAGGTGCTTGCAAAATATCAAAATGAATCAAATTTAGGTGAAACTATCAAATTTCAAAATTAGTTGTTTACTAGTAACACAATGCTTACTAAAGGGTAATGATACCTTTCTGAGCCTTGATAGAAGTTTTTGTTATGCAAGAATATTCAATATTCATTTCAACTTGTATGTGGCTAAGTCTCCACATCATTGTTAATTCTTTTGCCTAACTTGCTAATGCAATAAATACTTCTCCTTCTTGGAGTATTAACCTTTTGAGCATATATAGATTAACAACTAACTTTTATACTTTCATTGTTGGATCGGAAAAATAAAACATGCACGATTTTAGATAACATGGTAGATTTCAAAACTTTTTAGAAATCAAAATTACAACGGAAGCAATATAACCAAATCAACATGCATAGCCATACATGATACGGTATAAGGATTAACATTTGCATAAACACAAGATGAAAATTATCATCGACTCCTTCACTATAGGTTTAACTCCTCGCTGTGCTATCCTATCCTTAGCAATGTTTCCTCTCCTAAGTGATGTATCATCTTGTCGTTATTGTATTCTCTTCTCGATATTGTATCCTCGACCAATCCAATCTACCACTTGTTTTTCTTGGACAACTTGGTTAAAAGATCCTTTGGTGGGAAAGGAGAAGAAAATTCGAAGAGATTTTTTTTACAAGAAAGAAGCCAATGATGAGACACTTCTCATGCAATTTTTGGCTCACAAATGCAAGATAGGAGATAGAGAGATAAAAATTCAACAACCTTGTCTTTTCTTCTCTCAATTTTCATTAAGTCTCAAAAGGAAGAAGTAAAGTGCATCCAATGCATCACTTGCTTCCTTAATCAATCATAAAGAAGCCAATGAATGAGACTCTTCTCATTTATTTTAAGATGGCTATATGAAAAGATCATTAACCTAAAAATACATATCAATTTCGGTTTTGTGATGAAAGAAGAAAGATGGTCCATCAAATGCACCTCATTCTTTTTTAATCTAATAAATACTAATAAGTTACATGCTATCATTAAAAGACCACCATTAAACCATTTAATGATAAGGTTATTACTCCATTTAATGATGATAAAGCATGTTAGAAAAACCATCTTAAATATAGCAAACCAATGCCAAATGTGCAGCTGCACATTTAGGCCATTAAAATCGAAATTCTACCTCTATTTTTCTTTAATAACTTTGTTTTAATTTAATTAATCTAATTAATCACAATAAACCAAAGCCTAGCCAATTTCTAAATGTTCATATGGACTTATAATTAACAATTAATTAAAGTAAGCCCAACATTCAATTATAGGCTTTAAAACCTCTATTTGTATTTCTTACTTTGCTTGATAACCTTCTTAGAAGCCAAGCTCTAGTAAGCTCGAAATTAATTTAATCTTATTAGAATTAATTCCAGCTTATTAACTAAATATCTTTCCACTAAAGACAATTAGTTGAACTCTTGAATCACTAAATATTACGAGAATGTATGTTTCAAATAAGATGTCCAATTGCAAACTCTAATATGAATCGTATTATAGCCATCCGCACAATAAAGGGTAAAATTACTATTTTGCCGTTATGTTGGTTTTTCCTTCTAGATCTCCCGTTTTACTCTATATGGTGATCAAGACATAAGATCTCATCTTGGTGTTAAGACTTGATGGGTAGCTAGTCCATCAAACTACTAGCGTTAGTTTAATCACCAATCTCTGTAAAACATCTAAAAGTGATGATATCACTATAAGCCCTTTATTTGAGTGAATGTTCCCTAATACATGTTTCAATTAATAATTCCAATATGCAGACACTGGACTGATACTCTATAAAATTCCATTCCAATCATATCAAGAATTATAATGAAACACATAAGAGTTCACCACTCATCAAGATTGTGGTCCATAATAAATGAATGCTTAAGTTGTATGTTTTAAGATTAAAGTAACGATCCACTTTATTCTATAAAACGTACTTGATTTTAGATTCATTTAATAATTTCATTATCCATAGTTAACTACTATCATGATATGAAATACATCATTCCCTTGAAGTAAACTCTTTTACTTGCACGGAGATAAATCACAACACTAAAGTCTAAACCATAATCAAGCGACTAACTTGATTAGTCAACTGTGAATCCATTATTTTAGATTCTTATAGTATACATATTTCCTATACATCTCTATGTATATGTATATTACTTACAAAAGAATCTTGGTACCTTATAACTAGATATATATTGTTGATAAAAACCAAACTCTTTTGTTTTATTAATAAAAAATATTTTCATTACAAAAGTAACTGGAAGAAAATTAAGCTATAAGTAAATACACTTGCTTTCTAGAGCACTATATTTACATAACTCCAGTAATCTCCCACTTGCCCTAAAGTAAGTTTGACATATCCCTCATTCCCATCCCTACTATGTGACCCTCAAAACTCTTTTGAGATAGCATCTTTGTAAATGGATCACCAAGGTTTTGCTCTATGGGAATCTTTACCACATTCACCTCACCACGTTGTATTATCTTCCTTATGAGATGATACTTTCTCTTAATGTATTTGGTAGCTTTATGGTTTCGAGGTTCTTTAGAATTAGCCACTACCCCACTATTATCACAACAAAGTGTAATAGCTTTTTCTGCCTCAGGAACCACCTCTAAATCATTTAGGAACTTGCGGAGCTAGACTATTTCTTTTGCCACTTCACAAGCAACAATATACTCAGCCTCCATAGTTGAATCAATAATATAAGATTGCTTGATACTCCTCTAGACTATGGCTTCACCTTCTAAAACAAATATAGAACCAGAAGATAATTTCCTTGAATCAACATCTGATTGGAAATCAGAATCTGTATATCCTATTGGAATATACTTCCAGAGTAAACAAGCATTAAGTTCTTCATCCTACGAAGATACTTCAGTATGTACTTCACTATAGTCCAATGCTCCATTCCTGGATTGGACTGAAATCTACTTACCAGTCCCACTACGTAACAGATATTTAGTCTAGTGTAAAGCATAACATACATTAAATTTCCAACTGCCGAAGCATATGAAATGTTATGCATGCGTTCAACCTCCTCTTGGGTCTTTGGTGCTTTCTCCTTTGAAAGTTTGATTCCATGTCTAGTAGGTGTGAAACCTTTCTTGGAATCTTGCATGGCAAACTTATTAAACATGTTCCCACTGTAGGTTATTTGTGACGAGGCTATCAATTTGTTCTTATGATCCCTTATAAGTTTGATCCCTATAACATAGCTAGCCTCTCTGAATGAGCCCAAGTTTATCATATAAATTGGCAACACTTTCATGACCTTTACTACACTTTTTGACTCCTAATTCTTGATTTTGTGCTTAAATTGATCCTTGAGTGTGCACTTTTATTTTATGCAATTTGATGGTAAAAATTGTTACAAGTTGACATTAATTGCATTATAAATTTTTCAAGAACAATGGATACTACAAATTGCTATTTTTGATTGTAGGAGTCTCAAGGAAAAGGAGTCAATGGGGTTAAATGGAGTCAACATAAGGACATGAGCTTCAGGATGTTCGCCGCGGCAAACCGGACCTGTCACCGCGGTGCAACATGACGGAAAAGCTCGCCACGGCGTAAATTAATTATTTTGCCACGGCGAAGGATCCAGTAAGAACACGCCGCGGCGCAACTCGCCTATTGCCGCGGCGAACTGTTGGAAACCTAGACCAAAATTGGAAAATTCTCTCACTGTTCTGACCTGACTCGCGATCCAACATTTAAAACCATGCCAAATTAAGTCATTGGGAGGACTTTCAGCAGCAACTCAGAGAGACATTGTAGCAAACAAAAAAAAATCATCTCACTCTCAACTTTCATCCATCAACTCCGACTACCTTCATTGTCAACTTCACCATCTGCCACTGCTGCTGCCATGGGTGACATCGGAGCTCTTGCGATTGTGAGGATTCCCAACGTTATGCTTGGCTAGAACACCGATTCCTCTTGAAGATGTAGTTATGGCTTGAGTTCGATGGGCAAAAGGGAGTTGTTTTACATTTTCAAGTTTATCTGCATAGTTGTAAACTTCTGAGTTAGGGTTTATGACCGTGTAGTTAGATTAGCTTGATTAGAGTTTAATCAAGTGTTGA
>JANVCQ010000004.1:8152771-8167077 GCA_025531925.1 Erythroxylum plowmanianum
ATGGTTTGAGTGAACCATCGATGATGGTTCCTCACTGAGTTCGCAAAACTCACCCAAAATTTGCAATTATTTTTCAAAACTCCAAAGAATACCCTGTTAGGCAACGGGCGTATGACATATGCTGGTTAGTGAGAGAAGTGGTCGGGATCAGTTCGCGTTTGCATTTGTGTCTGATAGAAATATATTTTCTGAATTTTTGTACAAGTGATTGGGTCATTTGTAAAGCTAGCAGACTATAATAAATTGTATTTATAAAAGGGTCCCCATGGTCATTGAACTCACCGATGATTATTTATGTAAATTGTTTTCCGCATAATATATAAAGTATGCGAATGTTTCAAAAAAAAAAAATTTATACTGAGTGATGTAGCACGCCACCCTCGCAGGGCACGGATTCGGATATCACCATCGAGGTCGGGTTCGGGTCATGTGGGAGTGGGGTGTTACAAGGGGCAGGCAGAAGAAGCCTTTAACTTGGTTAATGTGCACGTGACTTAACTTATGGGACCACCACAAACCCATATAACATGTAATTCATGACTTGTAAACTTGTTTCCCAAAATGGAACTTTTTTGGATCTTGACTTTTCATGAACATGAGGTATTTCGAAAACATTTCCAAAAACATGATTCCATAAACATGTATCTTTTCACAAAAATTCATTTTCAAAATCTTTTCACATATCAACACAATTCATATATCAAACATATAATAGATTTTCAATTCATTCAAGAAGCAATAAATGCAACATTTATGATGCAATTGAAATCGCTAAACTTCCTTGATTCAAAGAAAACATTTAGTGGCTTATTTACTCTATTATAAACATGTACCCACCTTGATTTCCTTGCTTATAGGCTTGTTCAAAGTGTCTGTACTCTTGCTTCTTTTGTCTTTCTTGATTTCCTTGATTCTTCACCAAATGAAGAGATCTTTGCTTAAATGGAAGCTCTTCTCTTCCTCTACCTTTTTCCCTTCTTGAACAACCTCAAAATCTCTCTTAAAGGCCAAGAAAATTGAAACCCTGGCTTGTTTTCTCTTCTTTTCTCTCAACCACTGAAATCTCTCTTCTTTTTCTTTCTTATTTCTCTTCTTCTCTCTCAATTCACGTTTTCTCCTTCTCTTAAATATAAGACCACATTTTCCTCTTCCAATCCTTCCCTTAATGAGTGCGCAATGTCCATTTTACCCTTCCTTATATGCCTTATGTTTTTTATCCTTAAGTGTCTTGCCAAAAACAGCCTTGAATATTCTTATAACCTTAACACTTTAATTCCACTTACCCATTCAATAAATCCTACTAACTTTGACATAATAATTAACTCAAAAAATTTATTGTATCAAAACCTCAAATATCATTTAAATCATGCTTATTCAATAAGAAAAAAAATCCGAGGGCTAACAAAACTACTGTTTTCATGCATCCAAAAAGAAAATAGAAAAGTAACCAGTTTATCCATCATTTTCCAGCACACCTTCAGCATCAACACTACATTCTATCTACCCCTAATCAGTCATCATAAAATTCTGCTAACACATGTCATAATAGATTAGTACTTCCTGTACTTTTTTAGCTCAAATGCCACCTTAATGTTTCAAGCTTGCTTTGCCTCATATGCATGCAAGATCATTTTAGGAACAAAGGGGAGTAGGATGGTTTTAGCAAAGAAAAGAAGATAACATCAAAAACAACAATTTTCTACTTTTATAACTATCTTTTTGAAGGATTTTTGCATGGATTTTAGTATGGCAATTGAACAAAATTTAGGCAGAAACACAGAGATGTGAGGGAGAAGTAAGTTTTGGTAGTGAAAAGAAGATGAAGGAGAGACTTTCAGTAGAAAACAACAAGTGACGAGACTTTGCCATGTGTGTGTTGTGTGGTGTGAGTGGAGGATGAGTTTAAGGACACTTGTCATGAAAGGAATCAAGATATATGTCCACCCTTTAGGTTGTCATATTTCACTTACTTTCTCTTGCATTTGTCACTCAAGTTTACTGCCATATGTTGTTCATTTTATAGGCTTAGTCATCCTAAATTTCCATATTTCAACTTGTCTTGCTACTTGAAATTTTTCCTAGTCTAAATGTACATATTAATTCATCAATCTCGCAATTGTAACAATTAACTCCAACTTACTAATTGCAATCCATCAATTCTTTTTATTGGTAAATCAAAATATAAGACATTAGAAATACACAATCATGTCACAGTTATTTTGAAACTTTCATACCTTGAAACACGTCAATTGAGGGCAATTTTTTTAAAATGAACATTAATATATGTGCGCATATGAATGAAATCATAAAAATCATATTCAAAATGCATCAAATTCATTATAATATGATGTAATTCAGTAATCTAACACTT
This sequence comes from Erythroxylum plowmanianum, assembly GCA_025531925.1. Taxonomy (NCBI): domain Eukaryota; kingdom Viridiplantae; phylum Streptophyta; class Magnoliopsida; order Malpighiales; family Erythroxylaceae; genus Erythroxylum; species Erythroxylum plowmanianum. The sequence goes on from JANVCQ010000004.1 coordinate 8,155,143, forward strand.
TAATCCCTCAGTAGGTTTAGAAACCAGCTATTACATATTATATCCATAAATAAAATTTCATAACATAATGATTTTTTTATAAATATGCATGCATTTCCCATATGAATATCATGTCACATAATTATCACAATCACAAATCAAAAATAGTAGTGGAGAACTGATGACTGACCCTATAAAATGCCTCTTAACCACATATTACGTATTATAACATAGGAGCTCTCTTGTTCCATATGGGTCACTTGGTCTAATATAGTGGACTATCGTTCAAGAGCCACACTCAACCGAACCATCACTACCTCACTACATCATGATTGCCATCCGAGAGCAAGCTTGACCGAACTGCCATAATCATGCTACCTCTCATATAACACATATCGATTGGCGTCTGAGAGCAAACTCGATTGAACCAACCTAACTACATCATATCACAATCAATAGAACCAATATTAACCCAAGTTTATATCCAACTAATGACTTATGATCATGTTATTTGAGCTCTAAAATTTATAAGCCCTCAAATACTGTAAGTGCATAGGTCGCGATTGTAGTATAAGAGAATAAGGGTACTAGCCCAATCCTAAGTCGTCTAACGCTCAAAGAAAAGAATTAAAAGAAACAAAAACTATACAAGTGAACACAGAAAGTAAATACGAGAATTTGATTCAAGAATTGTAAATAAAAAAATTCAACAAAACAAAATTAAACTGAGGAGTCACATAGGTCACAATGCAAATCCGTCAAAACAGTTAATCAAGTTATGAGAGGGGATTTTACCTATCATTAATGCTAATGTTAGTTCTAGACGGTTATAGGGTTGATTACTCTCTCTCAAGTTGATTACTCTCTCTCAAGTTATAACTATTAAACCTAAATTGTAAACCCTTAATCTAATTATGAAACTTGCAATCTCTCAATTCACAAATTACCCACAATTTTAATTAGTTCTAATGCTCTCTAATAAACAATCAAGTCTCACACGAGATCTCTCTTAATGAAATTACCGACTAAATTGAATAAGTGGTTGGTAGGTATGAAATGGATCATATTTTAGGGTATAGTTTGCTATGTGTTTAGTCATTTACTCGATCGTTTAGTATGTGTTTAGGGTAGAATTGTGTTATTTTGTGATTTATTTGTATTTTAAGTGTTTTATAGGTTAGAACAATCCTTTAAGCTTAAATATGATGTTTTTGAGGTACCTTGATGTGTTTGGTAGTGTTTTAAGGTGAAGATCGAAGAACAAAGGAGTTTTGGAGCCAACGATCGTGACAGAATGGCCTGATATAGGCCATAGTTGTGGCTTCCATTAGGTAGATGCGTAGCCACTTCCAAACTTCGTGATTCAAGGGATTGTTTGGACCTTTCAGACTCTGGAAAAACACTAGTTCAACCCTAAACATAAAAAAACATAAATAGAACAACAAGAATAGAACGGAGCATCTTCACATTTATCCGCTCTTGGAAACCCTAAAGGGAGAGAAAAAGAAGAGAGAGAGAGAAGAAAAAGAGGAAGAAGGAGGAATAAGAAATGGATCTTGATGTCAATATTCCCCGGATTAAGTGGTATCTCGATACTGCTGCCTTCTCATTTTGTCCAACCTAAGTTCCATTTTCTCTTCATTTCCTTTTTCATCTAAATGTATAAAGTTGAGATGGATTGTATGGAAAAGGATTTCAGGTTGTTGATAATGTTCTGAACTCTCCTTCAGGGTTTTACTATGAGTTAATGTTGATTTAGTTATTTCTGTGTTTATTGTTTTAGGTGTTGTGATTGATTATTGAAATTGCGTATTTCGATAACATATCAAGAGGGTGAGCTAGATAAAAATGATTAGATCGGATTAATGAGAGTTAAGCGATCTAATTGACCACTTAGTCAATCTAGTTAGTAATTTCATAGAGAGAGATCCCGTGCTAGACCTGATTGTTTATTAGAGAGCTTTAGAACTAAATAGAATTTTGGTTAATTTATGAATTGAGAGATTGCCAGTTCCATAATTTGATTGCGGTTTACAATTTAGGGTTTAATAGTTATACGTCGAGAGAGTAATCATCCTTAGAACCGTCTATAACTAACACCTCATACATTAATGATAGGTAAAATCCCCTATACCATAACTTGATTAACTTTCTTGATGGATTTCCATTATGACCTGTTTGACTGCTCAGTTTAATTTTGTGTTGATGGAATTTTTTCTTTACAATTCTTGAATCAAATTCTCATATTTGCTTTCCGTGTTCACTTATGTAGTTTTATTTCTTTTTATTCTTTTCTTAGACAACTTAGGATTAGGCTAGTACCCTCGTCGTGGGATCGACACCTCTTATATTGCAATCAGGACCTATACGCTTGTGGTATTTGAGGGCTTATAAATTTTGAAACTCGGATGACATGATCTAGTTTTTGGCACCATTGCTAGGGAGACGTAGATTAGTTTAGTTCTTGTATTCTAAGGCTTTTTAACCTTCTTTTGTGAAAAAACTGGGCATAAAGTGCTGGACCCTGCTTCCGAAGTCCAGCATTCGAAATCAGACTCAGAAGCAATACTTGCGCTCAACTATAATATACCTATTTCGGGACATTGCTAGACTTCCCTAGAGAACTCAGGTTAATGTATTGACGGTTTGAAAGAGGGTTTTAAGGTCTATAACTTTCATGAAGACCTCAAAGACAGATACTACCTTTTGAAGGGCCAAAAGTGGAACAGAAGATAGGTATAGAAAAAGAGAAAAGACAGAAGGAGCAAAAGACAGAAGATAGCAAAACACAGAAGAAATGAAAGACAAACGAAGCAAAAGTCAGAAGATAGCAAAACACAGAAGGAACGAAAGACAGACGAAGCAAAAGTCAAAAGATAGCAAAACACAGAAGGAACGAAAGGCAGACGAAGCAAAAGACAAAAAATAGCAAAACATAGAAGGAACGAAAGACAGATGAAGCAAAAGACAGAAGATAGCAAAACACAGAAGGAACGAAAGGCAGATGAAGCAAAGATAGCAAAACACAGAAGAAACGAAAGGAAGACGAAGCAAAAGACAAAAAGATAACAAAACACATAAGGAATAAAAAACAAAAGAAGCAAAAAGCAGAAGATAGCAAAACACAGAAGAAACGAAAGACAGAAGAAGCAAAAGGCAGAAGATAGGAAAACATAGAAGAAACGAGAGTCAGAAGGAGTAAAATAAAGAAGAAGACACGTCATTAAAATACAGAAGAAGACGTGTCAGCAAAAGACAAAAGAAACAAAACACAGAAGAAGGCACGTCAGTAAAACACAGAAGAAGACGCGTCAACAAAACACAGAAGAAGCAAAAGACAGAAGAAGGAAAACACAGAAGAAGACACGTCAGCAAAACACAGAAGAAGACACGTCAGTAAAACACAGAAAAAGACGCATAAGCAAAACCCAAAAGAAGACGTGTCAGCAAAATACAAAAGATGCAAAAGACAGAAGAAACAAAACACAAAAGAAGACACGTCAGCAAAACATAGAAAAAGACTCGTCAGCAAAACACAGAAGAAGACGCGTTAGCAAAATATAGAAGAAACTACGTTAGCAAAACACAAAAGAAGACGCGTCAGCAAAACACAGAAGAAGCAAAAGACAAAAGAAGCAAAACACAGAAGAAGTGAAAGGCAGAAGAAACAAAAGATAGAAGAAGCGAAAGACAGAAGAAACAAAAGACAAAAGAAGTGAAAGGAAGAAGAAACAAAAGATAGAAGAAGCGAAAGGCAGAAGAAACAAAAGATAGAAGAAGAAAAAGGCAGAAGAAGCAAAACATAGAAAAAGAAAATGGTAAAAGAAGCAAAACACAGAATAAACAAAACATAGAAGGAGATGACATCATCATAGAAGAAACACAGAAGAAGATGACGTCATCACAGAAGAAGCAAAAGGCAGAGAAACAAAACACAGACGAAGCAAAACACAGAAGAAGATGACGTCATCATAGAAGAAACATAGAAGAAGATGGCGTCATCAGAGAAGAAGCAAAAGGCAGAAGATACTTCTTTCTTTACAAGGAACATAACTTCCATCCTAGAAAAGACTTGGATTTTAAAATGAATAACTATAGAAGAAGCATGCACATACACCTGTGGAACTTGTCAGTTCTAATTTTTTTACCAAAACATCCAAAATCTCGTACATAACTTTAATTACATATTGACATTTAAAACAAAAGCTTAACACAAATACAACGTATGTAAGATGCTCAATGTTTTAACATGCTTATGAGGCTATCCAAAAGTGATTAAACTAACTTAGTTACAAAAGTTTCTAATAACTTGGAGCTTCCAATGCCTCGCAAGAATTGCTAACCTTCTTGTTCTGCACCTGAGGAGGGAATAGTGGGTGAGCTACACGGCTCAGTGGCTAACATATTTATAATCATTAGTAATTAACCAAAGTCAAGCATATGTACATGAATATATATATATATATATAGCAATTTAAGCATTCAATAATTTAGCTCGAGAAATTTATAACATATCACACTCGAAATAATTCATACTTAACAATTTAATCATGAAATGCACACATAAATGGCTCGAGAGTTTCGTGGAACGAAACAAAGAAATTGAAGTTTGCTCTGTGAATAAAATGAGTCTGAATTCTCAGGATCTCGTGGCCTCAAGCGGGCAACCGGGAGAAAGCTATGGGTCAACGTGCACGTGACTAACGAAACGGGTTCCTATCTTGCCCAAACAAAAGCGCATAATCATGCTCACAATCATTTTATCAACTGCTCAAACTTTCATGCTTTTCTTCTTTTTATCTAACTCAAATGTTACAACCTTTTCCAAGGAATAACATAATCACTATACATTTCCAAACATTTACAATGATTTCAGTTTCTCACAAATCAGTTTCAAGCAAGGAATAATATACACATACATAGGCAAGAGTTTTCCAAATTACATGTTAACTATAAATACATTACCCACTTAATTAACTCGCGAATAGTAAGTCAAGCTTGCCTTTCCCTTTTCTCTTGGTTAGGATTTCCTTGGTTTCCTACAATAACCAAGGTTCCATTCAAAACAACATTCCATTCTCTAGGTTAGAAAACCCAAGACCTAGTTTAGGAACCTTAAAATCAATTAGGTTCTCCTACTCCATCTTCTTCCCACACTAACTTTTCCATTCTCTACACTAACTCTTTTCCTTCATTAAAACAAGAAGGAAAGATAGTTAACCTACCTTAACAAGTTTGATTTCTCTCTTTTAATTTCATTTTCTCTCTCTTCTCCCTCTTTAATTCACGATTTTCTCCTCTTCCCAAGTATAACAACACATTCTTATCTCATTTCTACCTTTAATGAGCCCAAAAAGTCCATCTTACCCTTTCTTATAAGCTTATGTTCTTCTATGCTAAAGTGATCTTCCAAAAATGTTCTTGAACATCCTTATTATATTAACACTTTAATTCCACTTACCCATTCCACAAATCCCACTAACCTTGACATAATTATCGCTCCAAATTTTAAATCTATCAAAACTCTAAAATTATTTAAAATCATGCTTACTTTTAAGGAAAAATTTTCCAAGATCCAACATAAAGTATACGAAACATCAACTTAGATATCACCAGACAACAATGGGAAATCTCAAGAGTTGAACTTTAAAAAGAGATGGAAAGAACGATGGTGGAGGAAATACATCAGAGAGAGTGATGGACCCTTATAGACGTCATGAGGCCACAGCTCAATGCCCATCGTAAAGGGATTACAAGACCATTGGTGTAAGCAAATACGTTCGAGATCAAACCATCATTGCTAAATAGATTGCGAACCAAAGTGCAATTCTATAGGTTAGTCAATAAGGATCCCAATGCTTATTTAACTAATTTCTTAGAAATTTGTGCCACCTTTCAATATATTGGGTTGTCAGAGGTCACTATTAGGATGAGGCTCTTTCCTTTTACACTTAGGGATTGAGCCAAGGCTTGGTTAAATTCTCTTCACCCATCTAACATCATAACTTAGGAGTAGTTGGTGTGAGATGACATTTTCTAGATAAGTATTTCCCTTTAAATAAGACAACAAGATTAATAAAGGAAATTATCAATTTTCAACAAAATGATGGGGAGTCTTTATATGAAGCGTGGGAGAGGAATAAGGAGTTGAAAAGGAGTTGTCCTCATCATAAACTACCCAATGAGTTTCTATTACAAACCTTCTAAAATGGAGTTAATCCACCCATAAGGAGCACCATTGGCACAACTACTAGAGGATCATTCTTGAGGAAAACAGTTAAACCAGCACAAGATCTGTTCGAAGACATAACATACACTAGTTGTCTTTGGACATTAGAATGAAGTAGACAACAATCAACCTTTTTCGACCCAGGAGGAATGATTGTTGTTGCAAATTCAATGACAGCATTATAGGCTGAGATCAACAACCTAACTAAGCAATTGAATAGCCTAAAAGCCACCTTTTCCACTCCAGTCATAGTAATATAGCATGAATATGAGTCATGTGGACAAGAGAGCTATATTGCAGCTGATTAATTCTCAAGGAAAACAACAATGTGGAGTAATTCAACTTTAACGGAACACAAGTTGATCAAGGAGATAGCAATCCTTATTCCAGCACATACCAATTGGGCTGGCATAACCACCCACATTTTCATTGGTCTAACAATACTAAGATTCAGTTTAGAAATTAAGGGTCACATGGATATCAACATGATAAATAAAATGACTATGATTCCAAACTCGATAAGATAATGGACAAGCTTATAAGTATAGATGAGGCCTAAAAGAGGATAGAAGAGCAAATTAACCAAGTAACAAGGACTCATACCTCTTTTATTCTCAACCTAGAGGTTCAAGTGGAACATTTTGACAATATGTTATCTACAAAATGTGTAGGAAGTCTTTCGAGCAACACAAAGTTAAGGCCATCACACTTAGGAGTGAGAAAGAGTCAGGAGAACTAACATATAGACTATCTAAAACTCACTCTATAGAAGACCAAGAGAAGTAGAAAAAGGATGAAGAAAAGAATGATGGCCCTCCCTATGTTCCCCCTTTGCCTTACCCCCCGAGAATATCATTCATAAGAGTTGATGATTCTTCATCTTCAAAGGAGCATGAGGATGAAGAATAGATGACAACGAACATTGAGTTTGAAGAAGCTATGAAAGTCTCTATTCGTGAAGCAAAAGAAGAAGAAGAAAAGGGAGTGACTAAGGAAGAATAAGAGTAGCTCACCCATTTTCCAAACAAATTGCTAGACTTAATAAAAGATTTAGGGAGTTTCATTATTCCCTATTTTATTGACAGTTTGTTAGTAAAAAGGACATTACTGAGCTTTATTGGTTTTCATAACTTTATGAATATTGTCCTTTTGATCGTTTTGCAATTTGTAGCTTACTCATAGGCTACAAAATTGATGTTGAACGAAAAAGGTGGAAGTAGGCTGCTCATAATTGATCCTGGCTGAGTTTCCAATGATACAAGGTCAAGCTAATGACCATAAATTAGCATGTTTAGGTAGATTTAATTATTATGCAATTAAAATTGTTTCATTTCCATAAATAAATATCAATGATTCGGAATGCATTGCCCTACTAATTCTCTTACTCTCTCTGAATCAATTGTAAGATAGGAAAGCCAACTCAGCATCAAGTGCATTTGGTCTCTGCCTTTAACACATCACCACCTCGATCACCATGACGATTTCTTGTTTTAACCCTTTTCTTTGTTAGTATTTTGTTCTTTTGCCTTCCATTTATTGTTTCATTCCCCCTTTTGTTTTGGTATGTATCCTTCTCACATTGAGGATAATGTGTTGTTCAAGTGTGGGGAGGGTTGTGTTTTTTTACCTTGAGTCTGAATTTTGCATATTGTATGATAATCTTCTAGGTCGCATGTTGTGAATGATAGTCTGTTAGGTCGCATGTTGTTAATCGTGTGAATGTGTCAATGGCTTAGATGGATTGAAATTGATTTAATTTTAGACATAGTCTATGTGAAGAATCATTAGCTTATAAAATTGGTGAATTAGGTTCTTTGGCTAAATATGCAAGTTAATTCGAATTTAGTTTGAGTTTGTCACCCTCTAAATTTTCACATTCATTCATAATTTGAGATCTTTCAAGGTAGCTTAAACAAGGTAGGCAATAATAAAAATTTTTATTTGGGTTTTTTAATTTTAAATAAATTACTATTCCGCTGGCCTTCGAGTTATGAATAGAACTAGTAGCCAATTAAGAACATGATATAGTTGAGTAACCATATTGACACACATAATAAATATGTACCTTCGCGTCAAAAGACTATATTTACTAACCAAGTAACTTAATAAAAACATGACTTAGTTGAGTAACTGCATCGACAGTTATCACCAATGTTTGCCTCCTCGTAAAAAGATTAAGTCCATGTTCATAAAAAAGTAAGTAAAAAAATATATGTTTTCTAATAAAAATCTACTAAACTTGTAATAGCTTGACTTTTCATGAAAACATATTTAGGAGTAGTTACAGAGTTTGAATGACCGAAGAATTATTAATGTGCATGTGCAATTGAAAAGGGGTAAATAATTTATCACTTGGATCTGGATTAATATGTATATTAATTCAAAGCACCTAAATGTAGATTTTTGTTGTTAATTATTTGAAATGACTTGAATGATTGTGTTTTAAGTTAACTTTATTTCCTAAAGTTAAAACCATTGTCTTATTATTGCATTGTGTGTTATATGATTTTGTGTGTTTTTTTTGCTTGGTTAAAGACAAACAAACCTTTAAGTGTGGGGATGTTTATAGGTGTGAAATGCATCATATTTTAGGGTATAGTTTGATTTATGTTTAGTCATTTATTCGATTGTTTAGTATGTGTTTAGGGTAGAATTTTGTTAGTTTGTGATTTATTTATGTTTTAAGTGTTTTATGGGTTATAACAATCTTTTAAGTTTAAATATGGTGTTTTTGAGGTACCTTGATGTGTTTGGTAGTGTTTTAGGGTAAAGATCAAAGAACGAAGGAGTTTAGGAGCCCACAATCGTGCCAGAAAGGCCTAACATAGGCACAACTGTGGCCTGTGTTGGTAGATGTGCAGTCACTTCCAAACTTCACGTTTCGAGGGAGATTTTGGACTTTTTAGACCCCAGAAAAATCCTAGTTCAATCCTAAACACAAAAGAACATAAATAGAACAACAAGAATTTAAAGGAGCAGCTTTACATTAAGCCACACTTGGAAACCCTAAAAGGAGAGAAAAAGAAGAGAGAAAGAGAAGAAGAGGAAGAAGGAGGAAGAAGTGGATCCTGACATCGCTACTACCTTGATTAGGTGGTATCCTGATGCCACTGCCATCCTGATTTTTCCAACCTAAGTTCTATTTTCTCTTTATTTCTCTTTTTATTTAAATGTATAAAGTTGAGATGGATTGTATGGAAAAGGAATTCGGGTTGTTGATAATGTTATGAAATCTCCTTCGAAATTTTACTTTGATTTAATGTTGTTTTAGTTATATTTGAATTTATTATTTTGGGTGTTGTGATTAATTAATGTAATTACATGTTTACCTAACAAACTGAGAGGGTGACCCAGATAAAAATGATTACATCGGATTAGTGAGAGTTAGGCGATCTAATTGACCACTTAATCAATCTAATCGATAATTTCATGGAGAGAGATCCCATGCAAGACCCGATTGTTTATTAGAGAGCTTTAGAACTAATTAAAATTGTAGGCAATTTATGAATTGAGAGATTGCAAGTTTCATAACTCGATTAGGGTTTATAATTTAGGGTTCAATGGTTATAAGTTGAGAGAGAGTAATCAACCTTGCGACCATCTTGAACTGACGCCCTGTAAACACATAAATCGCTAGAATAAAAATAATGAAAACTTTGCTAGCATTTTTTTTCATGGAAGCAAGTAGCTTAAGCAACAAGGTAGACAATAATAAAAAATGTTTACAACCGTCTAGAATCAACACCCTATAAACACATAAATGGCTAGAATAACTTTAGTGATATCTTTGCTAGCATGTTTTCATGGAAACAAGTAGCTTAAGCAACAACGTAGGCAATAATAAATTTTTTGTTTGTTTGTTAATTTTAAATAAATTATTATTTCACTGGCTTTTGGATTATAAAAAGAGCTAGTAGCCAGTTGACAACATGATGTAGCTGAGTACCAGATCAACACACTTCACCAATTGTGTGCCTTCACGTCAAAAGGCTTTAATGATGTTCCAACCAAGAAGCTTAATAAAAAACATGACTTAATTGAGTAATCGGATCAACATTCATCACCATTGTTCGTCTCTGCATAAAAAGACTAAGTCTATGTTCACAAAAAAAGTAAATAAAAAATATATGTTTTCAAATAAAAACCTACCAAACTTGTAATAACTTGACTTTTCATGAAAACATACTTAGTAGTAGTTATAGAGTTTGAATGATCAAAGAATTATTAATGTGTGTGTGCAATTGAAAAGGGGTAAATAATTTAACACTTGGATCTGAATTAATATGTATTTTTAGTTCAAATCACCTAGGTGCGGAATTTGCTTGTTAATAATTTGAAATGACTTGAATGATTATGTTTTAAGTTAAATTTATTTCATAAAGTTGAAGCCGTTATCTCATTACTGCAATGTGTGTTGTGTGATTTTGTTTGTTTGTTGTTTTGTTTGCTTGAAGGTAAGCAATTGTTTAAGTGTGGGGATGTTGATAGGTGTGAAATACATCGTATTTTGGGGTATAGTTTTATATGTTTTTAGTCATTTATTTGATTGTTTAGTATGTGTTTAAGGTAGAATTTTGTTAGTTTGAGATTTATTTAAGTGTTTTATGGGTTATAACAATCATTTGAGCTTAAATATTGTATTTTTGAGGTACCTTGATGTGTTTGGTAGTGTTTTAGGATGAAGATCAAAGAATGATGGAGTTTCGGAGCCCCAATCTTGACAGAAAGGCTTGACATAGGCCAAGATCGTGGCCTGCATTGGGTAGATGCACATGCACTTCCAAACTTCAAATTTTGAGGGATTTTTTGGACTTTTTAGACCCTGGAAAAATCCTAGTTCAACCCTAAACACAAAAGAACATCAATAGAATAGCAAGAACAAAAAGGAGTAGCTTTACATTTATCCACTCTTAGAAACCCTAAAGGGAGAGAAAAAGAAGAGAGAGAGGGAAGAAGAAGAGAAAGAAAGAGGAAAAAGAAGTGGATCTCGACACCGCTGCTCCCCGAATTAGGTGGTTTCCGAACGCTGCTATCATCCTGATTTGTCCAACCTAAGTTTCACTTGCTTTTTCATTTAAATATATAAAGTTGAGATGGGTTGTATAGAAAAGGATTTCAGGTTATTGATAATGTTATGAACTCTCCTTCCAGATTTTACTTTGAGTTAATGTTGATTTAGTTATTTTGTGTTTATCATTTTGGGTGATGTGATTGATTAATGTAGTTACTTATTTTGGTAACAAACTGAGAGGGTGAGCTAGATAAAATGATTAGACTGAGAGTTAGGCTATCTAATTAACCACTTAATAAAAATAGTCAGTGATTTCATGGAGAAAGATCCTGTGCAAGACCCGATTGTTTATTAGAGAGCGTTAGAACAAATTAGAATTGTGGGTAATTTATAGATTGAGAGATTGTAAGTTCTATAATTTGATTAGCGTTTACAATTTAGTTAATGGTTATAAGTTGAGAGAGAGTAATCTACCCTACGACTAGAGGTGTTCATGGTAGGGTAACCTGACCCGTTCGTAAATAACCTGAACCTAAAGAACCTATAGGATCGGTTAACCTATTTTTAGGTTCGGTTCTCCGGATAACCAGAACCTATTCATATCAATATATATGACAAAAAATTATAAAAATAATTGGCGAAAACAAATACAAATTATTCATAAAAGTATGCATATAAAATTCATCAAAGATTAATCCAATATGTTAAACCCAAGC
>JANVCQ010000004.1:8174683-8185481 GCA_025531925.1 Erythroxylum plowmanianum
ATAATAAATCCAATCATAATTCAAGTATACCAACTTCTAACCCATACACCCTCATTTATACTCAATACATTAAGATATTGTCAATTGTTATGAAAAAACAAATCATTTTAATCAATTTCATGCATTTCTATAAAAGACATAACCCTTTTTAAATTTTTATCTCACAAACTATGATTAATTTCAATATATTGTTTTTATAAAATATCTAAATAATATTTGGGAAATTTTAAAATTATTTTCAACCATTTCTGGGCTAGTTGGAAAATCACCACCGTCAACAAAAAATGGGGCACACACGTCGATGTTGGAGGGGCGGTGACCTTCACCAACCATACAGAAATGATGAGCTCACCTCCAGGAATCCAATGGCACTGGTCTCATATCAAAACTCCTTTCAGTTTGTGAGAATTGAATGTTTAACGCTCAAAGATGACCCATTTTTGTTCACCAGTAAAATGGGCCAATTGATGTTGGGTTTCCCCCTTTTCCTACATTTTTAGGGCCATTAGACATGATGGTAGTGATAGTTTCACCAAAAAATGGCTAAAAATAGGAGATTAGTGACTTACCTAAATGAACCGAAAATTACAGTCATTATTCCTCCAAAGTCGAGTCAATTTTGGAAGAAACAAGTTTAAGGATTTTTTAGAACATCTCGAGAGCTTTCTGTAGAACCCTATATTGTCAGAAATGGTGACCGGATGGTGAAGTTATAAGTGTCTAAAGTTGAGAGTGAATAGTAACCTATAGGGAAAAAAGATTAAGAGGAAAATGAACTTAAGCTTAACTTATAGTTTTATAGGCTTTTCTCCTTATTGGTGCATTATGTGTAATTTAACAAAAAATTGGATCATTAAATTCTCTCCCCCTTATAAAAAAATTTCATCCTCAAATTTTAAATCTCACCTCATTATTGAAATAGATGTGGGTGTTGACTCTACATATCCAGCTCTATCTCCTACATACAGTCATCCATTGTATGATTACTCCATAACACTTTCACCACTGGTATCTCTCTTGTCTTAGTTGTCGAGTCTAATAATCTACTATGGCAATAGGTTGTTCTTTACCATCAATATTCATATTACATGGCCGAAGGATATGAGTAGGATCCAAAATATACTTTCTCAACATCAACACATGAAATACAGGATGAACTCTAGACAAGTTAGGCCGTAACACCAACCTATATGCCACTTCACCGACTCTATATTTTATCTCAAATGGAATGATATACCTTGGAGCCAGTTTACCTTTCTTACCAAACCTTATCACCCTTTCATTGGTGATATTTTCAAAAATATCATGTCACCTACTGAGAATCTCACATCTTTCATCTTTAGATTTGCATACTCTTTTATCTACTAAAAGTTGTCTTCAATCTTTACTAAATAATAAAGATTCTTTTGGAAGTGATTTGTATTAACTCAAGTCTTGTCAATTGCCATTCACTAATTTCCTAACATAGAGGTATTTCAATAGTAGCATGGTAACTATTATTATAAGTAAATTCAGTCAATGGAAAATGCAAATCCCAATGACCACCAAAATCAATAATGCACATCCTAAGTGTATCCTCTAAATTCTGAATAGTTCTCTCAGATTGGCCATTTGTCTGAGGATGAAAAATAGTGCTAATATCTAATCTTGTACCCAAAGATTTTTGTAACTCTCACTAGAAAACTGATGTAAATTTTGAATCCTAATCAAAGACTATAGATTATGGTACCCTATATAAACACACAATTTTATTGACATATAGTCTTACAAACTTGTTAGTAGAATAAGTCTTCTTGATAGGTAAGAAGTGTGTAGACATTTTTAACCTATCCACAATCACCCATATAACATTATATCCAACATTAGTAAGGGGCAATCCAGTAATAAAATCTATAGTAATTATATCCTATTTCCACTCAAGAATGGGGAGTTGTAATAATCCATAAGGTCTTTGCTGCTCAAGCTTTACTTGCTGGCATGCTACACTTTTAGACACAAATTCCACAATATTATTTTTCATTCCACTCCACCAGTACGTGCCTTTGAGATCATGATACATCTTGGTGGAGCCTGGATGAACACTATAAGCTGCAAAGTGTACCTCCTTTATGATTTCCTTTCTTAGGTCATCAACATCTAGTGCATATACCCTAGTACCCATCCTCAGAATACCATCACCATCCACAATAAAATCCTTAGCTTGATTCTCTTGAATCTCTTAAACTATCTTACATAACTGAGGGTCTTTGGATTGAGCAACCTTGACTCTCTCCAAAAACATTGATCTAACCTTGAATTGTGCTTGCGAACATCCTGATCTTGATATCTGCTATAGTAATCCTTGGCCAACTAACTCGTGCAACTTTTTAATTGAGGTTTTGCTTACATATTTGATGTGAGAGAGACTACGGAATGATTTTCTGCTTAAGGCATTAGCTATTACATTAGCTTTACTTGGGTGATATAAAATAGAACACTTATAATCTTTCAATAGCTCCATCCATCTTCATTGTCTCAGATTTAGATCCCTTTGTTGAAAATTATATTTTAAACTTTTATGATCAATATAGATCTCATCAATCGCATTATACAGATAATGTCTCCAAATCTTAAGTGTAAATACCACAGTTGCCATTTCCAAGTCATGGGTGAGATAGTTTTGTTCAAGCTTCTTTATTTTTTTAGGAGGGATAAGTCACTACTCATCTGTGTTGTATAAGCACACAACCCAAACCAACCCTTGAAGCATCACAATACATTGTAAATCCATCAAACCCTGAAGGTAAGGTCAAAACTGGAGCTAATGCTAACCTGTTCGTAAGTTGCTAGAAACTATCCTCACATGCCTCAAGCCAAACAAATTTCGAATTCTTATGAGTTGACTTAGTCAAAGGTGCAGGTACTCGAGAGAAATCTTAGACAAATCTTTGATAATAGCCTGCTAAGCTTAAGAAACTTCAAACCTCAATAACAGCAGTATGTCTTCGCCCTCTACGATAGCTTTATTCTTTTTGGTGTCAACTTGGATGCCATCTTTAGATGCCACATGTCCCAAGAAGACTGCATAATCCAACCAAAATTCACACCTAGAAAATTTAGCATAGAACTAATCTCCCTCAATGTTGCAAAACCATTCTAATCTCACTATTAGAATATATGGAAATATCATCAATGAATATGATGACTATCCTATCTAGAAAAGATCTAAATACCCTATTCATCAAATCCATAACGGTTGCATGTGCATTAGTCAACCCAAAGGATATAACCAAAAATTCATAATGACTGTACCTAGAATGAAAAGTAGTTTTTGGATGACCCTTAATTGATGACATTTGGCCCCTTAAAGTTAGTCAAACAACTCGTCGATTCTTTGAAGTGGATACCTATTCTTTATCGTCACTTTATTTAATTCCCTATAATTAATACAAAGTTGGAAGTTACCATCCTTCTTCTTTACTTATAATACTGGTGCACCTGATAGAGAAGTACTAGGTCTGATAAATCCCCTATCTAACAATTATTATAATTGCTCCTTATGCTCCTTTATCGTGTAATCGAGATAAGAGTTGTACCTGACACTACATCAATGTAGAATTCAATCTCCCTATCTAATGGAAAACCTGGCAACTCTTCAAGAAACACGTTAGGAATTTCACATACAATTGTGATATCATCAACTGAAACTTTCTCTATTAAAGTATCCCTCACTAAGGCCAAATACCCTTGACAACTTCGTCAAAGCATCTTTTTAGCAGTAATGGCAGATGTAAAGTTTTGAGGAACTTTTCTTTTATCACCTATAAACTAGAATTCAACATTATTAGCAATCCTAAAAATCACCAACTTCTCCCAATAATCTAAGGTAGCAAAATGTTGTGACAGCCAATCTATACCCAAAATTACACCAAAATCCACCACATCCAATAATACTAAATTAGCCACTCATTCTCTACCCTCAATTGACACCAAACAAGAAGGGAAAATAATATTTGTATTCAGGGATTCACCTAAAGGGGTGGCTACTGATAAAGGAGTGACTAATTTGGTTGCTTGCCAACCAATCCTTGACACAAATACAAGGGATATAAACAAATGAGTAGCACCTGGGTCAAATAAAACTCTAGCATCAACATAACAAACTGATACAGTACCTGCTACAACTGCATTAGAGGTCTGAGCATCTTAAGGGGTGAGGGTGAACACCCAAGCCTGTCCTCCTTCTGACTATTGAGAGGTTGAAACCTATCCAAAATTTCTATTACCAAACCTACCCCTAGTATAGAATCTACCCCCAAACTTACTTCTTGATCGATGACCTTGCTGTCCCATAATTTGAGATTCAGTTTGGTACTGTGCTTGATGTTGAGGTTAAACCTGATGTACTAGTTATACCATGCTAGCAGAGGAGCCTTGAGAAAATTGTTTTTGAAATCCAAATTAGGGCATTCTTTAGCAAAATGCCTAATCTGACCACATCAAAAGCAAGCACCTGAAGGAATATGATAAGGTCACTAATGGAATCTTACATAATTCTGACAAGCAGTACTTCCAAAGTGAGAACTACTTCCAGAGCTTTGCTCACTGCAACTACTACTACTACCTGCTCTAGGTCCAAATCTAGTTGATCTTATTGGATCCCTACAACCATGTTTATTGTTCTTATTCCCAATTAGACCATGACCTCGTCGAGACTGTCTATATTACTCCTTACTTACGCCCATTTGTAGCATCAGCAATGGAGACTTGTAACTTTTAAACCCAAAACCACTAGTCTGGTAAGGATTAAGAATGGTGCCCTGCATGATGTGTCACCTCTCCATCTCTCCAACCTCATCTGTGGCACCTTCCAAAGTCTAACCCTCTGAACGAAGTCCTACATATGTGAGGCCTAAATCGGTAATGTAAAGTCACACTATCCATATTCGATCAATCATATCCTCTACATATCTTATCAGTCGACAAAACCCTATAGTACACCCCTCAACCAACCTATCACCTCTCCTAAAGTGTAATAACACTTATAAGCATCTCTCTGTGGTTGTGTACAAAATCTTCTCATTAATCTTTCTTTAAACTCCTCCCAAGACAAGGTACTCATAACTGGTTAAAAAGTCTAGATAAACCAATCCAATACATCCACCTGAATTGATACCATTGAGAAAGTCCATAACGTCCTCTATACTATAAAAAGTAATCATACTAATCCTAGTATAATGCAAGACAACTTCTATGTCTGTCATACCTTGGCCTCTATTTTGAGCTATCTGGTGCATTAAAGACAAGGTCTAATTCAGAGCAGTTATAACATTTTGTAACCCTGCAATAGTCATTGCTAGAGTAGCGGCATCTATACCCTACACTGTTGGCTTATCCTAAGCATGAAAATCTAACTATCGCGAAGTGGCTCTAGGCCAACCACTATGCCTTACTTGCTTGGGTGGCAATGGAGCCATAATCTCTTCAAGAATCAATTCTTTATCTACTACTCCTTCAAACTCATGAGTCTGTGCTAAAGTTCTTTTTTCTTATTATCAAAGAATAAGAAAGTCTTTACATACAATAAAAGGCGTAACAGTACCACGAAAGGATGGAAGTAAAGATAATGATTTTAAACAAAAATGATCCTAATGCTGCAGTAGTTTAAAAAGAAATTTGAATCAATTTTGATCAACCTAGTAACTCAAATTTAAACTTGACCTCTAGTACCCCGTGATTGGTGCCAAAGGAGTAGTAAACTCAAGATTTACTAGAGCCTTAGTAAGCCTAAAATATCGTCAAATCCTTATATCTATAATAAAGATAAAATTTAAAAATGATCAAACTCATAATTGTAATAATCAAACAGTTTTAACAATATACAATCCTCAATTTGCTATAATATTAAGATAGTTAATACAAGGTAAAATCTAACACATACAAGACTATTGCAGCTTTAGAATCAAAGGTCACTAACAAAGATACATGAAATCACTGGAGAGGAAGAAGGTCGCCGAAGTACCTAGTTAAAAGAGATCTAAAAAGAAGATGCTAAAAAATAGTTGAGGGGAGTCAGACCTCACTGAGTGAATTAATACTATAGTTATGTTATGCATTCCTAAGGATTTCAAATGATACATATATATTTATAATGTATTATATCCATAAATGCAATCTCATAATATAATGATTTTGTTTATAAACATGCCTGCATTTTGCTTATCAATATCATATCACTTAATCATCACAATCATAAATGACAAATAATAGTGAAGGAATGACAACTGACCCTATGCCATACCTCTTACCCACAAATTATAGCCATAGGGGCTCAATTGCTCCACACAGGTTACTTAGTCTAATATAGTGGACTGTCGTCCAGAGCCACACTCAACTGAACCGCCATATCTTCACTACAACATTCTTATCATATGAGAGCAAGCTCGATCGAATTGCCACAATCATGCGACCTCTCATGTACCATATATTGATCAATGTCTAAGAGCAAGCTCGATCAAACCTCCCCAATTGTGGCATATCTCAATCAATATACCCAATAATAACCCAAATCTATACCCGACTAATGACTCACTGTGCATACAACCTAGTGACACCCACCCAATAACTTATACTACAACAATCCTTCACATCATCATGTATCAAAATGAACACAACATTTCACAACAAAATATGTATACATATGTCAATCCATATGTATGAATGTCATGCATGCATATGATAATGATGGTGATTTTCATGATGAATATGAGAATGAATTCTAATGCTTGTTTATAACCATGAATTTTAACTTATAGGTATAATGCTCTCCTCCGTGTCTATCCTAGTTTCTCGAAGTGGAGGGCTCTGCTCCTGATTGATCTATAGAAAGAAAAGTAGGAATGACCATTAGGATTTAAAACTTAAACCCATTTTAGGCACCCCAAGAATAAGACCACGACTTAATATTAAAGAGCTCTATTTTTTATTTAAAAATGACGATGTTACATTTTACGAAGAGTCTACTAAAAATTCAGCGAAGTTTTCCCTGTAAAATAGAAATCCCCTTTTCCTAAAGAAAGGTCATTCCTATAATGAAAAGGCGCTTCAATAAGCACTAGTAATGATAGCTCAATTGGGCATTTAAACTACATGTTCGTAGTCAATTGAGTCTACATTTACATCGTAAAAATTCATAATAAATCCAATCATAATTCATGTATGCCAATTTCTAACCTATAGACCCTTGTTTGTACTTAATACATCAAGATATTCTCAAATCTAATTAAAAAAACAACTCAATTTAATCAATTTCATGCATTTCTATAAAAACATAACCCTTTTTAAATTTTTATCTCACAAACTATGAAGAATTTCAATGCATTACTTTTATGCAAATTGATTTACATAATATTTGAAAATTTTAAAATTATTTTCGACCATTTCTGGGCTAGTCAGAAAATTACCACTGTCACTAGAGTGTAGGGTACATGCGTAAGTGCCAGAGAGGCAGTGACCTTCACCACCTACCCACAAATGACGAGCTCACCTCTAGGAATCTAATGGCATGGTCTTGTGTTGAAACTCCTTCCGGTTTGTGAGAATCGAAGGTCTAATGCTCAAAGGTGACTCATTTATGTTTATTGGCAAAATGACCCGATTGGTGTCGAATTTTCCTCCTTTCCTATGTTTTCAGGGCTATTAGACACGATGCTAGTGTTAGTTTAAACAAAAATTGAATAAAAATAGGAGATCAGTGACTTACCAAAATGAATTGAACCTTCCAGTCGTGATTCATCCAAATTCGAAAGTCGTTTTTGAAGAAACAAGTTTAGGGGTTTTAGAGAATGCCCCAAGAGATTTTCGTAGAGCCCTAGATCATCGAAAATGGTGGCCAAACAGTGAAGGTATTGGTGTCAAAAGCTTGGGGTGAATAGTAATCTAAATAGATAAGAGTTTAAGAGAGAAATGAACTTAAGCGTTCTTAATCTCATTGTATACTTTTATAAGATTTTCTTCTTATTGGTCAATTATGTGTAATTTTACAAAAAATTGGATCATTACATATAATCATTATTTGGAGATGGAGATAAAGAAACCTCTCTTTGTTAGGATTGTTAGTGGTGATGGTGATAAAAGTGAGTGGCAGAACGGTCGGAGGTGGTGGGTGAAGCTGAAATAGGTTTTGGATAAAGAATGTGTTAGAAACATGAAAAGAATGTTAGAGAATGTAAAACAAAGATATGAAAAACATATACAAAATTTATTAGAAGTAACCATGAATAAAATGGAGTATTCACCAAGAGAGAGAAATTATAATAAAATTATGAAAATGGAATGAGATAAGTTAACAAAAATTTCTAATTCAGTTCCTTTTTCAAAAAAAAAACTTAGTTCAATTCCATTTTCTTCTTCCAAAGTGGGTTTATTACTTCTGTGACATATATATGTATGTAATTCAAGTGAAAGTTATTATGGTTTTTTATTATAAAATAAAACTAAAAATTTTACGTTATTTATAAAGCATATGTTTTACTGCTAAGATTAAAAAATTTGAGAGTAATTTTTTAAAGACTAAATTGTGGATTACTAAAAATTAAAATTGAAAATTTAAGTTTTTTAAGTAATAAAGTTTAAATAATTAAAAGAATATATAAGATAACAGGAATATTTTGCTACACATTCTTTTAAGATAGTAAAATCTATGACTAATATGTTTTAATTATGTATTAAATAAACTCTTGAGGCAAACTTTCAAGTAGTGTCAGAGTTTTTATGATCAAGTAAACATAAGTCGCATTGTATTAAGATATTCTAATAATATTTAGATTGAATTTTTCAAATTATTATTCAACTCAAATTACAAATTATGGATCATTCAACTGCTAAAGAAATAGTTACTCATATAATTATGATAAATAATAAGTTGTACACATTCTCCTTTCTAATAATTTAATTTATTACATAAATTACATAATTCTTCTTCTTGTAAACAAAAGCTCTTATCTTTTCACATATTCAATAACATGCATGTTTAATAAATTTTAACTATTTTCTCAAAATTTTGTCAACTTTTCTCATCTATACTCCTCCAAGTAGTAATATTAAGCATGCATGTTATTGAATTATAAAAAATAAAAAGTTTAAATTAATATTAATTTAGTCTCTTTATCAAAATTATAAGAGACTAAATTAATATTAATTATTTTAAATATATATATTTAATCAAAAATATAAATCTATAAGTAATCATTTAATAATAAATACGCTATAAAGAAAAAAGTATTATAGCAATAATTTAAACTTTTTACTTTTCTACATGAAAGTGTGTAATCTTTAGATGTAGTGATGCAAATATAATTTATAGATGTAAGAAAAGAAATGTGAGAATTATATTATAATTATTAATTAAAATATACAATCTCGAAAAATGTTAAAAATTTTAAAAATATTGTATTGTAATTAAAAATACCTATTTTAAAAAGTCCAATATATAACTTATAGCAAATAAATATAGAAAATAATTATAAGAGCTACTAAATTACGAAAGATAGGATTAGAAGTGAATATGTGAAGATACTATTAAGTGAAAATATTGATATAAACAAAACCAGTTTTAGTTAACACCTCCCAATATATTGTATGTTGTTTTCTAATCAATTTTAATCTGACGTATAAAAAGAGAACTTTGGTGATAACATAAGTGATGTGAGCAAGGTTGCACATGATGAATATATCAATAGACACCGAGATCAACACAGCGCTAATTGAGACTTGATGTTGCTTCCTAGCCCCGCAAGTCGGTTTGGGCTTAAAAGATTCAATGCCACGTTAAATTCATTCGCGGCTCGCGTGGTTGATGATGGACTCTGGAAGAATCAAGATTCTCGCTTGCATCTTTAATTGGTCAGTTTGAGCCAAGTTCTGCCCCCAAACAACCCTTGACAAGTGCGTACATTAGGTGTGTACGCTAGTGACTAGCAGGCTCTGGCACACACTCCAGCGTCCAGTAGTCTAGACACCAAGCGCCTGTCCTCTTTTGGTTGTTTTCCTACTATTTTTAAGACGATTTAGACAGTATTATTTTACATATTTAGGCCCAGAAAGTTGGGCCAATTTTAAGTTATTTTGGCTACTATAAATAGTTGCCTTGACATTAGTTTTAGTGTTACACACTTTGATACTTTAAGAGATTTGGTGAGGAATTTCTTGTTGTTCCACGAACCCTAAGTCTACTTATCAATTAATCTCCATTATGGCTTATTGTTTTGGTTTAATTTTCTTGGTTTACTACTTGATCTAGGTTGCTTGGTCAATTACGATCCTTGAGGTCTAGAAAAATATAAAAAACCTTACGTATTTAGTTTGTTTAATGGTCATCAAATCATATCAAGATTAATCTCCTTCCATGCGTGCATCATCTTTGTTATCGGAGCAGTGGTATGGAGGAGAATTCTTATTCAACTCCATCAGAATTCAAAAAATCGTCACCCATCACTATCCAATTAATCATTGGTTCATAAATTCAGGTGTGAATTAACTTTCAGCCTAGGGTTTTAAATTATTCTTCTTGTTTATTTTATTGAAGCTTTCGGTCTATATTAAAAAAACTTAGAAAAAATTCAAAAAGTCTTACATGAAGGATTGGTAATTGAATTGGGTGAAACTTTTGACCTATCTTGCATGACCTTACTTTGAAAAGAGTTTCAAAAATTGGCGTCATTATTGGATTTCTTGATTGGAAGGAGTTAGGTTTTTCGAAGCACAACTTGAACATTGAGGATTCGAGAGGAAAAAGGCAAGAGGGTGAGATCATTAGAGT
>JANVCQ010000004.1:8195548-8210628 GCA_025531925.1 Erythroxylum plowmanianum
ATCATTCATTTCTTATTAAGTCATTTATGACTATTTCATTCCCCTTTTTCTCTTTCCTCATTTCCATCTCATTTTCCCATTGTCATTTATTCATCTCACACACACACATATATATATATTCGCAATCCACTCAGAGTTATAGATGCATATTCATCCTGAAATTCTGATCTCAAATGCTAAATCATAACTCTTATCACATTTATCCGACATTCATTTCAAGTCCTAGTCTAACCTTTCAAAGTCATAGCAAATTTTATTTTCTTTGAACCTAGCTTGTACACTTAAAACCTCATCATTCATGTTTATGTCCATTCTTTCCTCAATCATTCCATGACAATGACTTCACATTTATTTCACATTCAAGGATATATTAACATCGTGCAATATCAACATCATACTTAATAATACATCCACCAATACCAAACATAGTGAACCTCTATCTATCATATCGAACCATATACTATTTCTCCTTTTTAAATATCCACAAACTTTCTTTTTCTCACATTCTGACATATTATCATTTTTCTCAGTGCTTCTCATAGCTTAAACTCTTAAGGAATGCTCATGCATGTGACTCAAACTGGGGATCAGTTGCCGCTTTCTGCTATGACATGACAAAATGCATGTGACTTGACACATATTTCAAAAATGCCCATATAAGATAGTAATTCTAGGCTCTGATACCACATATGTAGCACCCCACTCTCGCAAGACATGTGCCCGACATCTTGAGTGATATCCGAGATTGTGCCCCGCGAGGGTGGTACGCTAGAGCACTTAATCAGTCAAAAACTCAGTATAAGTTTTTTTTTCATACGTACACGAAAATCAGTAATCGAAAACTCGAGCCCACTTTTATTCAGAAACATTTTCATTTACAAGAGTTACCAACATTTTTCAAACATCAGAATTACATTAATCACTTGGGCTCATTCCAGAAACAAAACATATTACACTTTGATCAATCTCTTTTGCAAAACCTTTTTCCAATTGGAAAATTATACACAACAGTTATATTCAAATATACAAAACACAATAATTTGCGAAAAATACAATTAAGTACTAAATAAAGAAATACAATGCAGACGCGAACTGATCCCGACCTCTATCCCTCACTTGTATATAGTAGGTATACTACCGTTTGCCTAACGGGGTATTCTTTTGATCCTGTAAAATATTTGCAAATTTTGGTGAGTGACCATCATCGATAGCTCACTCAGTCATATAACACATAAATCACATTCACAACATTTCACATTTTACAATCAATAAAATTTAATCATTCATATTATGCATATGCAATGTGCATGAGACCCACTTTTCATTTATTACTTTGTTGTGACCGAGTGCCTAAACTGTCCCATATGGGGTTCGTTGATAACTGTCCCATATAGGGCTCATTAAAAGCTGAGCCTGAGGCTCTGAATCACTTTTGAGCTCGAGGCTTATTTTCACTCGTTGAGCTTTAAGCTCTGATCGTTGGCTACTCTGGTCACAACTACCATTATATTTCATGCATTCATCAGATGGAATGCATCACTCACATTTGCATAAACTCATTCAATCACTTTCTCAATCGAACCTTAGTCTGGCATTCAACGTTAGAGTTGAGAATTCACACTTTCATTCATATGCAAATGCACATTCAGAACACATTTAACAATCACATTAAGTACACTTAGTTCATCCAATTCACATTCAAATAGCACTTCAATATCCAAATCAAACATCACAATCATCGAACCTCCTATCTGGAACCCAACATTAGTCAATCACATTTAATAGTCAATTAATACAAAATTGAAATAAAGCAAACATTGAAGTGAAACCATCTCGGTTTACTCACAGTACGCTCCAGATTAGCATTTGCTTCCATGATCCAGAAACGTTTGGATGGAAATGTTCTATCCTATATCATCATTTTGCAAAACACATATTGCACACAGATTATTAATTGCACAATCACATAAACATTCAGTTTTTCACACATGAATATGTGTAATGTATAATGCATGCTCAATGACAATCCTGGGTATCTTTCCTTTAATTTCATCACATAATCATTCTTATATCAAAACTCATCTAAGTATAATTTATACTTAGGTTTATGCCTCACTATAACCATTAAAATTCACAATTCATTTCTCATTGAATCACTTCAGATTTTTCTTAGACACACATTGGAGTCTATTGTTTGCATTCAATCAAAAAGTGAAACTGATATAATTTGGCAAAACTCTCTTCTAGAAAAGAATTCCTCTATGTCTTATCTTTCCATTGACACCAAATTCACTGAATTTGGATTAGTAATTTGGAATATATGCCTCAAACATTATCGGGTTGTTCAGATTCAATAATAGTATACTATGTACAACTTCCATCCAAAAATTCAATATCTTAGAGAAAGCATTAAAATTTAACTTCTTGAGAAAATTTGTAGGCCTATATCTCTAGTTTACTCTAAATTAAAATTCATCTTATTTGGAATCCTATAGGTCAAGGTATCACAAAAATACTGAAGAATGTTCAATAAAAATATATAACTCATACTCTTCCAACTGATCCCCTCACTTTGATTCAATCAATATCTTTCAAATCAAAACCAAAAGCTATAGATTTTTATGGAGAGATAGAGAAATGTGTTATAAATCCAATGCTTCAAAAATCAGGTCATTTGAAGGACGGAAAAAAACGTTATGGCAAAAAGTGTAAGAGGTGTTCAAGTCTGGTAGCAGTGCGATGTCGCAATCGCGATCCGTCGCGATCGCAAATTTTGTGCGCCCCATGCAATCTCGCGACGCGATTCGTCGCAATTGCGACTTTTCGTTTCTTTCTATTCTTCCTCCGACCTGTCCCAGTAAAATAGTCATAACGTTTACTAAAAATATCGGATTAAGGTTGTTCAAAAATCATTTTAAGGAGGACTTCTAGACCTACAACTTCTATGAGGACCTCAAAAATAAATTTTGCCTCTAAAAGGGTCAAAATTTCAGAATGATGCAGTTGCCCCAAATGTCCCTCCTATACAGCATTACCAAATTATAAAGGTCATATCTCTCTACTCCAATGTCCAAAAATTTCATACTTTATATCAATGGAAAGCTTAAAAAAAGTTTTACAATTTCTGTGAAGACAACTTTGTCAAAAACTCTCTATATCTGTATAGAAAACTCATGGAAGTTTTAGATCAAAATATTTTTAACTCTTTACTCAGAACATTCAATTCCTCATGCTTAATCTATCATTTCTAGTTCAATGATCATCATTTATCCATTATTCTAACTCCCTTTCAACTCAACATCATCCATAACCAAATTATAGCCCATGATCGATCTTATACACTAATAACAAAACATACACATATATGTGCATTCATCATCCATTTTTCACACATAGTCAACTT
Organism: Erythroxylum plowmanianum; assembly: GCA_025531925.1. Taxonomy (NCBI): domain Eukaryota; kingdom Viridiplantae; phylum Streptophyta; class Magnoliopsida; order Malpighiales; family Erythroxylaceae; genus Erythroxylum; species Erythroxylum plowmanianum. The sequence continues at coordinate 8,198,952 of JANVCQ010000004.1, forward strand.
CATTTCCACTTTCATTTCACTTTTAACTATCAACTAGATCCTTCACATTTCAAGACACCAAATTAATTCCTATCTTTCGCTTTATACTAATTTTACATCATCACAAAAACACCCAAAAAGATTCACATGAATTAATCACGAAAAAAAATAGAACAAAAACCTAATATGTATCCAGTTTTTCTGCACTTTTTTCCTATACCTAGTACTAAAGTTCAAGTTGAAATTGGAAACTCCAAATGATAGAATTTGAATTAGAAATCTTCATAAAAAATGTTGCCCTATGTCTCTAATTTAATCAAATCAAAGATCATCTCATTTGGATAACTACAAAACAAGTTATGGCTAAATTACGGAAGCATATGCAGTGGAATTTTTTTCAGCTACCATATTTCAGCCACTTTAAACACCATTATCTTTTCTCTAAACTTTCATCCTAGTTCTTCTCTTTTCAAGGCACTATACTTGCCTTCTCTTTAACTTCCATACCCAATCTAATCCATTCCTAAAACAACCAATGATCTACGTTTTTATCCATCAAAAACAGAACATAACAATATCCATTCATCATTCAATTTTTCTGCACTTCTTTCTACATTCATTAGGGATTCATTCAAATTCTAAAACATCTAAAAAACAAATTATAAATCATTAATCATCATACATATACAAACCAAGAACTTTACCTAAGCATTTCATCACTCACGTTCATCATACATAAAACCCCATCATATGCCATTTAACCTCTAACAATCCTCACAAATGCTTCATTTAATCAAACTCATAACATTTAACAAGTTACTTACTTGAGTTAGCCATAGCTTCTTCAATCACCATGAAACCCAAGCTCTCAAACATATATGATCATCACAAATGGAGGTGGAGTAGGTTGGATCTTTCGTGACAAAATGGAGAAGAGAATAAATATTGGAGAATCAAGGTGAAAGAGCTAGACCAAAAATCAATATGGTGAGGGTGAGAGTGATTTTCGTGAGAGAAGAAGAGAAAGATGAAGAGAAAGAAGAAGAAGATGGAGAAATGAAGGACGTCTCGTAAAAGACAAATGAAAGACCATAATGTGGGTCTTTCACTTAATAAATTTCGAAATTTAATAAGTGGTGTGGCAAGTGCCACATGTCACTTTCTTATGGACTCTCTTTGGTCTTTTATTTGGCTAGTCCATTTGTGTCCTAATTCTAATCCAATTAACCCCCAATTTTCAATGACACTTGTCATTAAATCCATAAGTCATTTATCAAAATTTTCAATTGAGAATTAATAGTAAATTCTACTACCATTTGTGATTTGTCTTGCCACTTTAAATTTTTCCTAGTCCAAAATTTTTTCCCAAATTTTTAGAAATTTTTCTAAAATTCACCAAAAATTCAAAAATCACTAAACGCACTTTCCAATTAAATTTTCAGTACACATAAACCACAATTCTTAATAAAATCACCTTTATAAACAATTATACGTGGAATATCCACGAATGCATGTACAGTCATTTTCGAGTTCAAAAATCACTATTCACATGCGTATGTACTAACAGTATGCATGAGCATGAATTGCATTTTTTTTCTTAGTCTCTCTTCAATCTCACATAAGCCAATTTGTAGGGTTCTAACCCTTAATATGGGAATGGGATGTTACAAGCTTAATGTAAGCTTTCAAAGAATAACAATCTCTCTCTTGATAGAGTGTTTTCACTTTCTAAGGTACAAGGAGTTTGATATAACTTTTTATGGATTTAATGTTAATGTTGAGCACATAGGAGTAGTTTCTTTGAAGTTGAGTAGTGGACATGATTTGCTTTTGAAAGATACTGTTATATCCCTTCTATGAGAAGGAATTTGATTTCAGTTTCTGTTTTACACAATAATATTGATGCTGCTTCCGTATTTCGAAAATTTGTATATTCGCAAATGCAGTGGCTCTTCTTTAAGTAGAAATTTTCTTCTACTAACCTTTACTTCATTTTGATTCTGAGTTGACTTTATATCTAACACATCTTTGATATCATCTCTGCTAAAATCTTCCAATATTTAGGGGCCGGTTGGTTAGCATGGGAGAATGGTAATAGGAATGGGAATGAATATAGTGAAGAATGGGAATGAAGATTATCATTATAATTATGATGGTTGGTTAAGAGAAAGGAATGATTACCATTACCATTGATAGTGGTTGGTTTGTAAAAAATATTATAATTATTTAATTACAAAATAAATTATATTTTAATTAATGAATAAATTATATTGCATTTAATTAATTAATAATAATATTTGAATTAATTAATTTTTATATTAATGAATAATTATATTTTAATTAATAATAATATTTTAATTAAATATAATGTAATAAATTAAATAATATTAATATTTTTATTAATTAATTAATTAATTACAATATAATTTTAATTACAATATTTTAATTAATGAATAATTATATTTTAATTAATTAATTAATTATAATGTAATTAATTATTTATTTAATACATTCCTCCCATTCCTCTCTCCCATTCCTCTAAATTATGAGAGGAATGGAGGATTGCCCAAAACTAAGGTAAGATCCTTCTAGATGTTGAGGAATCATTTCTAATAAGGTAAGTTTATTAAAATTCCTGCAAGAAAGAAGACATTTTTCCTATGATTTTATTTCCTTTTAAGAAATATATCGTTACCTATATAAGGAAATAAATACAATTTGAATTTTAAAATATTATAGAGTTATCATCAAAATCATTAAATATAAACCTTCAACTAACAATCTACCTCTTTTTATGATTACAAACACTAATAGATATATTTTCGAAATTCAAATAATAATAACGGATTTTGAAAGATACTTGTAAACTTTATATGTGCTTACTCACATTTATGAATAAAAGGAGTCTTTCTTATGACAAGAGCCTTTCTTATGATAATAACCTATTATTTATGCATATCATATATTTAAACTTTACAGAAAATTCAGTTCAAACATATTTCAATAATTAGTAAAGAATAAGCAAATATATCATCAATATCATCGAGAACAAATATATCATTGATCTCCATTATCCCCCTTTGTCATTATCAAAAAATAGAGGGATAAATAACTAAGACGTTAAAAAAATGTCACAAGTATATAAAGACAAACAAAGCAAAAAGAGTGACGTAAGAAGATTTAGAAATTTTTTGTAGCAAAATATGCATATCAAGAATTTGATTTTGCATGTTGTATATCTAGCCATGCATTTGATCTTGATTGAAGAGAATTTCCTTAAGTTGTTGAAGGATTAGATCATTAGTGTTCTAGAGTGCGATAGGGGTTGGTTTTTGTTGGGCAGGAGCTAAGATGTTTGCTACTCTTTCAGTTTTCTTCTCTACTCACACATTGTCTTTTAGCTTGTATCTGAATTGGTAGGGAATAAAAAAATGGAACTTACCAAGTGCATACTAATCTAGATTATTCAAAGACACTTCATAGTAGGTAAAAATCTTCGTTAAAAGCATCCCATATGGTAGATCACAAGTTATATTCTTATGATCTCCCTTGTCCACTGTAAACTTCATAATCATTGCTGAGAGGTTCATATTATTGCCCTTTAAAAGATTGTAGACCAAATACATATCTAGAAGACTGCATCTTTCAACTAAGCTACTCCTTGGAAAAATTGAAGTAGTTGATATGGATGCAAGACATCTTGGCAATAAGTCTAAGTGTCTACACCAGGGTCTCCCTTCATGGGCATTCTCAGTATGCAGACATATAAAGTCTACAACCTCTCTCAAATCAAGGTCAGCAATGTCCCACTTATAATAGGGAAGGTTAGTCCTACCTATGGGAATTACATTCAGAATCTTTGCCAAAATTTCTTCTGTAATCAAGATTTCACACTCACATATCCAAGATATTATTGCCAGCTTTCCATCAATTTCTTCTTTTCTTATGTGTGTGTAAAAGCACATAATTTTCCCAATCAAAAGCAAGTAAAAGGAGATGGGAATACCAATTTCATCAAACAGGAGAGAAGGCAAAATGCGTCATGCAACAACCTTGCACTTCTTATACTGCATTTTGTATCTTACTTCAACATCCATTGATTGAAACAACTTAACAAGGGATGAAGATTATCCTTTATTTTGTTTCTTCGATTTTGATCATTTTGCCTTCGGTATTTCTTCAAATATATCTTCTTTAAAAACTGGTTCATCCATAACATTTGGGTCCTCAATGTTTTCTTCAACTATAGGCACTTCTCCTTTTCTCATTTCTTTTATTTTTCTCTTTCGAGTTTTTTTTTCTTCTTTCTTTTCAGCATCAGGGGTTTCTTCCTGTAGATCAATTCTTTTAGCTTGTTTTATAGCACTTGCTCTAGTCTATGGTCATTTTATTAATGGAGTCGGTTCTTCATCTGAACCATCATCATTTACAATCCAGTGCACTTCAAGAACTTTCTTATCCTTAGAATATGGTTAAGGAGTAATGGATGGTGGTGTAAAAGTTTTGGAAGAGAGGATAGGCAGAGTAAGAATGGGTACTGAGAATGAAGGAGAGTGAAACCTTACTTTTCTTGTTGGCTCCCCTGACTGGAAGATTCTTCTTCTTCTTCTTCTTCTTCTTCTCCTTCTTCTTTGTCTTTTTCTTTTTTTCTTCCTTTTCTTCCTCTTCTTCTTCACTAGATTAAGAGACATATTATTGTTTGTTTGTTGGTTCGTCATTCTTAAAGGATGAATCAGAGTTTGATTCAAGAGATAACATAGCTAAAATATGCTTTATTCTCTCCTTTAGAGTCTCTTGAATGGGTGTTTCTGATACTTGGGGCTTAAAGGAAATAGAAACAAGTTCAGTAGGAGTGTTTAATGATCCTACTATTGGTGACAGAGACGAAGACTTAGAAATCAGAGTTTGTTCATGGTTGAGAGTTTTGTCATGGCTAAGAACTCAAGGTTTTCTTCTTTCCCTTTGATTTTGTTCATGCCATTGTGAGTAAGCTTGGTGAGGTTTAGGAAATTTGAGAGGAAGTAGAGATTTAGGGTGTAGAGAACAAGAAATAACGCTTCGAAGAAAGATAAAGATGAGTAAAAAAAAGAAGTATGCTTAATGATTCTAGGGTGTTGATTTCGTGTGAGGATTAGCAGTTGTACACGCTAATAAAGGAAGTGTGAACGTCTGCGTATCTTCTATCAATAACATATAAAAGGATATCAGGGCAGTGTGCACATGTTTTTAAAAGCTGAAACGACTCCATGAAGTGAGTACCTTTTTAGGATACGTATATCCTATTCTGTCAAACTGAGAGGAGCCTTCTAAAATAAAAGGAGCCTTCTAAACTAAAAGGATCCTACTAAACTAAGAGGAGGCCTCTAAGCTGAGAGGGGCCTTTTAAACTAAAAGGGGCCTACTAAAATAAGAGAAGGCTTATAAAGAAACATATTAGAAGGTGCCTACTAATATCTATATTAAGAAGCAGTATAGAAAATTCATATAGAAATAATATTAGATAGTCTGCACATAACAATCTCTTTTCTTAAAATGTAAAATCTATCTTCAGAGAATGGCTTAGTGAAGATATCAGTTACTTGATTTTCATCATTAAAATGCAAAAGATCAATGGTTCCTTCTAAAACATAATCTATAAGAAAATGATGCTTGATTTTTATATGCTTAGTCACAGAATGATGCATAGCATATTTAGAAAAATTTATTGCACTAGTATTATCACATAATATAGGAATATGATTAAAGTTCACAGAGAAATAGTGGAGTTGATGCTTCATCCATAAGATTTGAGCACAGCAGTTGGCAGCTGCTATATATTCTACTTCAGTTATTGAAATCTTTGTGCAATTTGGTTTCTTGCAAGATTAAGAAACTAGACATCCTCTAAGAAATTGACAACCACCACTTATGATTTTTAATTGTAATTAAAAATACCTACTTTAAAATGTCAAATATATAGGTATATTAGTTTCTATTTTCTTTCTTATTTTTCTTCCACCCAATGTTTTGTTCGATCTCCACCGATAAGTCTAGTACAACATGGCTAGACTACCTCGACCTCGATCACTTCCTCAACAATAGTAGTGAAGATGTTAGTGCTAATCCTGTTTTATCCCATTAAAACTCCAAGTTCGATGATAACCAATTTACTTACCTGAGACAGGCCACGGGGGAGTTTTATAGTGAGAGTAAAGATAAAGAATGTTTCAATATAGTCACTAATGCTCTCTCTGGCCTCTTCAACATAGGTCACCCTAACCAAAATCCCTACTACTCCTAGGAAACAATCTAACCCTAATCTCTTTCAATGCCATCTACTAAGGAAATCGAACTAAATTGCTAGCAAAAAGAAGATAATGTATTCTCGAAATTCTCATAATAACTCAAATGTTGGCACCAAGGAAGAGAAGACTACTATTGGTAGTGTTGACTGTAGGGATGATTAAGATGTCCCGGAGGTTGTGGAAGAAGAAAAAGATGATAAAAGGAAGGAAAAGTTTAACAGTGATAAAGAGCTTAAGGGTTACTCAAGAAGTGAAGTCACTGTAATTGATACAAATTGCAGGGTATGGAAGTTTGATAAATTAGTCTATAGAAAGAAGAATGTTTAGAAAGTAAGGGACAACAGAGTTAGATCAGTTGGTTCTAACAAGAAAAGAAAGAAATGGGTCTTGGAGATGGGAATGGAACTTTTGTTCCCAAAAAAATAGGGAAGTTTTTTAACCAAGAAATGGGCTGCTCCAAAGTTATCACTGCTAGAGACTTAGCAATGTAATTTTCTTGGTGATTGATTAATGTAACTTATTAATTTATAGAATTTATTAGATATAATTAATTTGTAAACTTTTTTAATTATATAAATATACATATATTTATTTCTACTCATAATAAGAATTAATTAATTTAAAAATAATATATTATATTAAAAATAATTAACATAAGAGTCTAATTAAAAAAACAAGATGATAAAATTAAACATGGTTTTTTAAGGATGTCAACCAAATAAGTTTTTGTTTTTAGTTTTTATAATAGAAATCTCAACCAAACAACTTTTTGTTTTTTAATTAAAAACAAAAACAAAAAGTAAAAAGTAAAAACCACAATAGAAAAATAAAAGTGAAACTAAGCGACCTTATAGCACATAAATATTGAAAATAGTTATAGGAACTATTAAATTATGAAAAGATAGTATTAGAAGTGAATACATGAAGATATTGTTAAGTGAAAATATTGATACAAACAAAACAAATTTTAGTCAAGACATCTTAAATGTACCATATGTTGTTTTCAGCAATCAATTTTAATTTGATGTGTAAAAAGATAAAAACTTTGGTGATAACATTATAGTGTACTTAATTAAGAAGGATTAATAAAATAATCTCAAATTAAAATGTTACATAGGAATCAAATCTTTGTATATGGTTTATGTATGGTGTCCTAACAAATAACAACATATAAATAAAGTACTTACATATAAAAACAGTATTATATATTAGTAAAGTATGCCCTTATATTCTCTTCTTGAACCATTTTGGGAATAAACGTCAGTTAGTGGGTATGCACCAATTCACCACATCCCAAGAAGATCATCCTTCTTCAAATCATACATATCCTAGAGCACATCACTTTAACTTGTGGGAATTATAGTTAAATAAGAAATGATCATCTAAGTAGGTTACCATCTGAAGTTAACCCAGCAAATAAGTCTTGGACAAGAGACAAAATTTTGGCAAAGAATATCCCTTTAGAGATGAGTACGACTCTTCTTATAAATTGGAGGCTTTAGAAATCCCTAAGACATGAACTGAGAGCTTTTGATGACTTTACGAATTGTTTACAATTTACTTGTATCTTGATCTTTTTCTAAAGGTGTTCTTAGTGTTAACCTTTAACTTTTGTTTGTAATTCATTTGTAGTGGGTATTTATAATTTGTGACTCATAAGTGTTTTGTGTTAGCTCAAGGTTTATGTTTATCGATTTTGATGATAACTATATAATATTTCAAAATTCAAATTGGATTTATTTCCTTGTATAAGCAACATTATAATTCTTAAAAGGAAATAAAATTATAGAATAATTACTTCATTCTTGCAGGAACCTTCTGTATAAACTTATCTTTTTGGAAATGTTTGAATGACTTCTGAAAGGATCTTAGTAATTCGAATAATTAGCTCTAGAAGCCTTAACAAAACATCAAAATATCAAAGATTTTAGCAGAGATAGTATCAAAGATTAAGCAACGGCTAGTTGAAGAAATTATCTACTTAAGGAAGAGCCATTGCATTTACAAAATATACATAAGACATAGAAATGAAACTTGCGAAATCTCTTACAGCTTTATTATTTCTTGAAAGTTATATCAAACTTTTTGTGCTTTAGAAAGTGATATCACTCTATTAACAGAGATTGTTAAATCCTTTATACATTTCTTATTGAGAGCTTCTAAAGGCTAGCTAAATAATACTATTGTGGAAGTTTAAAGTACCTTGAAAATATACACTTGTGAGCTTGAATAGGCTCACCAAATTACTACTTGGCTTTTATAGTGAAATATTCAAGTTGGATACTTGGAAACTAGAAGCAGGCTTCATTATAAGTTAAACCAGTATAAATCTACTATGTCATTTTCTCTCTCTTCCTTATTTTTAAATTTATGCATTATAACTTTATATTTTCAAGAGGTTCCTTCAGTTTTACAATAAACTCCTTCTGTTTTTATAGCAAGAGTTTTCTTTCGAAAGTTAGCAGGCTCTTATCGATTAAATAGGTTCCTTTCTTTTTGAGCATTAGTAGCCTCCTATCAATTAAATAAGCTCTTATCATTTTGAGCAATAATAGGATCCTTTCATATTAACAGCCTCCTTTCTTTATCAACGTTAACAAAATCCTTTCGAGAGTTTATAAAAACTTTTTATTTATAAATTATTTTATTTAAGCAGCATCTTATCAATTTCAAAGTATCTTGAATTTTTTATTACAGACAATTCACCCCCCCCCCCCCCTTTTGGCATGTGTTTGCCTTATTATTTAGTATCAGAGTGATGTTTCATATTTATTGTGTTTTTACAATATATGATAGATCAAGGCAAACAATTTGAGAAGCCTTAAAGGACAATCTATCTCAAAGCCTCCTTACTTCAACGAAAACAATGACTTATACTAGAAAGACAGAATAACAATCTATCTTTAATCTATAGATATTGAAGTCTGCAAGCTATTAGAGTTGGAGCTGCACTTCCTACTATAGAAAACATAGAAGTATGGTCTTATGTTGATAAAAGAAATGCACAGCTAAACGCTAAAACAAAACATCATCTGATCTGTGCACTATCTCCAGAAGAAGATGAGAAGATATCCTACTACTCTATAGTGAAGGAAATGTGGGATAAACTACAAGTCATCTTTGAAGGATTGAATGAGGTAAAGAAACATAGAATAAGCCTTTTAGTGCATCAATATGAAACTATTGGCATGAAACAGGGAGAAACCATAGATGAATTATTTGGACGGTTTAACAACAACATCAAGGCCTTAAAGAACTTAGGAAAGATATATTGATAGGTGCTTAATTGATTTTATAATTATTCCATAACATTTAGTGATTAATGACATAAAATTGCTTAAGATACTCACTTTTACTCTTATGTGGTTTTAGGCACAATTTGAAAGTAAAGAAGATAAAGTGAGTCGAAAGCATGATATTTGGGCCATTTTTTAAAGATTATTTTTCACTTTTTTTCATGGAGCAAGAAGAAGAAAATTAAAAGACAAGAAGAAGACAAGAAAAAATGAAAACACAAACAAGAAAAATCAAAGTTGTTCAGAGAACAGTACAAAAGTTGTGCATGCCATGCAAGTAACATGTAGTTTATGCAAGAAAAATGGCAGTAAATTGAGACCAAAATGATAGAAGCAAATGAAGAATACGCAAGGCAGCAGGTGGAAGCAAAAGAAGCAATATAGTAGCGGTCCATGAATAAAATGGCGTGCCAGTAGCTGGGAAGAAAAGGATATTAAAATGCAACTATTTGCATTTCACACAAATGTTGTCTGCGTTTGTTTGGTTGTCTACATCTCATGTAACCTACGTGTGCATAAATGTTGGACCCCGCTTGTTTTCGAAATCCATCTCTTGCGAAATCATGAAACTTGAGCTTGCTTTGATACCATAAATGTTGGACCCCACTTGCGGAGCCCAATTTCTGATCATGAAATTTGACCATCATCGATTCATCTTCATTCTCATAATATCCCAATAATTTTCCTCACAATTTGTTCAATGGCATGCCCACGTAAAATTTTGTCCCCATACTCGAACTCAATTCTCCTATTTGTGAACTGAATTTGGAAATCTTTGAACAAGAATTTCAATTTGACTTCTGCAAAGAAATCATAGTTCTAAGCCTCTATTTTGTTTTGAAGCAAGAATCATCTTAATCGGAGCTCTATAGATCAAGATATGCTTAAAAGGCCAAAATGTGTTCATACCCTAATCATGGTCTCCCAACCGACCGCTCAATTTCTTACAATCAAACTTTTTCAAATCAAATCCAAAAGATCCCAATTGTAATGGAGGGATAAATACATGTCTTATAAATCTATTTCTTTAAGAATCACTTCATTTGGAGGTCGGACGAGGGAGTTATGACCGAAAGAATCTAACATGTTCATAACCCCAATCATGCAGTGACATGTCTTGGCGCGACTGCCATAACTTTCCCCAAAAATGTCTGATTGATTTTGTTTTTCTACCATTTGAAAGTAGTCTTCTATATATACAACTTTTATAAAGACCACAAAGTCAGATTATGCCTCTAAGATGGTCAAAAATCGCGAGTTCCTAAAGTTGTCTCGTGAATGTCTGTTTAACGGACATGCATGTCCGTTTAACAGACATTGTCGGGCCAAAGTGCACTCTCTCACCAGAGAAGGTCCGTTAAATGGACATCAAGTCCGTTAAACAGACATGGGCGATGCTAGGGGTCCTTTTTGACCTGTAAAGGTTTGTTAAATGGACCTAAAGTCCGTTAAACGGACATGGGGGTTTCCCAAACCCCTCCAAAGCCCCTCCAATGCTTCCTACATCCAATTTAACATCATAATCACTCATAATCTTCCCAAATTCAACTCTTCTAGTGCAAAATCACTTCATAACAACTCAACAGCCAAATTATCTCCTAAAACTCTCAAATCTCTATTCATTTGGTTCATCAAAACCACCATTTCCTATGATTTACCATAGCTGTCATCTTCATAAATCCTATGCAACATCATAACTTGTAACAATCATATCATTCTATTCTGATGTCCAAAAATTGCATACTTTATAGCTTTGGAAAAACTATAAAGACGAACTACAACTTTCATGGAGGCAATTTTTATCAATTCTACCTAAATTGATACAGTTTTCCCTTGAAAATCGGCATACACATGTTACCTTCACGCAAAACTTGGAATTTATCCCAACTTTACTTCCTCTATTACAACATCACTCAAAACAATTCAACTTCCGCTTGGAATTTATCCAACACTCAACCTCAATTCGTATGACTTCTCATGTTCAATCACATCTTATCATTCACCACAATTCCTATCTTGTTTTGTCATAATTCATTTATACATATGAATAACGACAACTCATATTCAAAGTTCATCAACTCAACCCATATCATCCATACACAATTCATATGTCATTAA